>CM035423.1:37899169-38171669 GCA_020310875.1 Ceratopteris richardii | reverse complement strand
TTTTTCCTTATGTACTCATCTTTATATATTGCACTTGTTGTATTCTTGTTTTTAGGTCATTCTTGTACATTCCTTTTATGTAATAGAAGAAGAAGAAGAAGATCATTCTTACTTTGCCTCAATCTGTGTGTGTGCTTCTCCTTGAGAGTGAGAGTGTGTGTGTGAGCTCTCTTCCTTATCTCCTTCCTCGTGTCATGGTATCACAGCCAGCGTGGCTGTAGAGAGCTTGTGGAGAAGGCGACGGTGAAGACTACGCGGCAAGGCGTGGAGAAAACGTGATTTCACAAACGGCCTCCATTTGTCAGATTGAAGTTTCGGAGCCATCTCAACCTCCGTTTCGAGCTTGCAAGGTGGGGCCCACAGAAAAACCAGGTCATTTTCAAAAACTGTAACTTACGTTGTGTTTGGCGACACTCATATATTCCAGATCCAGAATTTCAAGCGATTCCGTGTACTGTTGATACACGAAAACTGTGTTTTTCTGACATTGAACTAATACGTCATAGTGCGACAGTGTTGAAGCAGAAGTGCTGCTTGTAGTCTGTTGCGGTGTTGTGAATTGTTGCAGAAATGGCAAACGCAGATGGAATGAGTCAGCTTATGAGCGATAAGCTGGACAAGAACAACTTCCATGCTTGGAGATTCAGAATGATGAATTTCCTGATAGGAAAAGGCTACTGGAAGTACATCGAAGGAGAGAATGAAAATGCTCCGCAATCTATTGGCTATCTGTTAGCATACAAGATAGCATGATTGGACACATACAGGATGCCAAGACTCCAAAAGAGGCTTGGAACAGTTTGGTCACTTGGTACGAGACCAATACAAAGGCACGGAAATTGCAACTCAAGAACACGTTGCATACATTGGAGAAAAAGAGCATGTCGGTAAGTGACTACACTCTAAAAATCAAAAGCATATGTGAGTCACTTGCATCTATAGGCGTGAATGTAGATGATGATGATAAGGTGGAAGTGTGCCTTCGTGGTTTAGGAGCTGCATACAAGCAGTTCAGAACTTCTATACAGACTAGGGAAAACATTCCGAATTTTGCTGATTTGGTATCTATGCTGATTATTGAAGAAAAGAATCTTGGTGAGGATTCAAACTCCCATGGAAAGCCTAGTTCTGAGCAGGTATTCTACTCTGGCAGAGGAAGAGGCAGAGATAGAGGTTTTGGAAGTGGAAGAGGAAACAATAACCAAGACCAAGGTCAACAACAGAATCATGCAGGAGGAAGAGGATAGTTTCGAGGCAGGGGGAGTCAAAGAGGTCGCATAAATTTCCAAAGAAATGATTCAGGTAATGACAGTAAAGGATGCTGGAATTGTGGTAAACCTGGACACTTTGAACGTGATTGCACGTTGAAGAATCAAAATAATAGAAGGTAGCAAAACAACTATGCATCCACAAGTGGAGATGATTCTGAGAAGCTGTTTATGGTTCAACATCACATGATGAATACGATGTCTGCTAGTGTTTCAAAATTGAATGATAATGTCTAGTATGTTGATTCAAGTGATTCAAATCACATGAACAGTCATGCAGAATGGTTTAGTAGTTTGCAAAAAATGCCAGTTCCTGGATATGTTGAAACAGGTGATGATACATCGCATCCTATTGAGCATACAGGAAACATAGCATTGTCTATGGAGGACGAAAGGTAAAACATCTCGCTGATGTGCTGCATGTTCCAAATATAACAAAGAATCTGATTTTTGTTGGACAAATGGTTGATCAGGGATTACAAGTCAGGTTCAATGCTGATGGATTATATGTAGAAGAGTACAAGCAGGATGGACGATTGGTTGCCAAAGGAAACAAAGTCGGTAGGATTTTCACCTTAAATGTGAAGATTCCTGAAATGAATGTAGCCATGTTTGCAAAAGGTGCAGGAGTTATTGTAGATATAGAGATATGGCACAAACGGATTGGACATGCAAACTTGCAAAGGATGAAACTCATGCAATCAAAGGAGATTGTCCATGGACTACCAAATTTCAAAGTTGCAAAAATGCAAAAGGTATGTGCAGCATGTCAATTTGGTAAACAGTCAAGAGCATCATTTCCACATGACAAGCATGTTAGTGAGAATGTACTAGAAGTAGTACATACAGATGTTTGGGGTCCAGCAAAGACCACATCTATGGGTGGTTGCAGGTTTTATGTTACTTTCATTGATGACCATACACACAAAGTATGGGTATATTTCATGAAAGAGAAGAGCGAGGTGTTTACTCACTTCTAGAATTTTAAGGTTATGGTGGAAAAGCAAACAGAGAAGTACATTCACACATTAAGATCTGATGGAGGAGGTGAATACATGTCAAATGACTTTAGCAATTTTCTAAAAAATCATGGAATTCGGCGTCAGTTTTCATGTAGGTACACACCACAACAGAATGGTGTTGCTGAACGCAAAAACAAACATATTGCAGAAATAGCAAGAGCCTTAATGGCTGAGAAGAATATGCCTCATTGTTATTGGGCAGAAGCTGTGCATACTGCTGTATACATCATGAACAGAACTTCGAGTGCTGCTGTACATCAAGTTACACCTGAAGAGAAGTTTACAGGTAAAAAGCCAAACTTATCACATCTGAAAGTTTTTGGCTTTATTGCATATGTACATGTCCCAGATGAATTGAGGACGAAGCTTGATCCAAAAGCAGAAAAGTGTGTCTTCATTGGATACTCCCTTGAGCAAAAGGGATATAAATGTTATAACCCACTCACACGACAGGTAAACGAGAGATGTGGTATTTGATGAAATGTCAAGCTTCTATGTAGATGCCAAAGAAGGACTGAGTCTTGAACCAATGACAAAGAAAATGCTGAAAAATCAAGTGCAGAATCTCAAGTTTTGAGTGGACCGGATGCATCACCAAGCAATAGTTCCAACTCAAATCCATGGAGTGGAAGATTACGTGGGAATTTCAGTCCAGCAAATTCATCAAATACATCCAAGAAAGGTAAACAAAAGCTTTCTGCTGGTCATAAAACATGTGCAGGTTTTGAAGACGTTGATGGAGATTCAAGTGGTTCAGAAAAGAGTCTTGATGAGGAACTTGGATTGCCCTCTGTGAAGACTCCAGGAGTAAGAAGGGCACATGCAGATGATACAAGGAGAAGTGACCCAGGACCAAGAAGGTCTGGGAGGATGCGTAATTTAGTGCAACGATTGACATATGATAGTTACATGGCTCGCCATTGTGCCTACATGACAAAGGTAATACAAGATGCTGAACCTTCTTGTTTTGAAGATGCAATTGGTAATGTAGATTGGGAAAAATCTATGGATGAGGAGATGGCTGCACTTTATGGAAATGATACATGGAAGCTGGTTCCATTGCCACAAGGAAAGAAACCCATAGGCTGCAAATGGGTTTACAAGGTAAAGCATAATGCTGATGGTAGCATAAGCAGGTATAAAGCACGATTGGTAGCTAAAGGTTATGCACAATTATATGGCATTGATTATGAGGAAACATTCAGCCCTGTAGCTAAAATGTCTACTATCAGAACACTTGTTGCATTAGCTACATCAAAAGGATGGACTTTAGATCAGATGGATGTGAAGAATGCTTTCCTACATGGTGAGTTACAGGAAGAAGTATATATGGACCAGCCACAAGGATATGAAGATTCAAAACATCCAGAATATGTTTGCAGGTTGCAAAAGGCTTTGTATGGGCTCAAGCAAGCTCCGCGTGCATGGCATGCAAGGATTGCTGATTACTTAACCAGCATTGGTTTTTCTATGTGTGATGCAGATCACTCACTATATGCAAGGAAGGCTGATGATGGCATCACTATTGTGGCTATTTCTATTGATGACCTGATTGTAGGTGAAGATAATGAAGAAAGCATCAAAGAGGTAAAGAAACTTCTTATGCAGGAATTCGACATGAAAGATCTTGGTGTGCTGCGCTATTTCTTGGGCATTGAGTTTATACAGAAACATGTATATGGATGTCGCAAAGGCAATATGCCTTGAATATGCTTCAAAAGTATGGTATGGCTTATTGTAAGCCAATTTCTATGCCTTTAGATCAGAATTTGAAATTGGATACTACATCAGGTGAAGCATTGGAAAATGCTACTATGTACAGGAAAATTGTGGGAAGTCTTATATATCTTACAATTACAAGGCCTGATTTAAGCTACACTCTTGGACTTGAAAGTCAGTTTATGCAGGTTCCCAGGAAGCCACATTTGGATGCTCTGAGGCGCACTCTACGTTATGTGAGTGCTACTTTGGATTATGCATTGTTTTATGAAGCTGGTGTAGATTTGCAGGTTCATGGATACACCGATGCAGTTTGGGCTGGTAGTACTCCAGATAGAAGATCTACTAGTGGCTTTCTTTTCTCACTTGGAGGTGCAACTATTCCATGGAGCAGTAAGAAGCCACCCACTATTGCTTTGTAGAGTACAGAGGCTGAGTATAGAGGTGCTGCAATGGCAGCATGTGAGGCATCATGGCTGGAGATGTTACTTGCAGATTTAGGTGTGGAAGTGGAAAAAGCCTATCACAATCTATTATGATAATCTTAGCAGCATACAGTTAGCACGGAACCCTATTTTCCATGCTAGAACAAAGCATATTGAGGTGCATTATCACTTCATCAGAGAGAAGGTATTAGCAGGTGATATTGATCTTGTTTATGTGAGAACAGATGAGCAGGTTGCTGATATTTTCACCAAAGCACTTGGAGCTGAGAAGTTGAAGAAGTTTCGGGAGATGCTTGGATTACAGGATATGGCATTGAGCTTGAGGGGGAGTGTTGAGATATCAAGCTCAACATGTGATGATCCAGGATGACACGTACCAGTTTTTCGTTTCTCTGACATGTATAGTGGTCACGTCGGTATATGTCAGGGATACTTCATTGAGCTTTATTAGATTTATCTACCGAGAGTGATGGCACATTTGTTTCTTGCCAGCTCACTCATTCGTGGACATTAGGTTTTTCGTTATGTACTGATCTTTATATATTGCACTTGTTGTATTCTTGTTTTTAGGTCATTCTTGTACATTCCTTTTATGTAATAGAAGAAGAAGAAGAAGATCATTCTTCCTTTGCCTCAATCTGTGTGTGTGCTTCTCCTTGAGAGTGAGAGTGTGTGTGTGAGCTCTCTTCCTTATCTCCTTCCTCGTGACAAAATTGTGGAAAAAGGATATGAGGTAAGGTTCACTAATGATGGAGTTTATGTTGAAGACCCTAGTCAAGGGTATAAACAGGAAGGAAGGCTCTTCACATTAAAGATACAAGGTAATGTTGGACATGCTATGTTTACATATGGAGAGCAAAAGGTGTCTTAATTGGATCTTTGGCATAAAAGAGTTGGACACTTTAATGAAAGAGGTATAAAAGAAATGATTAACAATGGTTCAGTGTTTGGATTGCCTAATGTTGCACGTCAACACATGACATATAGATGTGAAGCATGTCAATTAGGTAAGGCTCATAAACAATCATACAATAAGCATGGTTTTATGTATTCAAAAAGACTTGAATTGGTACATACAGATGTGTGGGGTCCTTCAAAAGATTTCAGTATAAATGGTTCAAGATATTATGTCATATATGTTGATGATGCTACCAGGTGGATCACAATCTATGTGATCAAAGAAAAGTCAGAAGTGTTTAATACATTTAAACACTATCATGCATATGCAGAAAGAATTATAGGTCAAAGATTGAAGAGGTTAAGGTCAGATGGAGGGGGAGAGTATTTCTCTAATGAATTCAGTGATTACTTATAGAATGCAGGTATAAAGAGAGAGGTTACTTGCAGGTACTCTCCTCAACAAAATGGGGTAGCAGAAAGAAGAAATAGAACTCTTGTTGAGTTTGCAAGATCTATGATGAAGGAGAAAAATTGTCCTAATTATTTGTGGGCTGAGGCTGTAAATACAGCCACATACTTGGTTAATAGGTTACCATGTAAAGAATTGTAGGGTATGACACCATATGAAGCTTGGTGGGGTACGAGACCTACCTTGGATCATTGTAGACTATTTGGATGCTTGGCATATGCATATGTGCCATCTCAATTGAGGCATAAATTTGAACCTAAAGCAAAAAAGTATGTATTCATTGGTTATGATGACAAGCAGATGGTTATAGGTTGTGGAATCCATCCACAAAGCAATTTCTTGTGTCTAAGGATGTTACATTTGATGAGCAAGGTACTTAGTATGCAGGTACACTTAATAATCATGCAGATGTTGAAGAAATTGTGAATGAAAGGAAAGGTAAATCAAAAGTTCAAATATATGATGAAGGTGAGAATAGTGAAGTACAGGTTGAAGTTGAAGAAATGCCAAGATTTGATCCAGAATGTGATGAACTAGAAATTTCAAGAAGTGGAGAAGTCAGAAGGTCATCTAGGCACAAATGGCAACCTACTAGGTATAGCTATGATACTTCATTCTTGACTACTAAAGACTATGCTTACATGTTAAAAGCAGATGAAGATCCATCCACATATGATGAAGCCAAAGGGAAGAAGAATTGGGAAAAAGCTATGCAAGAGGAATATGATGCATTGATGGAAAATGAGACTTGGGATTTAGTTCCTAAGCCAAATAGTCAAAAGATCATTGGATGTAAATGGGTATACAAAACAAAAAGGTTTGCAGATGGAAGTGTGTCTAGGTACAAAGCTAGACTTGTTGTGAAGGGATATGCACAAACATATGGTGTGGACTATGATGAAACTTATAGTCCTGTTGCAAAGATGACAACCATAAGGACTCTCATAGCAATTGCTGCTTGCAAAGGTTGGAAATTATCTCAATTAGATGTTAAAAATGCATTTTTGAATGGTTATATTTCAGATGAAGTTTACATGGAGCAACCAGATGGTTTCAAAGATCAAGTGTATCCAAATTATGTGTGTAAGCTCAAGAGAGCTTTGTATGGGTTGAAGCAGGCCCCAAGGGCTTGGAATTACAGGCTTGTAAAGTTCTTGAAGGAACTTGGATTTCAAGCATCAAAGGCAGATAGTAGCTTGCTAGTCAAAGCAAGTGAGGATGGATTTATTTATGTTTGTATTTATGTTGATGACATAATACTTATAGGAACAGATGATAAAGGCATACACATGATTAAGAAACAGATGGAGAAAGAATTCCAAATTAGTGATTTGGGAAATTTGTCATTCTTCTTGGGAATGGAGATTTCATATACTCAGCATGGAGTATATGTAACTCAAGAAAGGTATCTGAAAAATTTGCTAACCAAGTTTAAAATGGAAGATTGTAGGATAGCACCAACTCCAATGGAAGTAAATCACAGGTTGACTAGATATGGAGGAGAAGAATTCAAAGATATGAAGCTCTATCAGAGTTTCGTGGGTAGCTTGATTTATGCTACATTAAAAGGGCTTGATTTATCATATGCAGTTGGAGTTCTATCTCAATTCATGCATTGCCCCAGAAAGGAACATTGGATTGCAGGACAAAGAGTACTTAGGTACATCAAGGGCACACTTAAAGAAGGTATGTATTATGGATATACTTCAGATACAAGAGTCAAAATATACAGTGATGCAGATTGGGCAGGTAATTCTGATGATAGAAGATCAACACATGGATATTTGTATTATGTGGGAGACAAGCTAATTTCATGGTGCTCTAAGAAGCAACATACAGTTGCTCTATCATCTACAGAAGCAGAATACAAAGGGATGGTGAAAGTTGCAAAGGAAGTAATATGGCTAAAGACACTTATGAAGAGTTTTGATGTTGTTCATAATACTCCTATCATTTGTGGAGACAATATGAGTTCTTTATACTAGGCAGCAAATCCTGTGTTTCATGCTAGAACTAAACATATTGAAATTCAGTATCATTTTTTGAGAGAGAAGGTTATTGATAAAGAAATTGAAGTCATGCACACTCCTACAAAAGATCACCTTGCAGATATGATGACAAAAAGTTTGGATGGACCAAAGTTGCAGAGATTTAAAGATATGCCAGGGATAAAGAAGATGCAGGTAATCACAATTGATGATTGAGGGGGAGCTATTGGAGCAGAACAATCAACGATTGGTGATTACATAAAATCCAAAAGTGGAAAGATGAATGAAAGATTGAAGATTAGTTTCAAGGAAAAGAGGAGTTTCAGAAACAAAGTTCTTTTGTACATTAGTATAGTAAATATTTCAATGTATTTGGAAAAATGACGAGTTAGACTTGTATATATATATAGAGAGATACATGCTCATAGTCGGAGTGTGAGATATAGAAGAGATAGAGAAGACAATAGATGTGAAGAATAGAAGAATAGGAGAGAATGAGATGAACATTATGTATGTCATCCATCAGATGTATGAAAACTTATGAGAAGAAAAAGTTTTCAGAGAATTGCGCGTCGATCTTTTTCCTGATTCTCCTTCTGTGTTTAATCTTTTGAGAAATCCTTTTGTACATGTCTAAATCCATAGTTAATCTATCTATGGTTAAAGTTTGAGAGATCAATTGCAAACAGGCTGAGAGAATTTTGAATAGGAACATTCATATGTAAGAAAGTTCTAAGTGTCTTCTGAAACAGGACCAGATTCGTTGATCAAAGAAATGGACAGTGCTCACTGTATAGTGTAAAGTTTTACACAAATGAGGATTCAAAATTTAATTTGAGAGGTAAGCCATCTATGGCTAAAAGCATTTGCTTAAACAGGTTCTAGTTTTGGAGAACCATGTGTTAGAAGTTGCAGGTGTCAAAGTCGACATTACAGAGAGATAGTTTCAGACATAGGTAAATTGTTTGAGTTATTTCTCACAGTCTACTTGAGCATTTGAAGTATTTTAACTTGGAGAAGGTGCGCAAGCTCTAGGCGACACATTCTACAAAGTTTCATAAAAAACGTTACACAAATGATTAGTCAATGATTGATTAATGTGCAGCAGACTTTCCTGAGAAACAAGTTTCTTCACAGTTAGCTACTTTCTTGATAGTTTGGTACTTGTCTTCCAAAATTGGTTGGAGTTTATAGTTGTTCTTGATATAGAGGTGGTCTAACATCAAGAATAGCTTGTTCTTTTGGAGATTAACACTCTCCATCAATCTATATATACTTGATATAGATGTACTAAGAGTATGAGAGATGATGAGTGATAAGTTTTAGAAGTCATTAGGGAATTTACAAGGTGAGAAGAATATGAATTGTCTATCAGATGTATGATTTCTCTGAATAGAAGAAAGTTGCACCTTGATCGTTTGCTCAGTGCTCCTTTTTTATTTATCTTCTTGAGAAATGCTTTTGTACAAGTCTAATTCTATAGTTGAGTGACCTCTATACAGGTTTTGAGAGCCTAATTGTAATCACGCTGAGAGAATTTTAAGTAGAAACATTTACATGTGTAAAGAGAAGAAGTGAAGATAGGTATAGGTGCAAATTCGATGGTCAATGTTCTGATCAAATCTCCCTCCACAATGTAAAGTTTTGAGCAAGTAAGCACTGAGTCCTTAAATTGAAAGGTAAGCTACTTGTGGCTAAAATCATTTGAATAGACGGGTCTAGAGTGTGAGAACCATGCATTAGAAGTTACAGGTGTCAAAGTCAATTATAGGAAGAATAGTTTCAAACATAGGTACATTGTTTGGAGGAAATCTCAAGATCTATTGACCCTTTTTGAGGAGTTTTAACTTGGAGAAGGTGCACAAACATTATATGACACCTTGTGTAAAGTTTCATTGGTAACATTACACATTTGATTAGTCAATGAATGGCTTAAGAGTAGCACACTTTTTAGTGTAATGAGTTTCTTCACAATTAACTCAAGTCTTGATAATTTGGCATTACTCTTCCAATATTGGTTGAGGTTATGAATTGTTCTTGATATAGAAGTGTTCTAACATCAAGGATAACGTTTTCTTTTGGAGATTAACACTCTCCATCAATGCATTCACATCATTGGCAATCTTCTTGGTTGACGATAGGAATGACAAATGGATCCACTTGGCACAACTTGAAGTTTGAACATCCAAATGTAGCAAGCATGAGCTCCGAGCACAAGCTATAACCCAAAATAACATGGCCATTACTGTCACTGGAAATTGGTTAATGCAGAGTTCATCTCCAATGGCAGTCAAAAGTTGGAAGCACCACATGAAACTTATCACTAACATGTGTAACAGAGAACTCCCATGTCCAACATATGATAGATGAAAGGTCCTTATATGTTAGAGATGGTTGTTTAAACCAATGATAATGGTCCCAGATTCAATCCCACTTGGAGTTTCAATAATGGGTGTGCTCATATCTATCTAAAACTCATAATGGTCACAAGTTTAAGCCCACCTGGCAATGGATGTGCTCGATATCCATGATCTGGTGAATGGAAAAGGTATGTCGGCTGAATTTTCAACATGGTGGAGTGGCGCACCTCTTTAGGGCACATGTGGATTCTCCCAACAGGCTACTTGGATCCTAAAGCAAACCAAATTGTTGACCTTTTGGCTGGAAACCACTAAGCTTCAAAAGCACAAAAAAATGGAGCTTAAACACTAGTTTCCTGCATGTATAGAATTAGAAATTTACAAATTTACTTTGGAATCATATCCATCCACATTACATAGAGTGAATCTAGTTTCCATCAGTATAGGATGAACTCTTTGAAATACTTGCCTCAGTCAATGGCGACCATCCACATTGCCAATTGTCAGAAAATTTTCATATTAGCATGCTATTGCATCAATGCTAAAAAACTAAGAATAGCAAAAAAAATTATTCAAACGCTATCCATTACAACTAATCTCCAAATGACATGCCTAATCAAAATGAAGTTATGTCTACTTAAAATCTTTCGGGATGCCTTGAGAAAAACCACAAAGCACAGGTATCCTGTCGAGTTTCAGCAGATGAATCTAATCATCACTGACGGCTTGATCCTCAAGCATTAGCATTGCATTATCCTCTAAAGTTGTTTAAAAATACTTAAAAACTAGTGACCATATCAATCATTCTCTAATTAAGCTTTCTTTTAAATCGCATAAGTTGTCAATGTTGTTCACAACTATTGCATGCAACATGAGACAATAAAAGTTAAAATGTGATCTTACAAGCTATGACATATGGTGGAATTTGACCTCCATCTCATTCATATCCCCCAAAAATTCTTCTCATTTTCAAGCACAGTTCACCTTTCTATCTTGAAAGCTCTAACTTCTAAGCCCAAAATGAATATTACATGTTCAAGTTTTAAAATGTAATTGGCCATTGTTTCTTTCCATAGGAATATATAAATGACAAATGATGAGCTAACATTTGTTAGGGAAAGTGAATCTGTAGTTCCCAGTTGGTTTTGAAGTCCAGATTTCATGCCATTCCATAGTAGAACATTCAAAATCCAAATCCTCATTGTTGCACAACGGTAGCCGAGTGCGAGTCATAGAGACAATAGAGACTAGACTTCCAAGTTCGAACTTGAAGTTTTGGGCACGTGAACCTAAGGAGAATGAGCTCGATCACGAAGTTGGAAGAGATAGGCTGCTTTCAATTTTCTAAATGAACAATGTGGGAAACTCTCGCACCAAAATAGAAAACCTTTCAAAAACTTCAGTTAGTCTTTGGAATTGTTCTTCATGCAAATTCTAGATTTTTCATTTAACATGCTTGAGTTAGTCTTTGGAATGATTTTTCATAAAGAAATTTACAATGTGTATGTGTCCACTCTTTAGGCATGAAACTCAGAAAATTCCTCTGTTTCAGGTTTTATACGTATCCAAATTCTCTGTGTCCAGACACAATGGCCATTGGTTATACATGTTTGTGTCTAGAATCCCAAATATATATATATATATATATATATATATATATATATATATATATATATATATATATATATATATATATATATATATATATATATATATATATATATTCTTGAGGGATGCTTAGATCTTGAACATGGGCATCCCTCAAAGTTCAGGATGCCCAAACCTAAAAAATGTGCATCCTTTGATGCCCAATTTGGGCATCAAATTTAAATAGTGGTTGTTGGGGAATGACAAGTTGACAAACTTAGCAGACCTGAAAGACAAAAGTAGATGGCTCTAAAGCTAATGAACCCAACCACTGGCATGAAAGTGATGCTTCCTTGCTTGTTTGGCTGATTTGCTCTCTTTAGTGTAGAGCCTCACAACTCAGTGATCATCTCTTTGGATGCTACTCATTTATTATATGTGTCGACATCACAAAGAGTTATGGTGATAGTAAACTTTTGTTATAGTGTACTGGTGTGCACTGTGCACTTGCGCTAGCTTTAGAGTTCAGACTAGGGCTCCATAAGTACTTGAAAAAGAAAAAGCTATTCTGCTTGGAAGTTGGAAAAAGAGAAACGCTGAAGAGTCATGTCTTTGTGACGTGACATAGAAAAGCATACAGAGCTCTACGCATATTTATTTATCTATCTATCTATCTATCTATCTATCTATCTATCTATCTATCTATCTATCTATCTATCTATCTATCTATCTATCTATCTATCTATCTATCTATCTATCTATCTATCTATCTATCTATCTAACTATATATCTATCTATCTATCTATCTATCTATCTATCTATCTATCTATCTATCTATCTATCTATCTATCTATCTATCTATCTATCTATCTATCTATCTATCTATCTATCTATCTATCTATCTATCTATCTATCTATCTATCTATCTATCTATCTATCTATCTATCTATCTATCTATCTATCTATCTATCTATCTATCTATCTACCTATCTATCTATCTATCTATCTATCTATCTATCTACCTATCTATCTATCTATCTATCTATCTATCTATCTATCTATCTATCTATCTATCTATCTATCTATCTATCTATCTATCTATCTATCTATCTATCTATCTATCTATCTATCTATTTATCTATCTATCTATCTATCTATATATCTATCTACTATTTATCTATGTATCTACCTATGTATCTATCTATCTATCTATCTATCTATCTATCTATCTATCAATCTATCTATCTATCTATCTATCTATCTATCTATCTATCTATCTATCTATCTATCTATCTATCTATATATTTATCTATCTATCTATCTATCTATCTATCTATCTATCTATCTATCTATCTATCTATCTATCTATCTATCTATCTATCTATCTATCTATCTATCTATCTATCTATCTATCTATCTATCTTTCTTTCTTTCTTTCTTTCTTTCTTTCTTTCTTTCTTTCTATCAATCTATCTATCTATCTATCTATCTATCTATCTATCTATCTATCTATCTATCTATCTATCTATCTATCTATCTATCTATCTATCTATCTATCTATCCTTGCAACATATGAGGGGCATACCGACACTACCTATACCGATGGTTGCTTCGGGCATCGATATAAACATTGGGAAAATACACTTCAGCATACCGATATTCGCTTGACTGTCGGTATGACTGTTTAAAACGGATCATTGGGATGTTTCGCAACCATCGATATAGGCGTTAGTATAGGCATCGGTATGAGCATGGATATAAGCATCGGTATAAGCTTCGATAATTTGTTGGGAGTTACTGATGCTTATACCGATGCCCCTACCAACATCGACGCTATGTTTTAAACATACTGGGAACCTGAGAGCAAAAAAAAATATTTTGCACATGTTTCATATTGATATTGGTTGGTTCTATCAAATTTGCATGTACGAATCGAATTGTGACCTGCATTGTCTTGTGCACACATACACACATAGATCTCTCTCTCTACACATACACACATACTCTCTCTCTTTAGATCTTGCATCTTGGTAAGTGTTGCACGTACTCTTACCCTTTGTCTTTCTCTATGCTTTATGTTTTATAATTTTTCTTCTCTTTGATTTTGCAGAAGTTTTCTAGCATCGGTTCTTTGGAATTTGACGGTAGACGACATACATTACGCTTTCATGACAAGGATCCAAAAGAGTGACATACCTATAAGTGATTGTTTTATTCTTTATTGATAGAGAGAGGGAGAAAGAGAGAGAGAGAGAGAGATAAAGAGAGATGAAAGAGAGAAAGATAGAGAAAGAAATAAAGAGAGATAAAAGAGAGAAAAATAGAGAGAGATATAAGGGAGATGAAAAAGAGAAAGATAGAGGGAGAGATAAAGAGAAAGAGAGATATAGAAACACATACACACACACATATATACATGAATATACACACACACATATACACACATGCAAACACATACATATGCATATGTACATACACACATATGATGGAGAGTGTTAATCTCCAAAAGAACAACCTACTCTTGAAATTAGAGCACTTCTATATCAAGAGTAAGTTAAAACCTTCACCAATTTAGAAGATCAATACTCAATTATAAGGATTTTGGAAAATTTGTGAAGAGGATGATTCTACAAAAAGTCTGCTGCACATATCTTTCTCTTTGACTTATCAAATGTGTAAATTTTTTTATAAAACTTTGCACAAGGTGTCGCCTAAAGATTGTGCACCTCCTCCAAGTTGAATTACTTCAAAAGATTCAGTATAAATTGAGAAATGGATTCAACAAGTTACCTATGTCTAAAACTGTCACTCTATAGAGTTGACTTTGACACCTGCAACTTCTAAGACATGGTTCTCCAAGACTAGAACCCATTTAAGCAAATGATTTTAGCCATGAGTAGCTTACATTCCAACTTAAAGATTAAGTGCTTGCTTGCTCAAAACTTTAAACTGTAGACAGAGAACTCATCAAAACATTGACTTCGAATTTTGCGCCTGTTTCAGGAACCAGTGAACACTTCTTCACATGTGAATATTCCTACACATAATTCTCTCAGCCTGATCACAATTGGAAGCTAAAACTTTGTACAAAGGTCAATCACCTATAGACTTAGACTTGTACAAAAGCATTTCACAAAAGATCTAACACAGAAGAAGAAAACTCAGAAACATCGGGCGCAAAAATCTTTCATTTTTGAAGGAGTTTTCAAGTAAATGATGAGAGAGGCTTCAACTAACTTCTGAGATGTCTAATGACACTTACAACTCTCAATTACTCTATTCTCATGCTCTCTCATACTTGTCTCGACATTTTTCATAGTATTTATAGGCAATTATTTACAAACTTATGACTATTCAAAAGTATAAGTGACCTATATCTGAACTAGTGTACATATGTGTACATATCTTTCAACTCCTGAATGTAAACATCTTCTATGCTTCAAAACTTGATCTTGTCTTCATTCTTTGACTTCCAAAACTTCAATTGTTGATTGCTCTGCACCAACAGCTCCCCCTCAATCATCAATTGAGGTGTTCTCTATCTTCTTTATGCTTGCCATGTCTTTGAATCTCTTTAGCTTTGGTCCATCCAAGCTTTTGGTAAGCATATCAGCTATCTGATCTTTAGTAGAAGTATGTATGACTTCAATCTCTTTGTCCATTACCTTCGCTCTTAGAAAGTGATACTGAATCTCAATGTGTTTGGTCCTGGCATGAAAAACAGGGTTAGCAGCTAAATACAATGAACTCATGTTATCTCCATATATGATAGGTGTACTCTGTATAGTGTCAAAACTCTTCATGAGAGTCTTAAGCCATATCACTTCCTTTGCAGCTTCAACCATGCCTTTGTACTCAGCTTCTGTAGATGATAAAGCAACTGTGTGTTGCTTCTTTGAACACCAAGAGATTAACTTATCTCCCACATAACACATGTATCCATAAGTTGATTTTCTATCATCTGGATTACCTGCCCAATCTGCATCACTATAGATCTTGATATTTGTATCTGATGTAAAACCATAATACAAACCTTCCTTGAGTGTACCCTTAATGTACCTCAACACTCTTTGACCTGCAATCCAATGTTCTTTCCTAGGACAATGCATGAATTGAGATAATACCCCAACTGCATGTGACAAGTCAGGTCTAGTTAATGTAGCATAGATAAGACTACCAACCAAACTCTGATATTGTTTCATATCCTTGAACTCTTCTCCACCATATCTGCTCAACTTGTGATTTACCCCCATTGGAGTAGGTGCCACCCTGCAATCATTCATCTTAAACTTGATTAATAAGTTTTTCAAATACCTTTCTTGAGTCACATACACTCCATGTTGAGTGTATGAAATCTCCATGCCCAAGAAGTATGACAAATCTCCCAAATCATTGATCTTGAATTCTTTCTCCATTTGCTTCTTTAGGCTTTGAATGCCTATCTCATATGTACCTGTAAGAATTATGTCATCAACATATATACACATGTAAATAAACCCATCATCACTTGCTTTAACAAGCAAGCTACTATCTGCCTTTGATACTTGAAATCCAAGTTCTTTCAAGAACTTTACAAGTCTATAGTTCCATGCCCTTGGGGCCTGCTTTAAGCCATACAAAGCTCTCTTGAGCTTGCATACATAATCTGGATACCTTCCATCTCTAAATCCTTGAGGTTGCTCCATGAAAACATCATCTGAAATGTAACCATTCAAGAAATCATTCTTCACATCTAATTGACATAATTTCCAACCTTTACATGCAGCAATAGCTATGAGTGTCCTAATGGATGTCATCTTTGCCACAGGACTATAAGTCTCATCATAATCAATACCATATGTTTGAGCAAACCCTTTCATAACAAGTCTAGCTTTGTACCTAGACACACTTCCATCTGCAAATCTCTTTGTCTTATAGACCCACTTGCATCCAATGATCTTTTGGCTATTTGGTTTAGGAACCAAATCCCATGTCTGATTCTCCATTAATGCATCATATTCTTCCTGCATAGCTTTCTCCCAATTTTCCTTACCTTTTGCCTCTTCATATGTAGAAGGGTCTTCATCTGCCTTTATCATGTAAGCATAATCTTTGGTAGCCAAAAAAGAAGTGTCATAGCTATACCTTGTAGGTTGCCACTTGTGTCTTGATGACCTTCTGAGTTCTCCACTACTTGAGGCTTCTGGTTCATCACACTCAGGATCAAATCTTGGCATTTCTTCAACTTCAACCTGCACTTCATTATTCTCCTCTTCATCAAGTATCTGAAACTTTGATTTACCTTTTCTTGGTTCACAACTTCTTCATCACTTGTATTAATATTGATTGTACCTGCATACCAAGTACTTTGCTCATCAAATGTAACATCTTTTGATACAAGAAATTGTTTTATGGATGGACTCCACAACCTATATCCCATCTGCTTATCATCATAACCAATGAACACATACTTTTCAGCTTTGGGTTCCAATTTGTGCCTTGATTGTGATGGCACATGTGCATATGCCAAACACCCAAATACTTTGCAATGGTCTAATGTACGTCTCTTACCCCACCATGCCTCATAGGATGTCATACCCTGCAAAGCTTTACATGGTAACCTATTGACCAAATAAGTAGTTGTATTTACAGCCTTAGCCCACAAGTAATTTGGGCAATTCTTCTCCTTCATCATGGATCTTGCAAACTCAACAAGAGTTCTATTCCTCCTTTCTGCTACACCATTTTGTTGAGGAGAGTACCTGCAAGTAATTTCCCTTTTTATACCTACATTCCACAAGTAATCACTGAATTCATTGGAGAAATACTCTCCCCCTCCATCTGACCTTAGTCTCTTCAATTTATGACCTGTAATTCTCTCTGCATACACATGATAGTGTTTAAATGTGTTGAATACTTCTGACTTATCTTTGATCACATAGATAGTGATCCATCTAGTAGCATCATCAACATAAATCACATAATACCTTGAACCATTTATACTGAAATCCTTTGATGGTCCCCACACATCTGTGTGTACCAACTCAAGCTTCTCTGAATACATAAAACCATGCTTAGAATAAGATTGCTTATGAGCCTTACCTAATTGACATGCCTCACATCTGTATGTCATATGTTGACATGTAACATTAGGCAATCCAAGCACTGAACCATTGTTAATCATATCTTTAATACCTCTTTCATTGAAATGTCCAAGTCTCTTGTGCCAAAGATCTAACTCAGAGATCTTATGTCCTCCATAAGTGAACAAGGCATGACCAACATTACCTTGAATCTTCAATGTGAACAATATTCCTTCTTTCTTCCCTGAAACCATCTGTTTATACCCATTGCTAGGGTCTTCCACAAACACTCCTTCATTAGTGTGTGAAGAGATGGATAGGTATGTGCTTGAAGATGAAGAGGTGTTGCAAAATCCTTGATCTACACCAGCCAAATGAACTCCATAAGTATATGGTGGGCCCTTTTAGCTTGTCAATGGATGTATTAGGCACCCTATGTACCTTGGAAGATCACTCTCAAAAAGATAGATCAAAACAGATAAGTTGGAGTTAGCTCAGAGGTGAAAACTTGCTATTCTTGGTTCATACACCTGTCCAGCGTTTTACATAATTCTCTGAGCACAGCAGCAATTAGCTTAATTCCTCTTGGGGAAGTCTAGATAACTTAAAGAGCTAACTTTTAAGAGTAATCTCATAAAAAATAATGAACCACACACTGAGAATGAGTTTTAACAACTGATGACATCATCCCGATTTTCACGGGCTGCTACAGTTTGAGACCAGTGAGCAGAAAAATCAACATAACTTCCAATGTAGGAATCCAATGATTATGAAAAGTTGTATGGTTATACTAAACAGTAAGCTGAATCCAACAACTTAAATCACTGAATTTGGATACGTAACCACGGTGAAACACCTCTGACAAGATGAGTGAAAAAGTCGGGTACCTGACAGAGAAGTGAAGATGAACAGACCCTGTTGACTTCAAATGAACATAACTCAAGATTGCAACATCCAAATGACATGAAAATTTGTGAGCATATAGTAGACTTATAGAGCTAACTTTACCAAGTTAAATCACTGAAAATGATGCACCAAGCTCAGAGAAAACATCTCTGCAAGCTGACTGAGAAAATTGAGAGTAATGGCAATGAGTAGTACACTTCACAAGAACATGGAAAGATGAACTCAAATAATCATGAAAATGAAAGTATATTGCTTGTACAATACAATGACTTACTGATACATATGTGTGCCTTGTAATCACACCTTGATATGGCATAAAGCTCAGCTCTTGGAGGTCTTCACATAGGTCTCTCTAACCACGACTAAAACTGCCATCTATTTATAGTTGAGTTTGGGAGGCTAACTTCCCTCAATCACTCTCCAATCAATCAATGATTGATTTGATTCTCTACCTACCACAAATCATGAATTCGTGGCTCCTCTTTCCATTCTTGATCAAGTGGAGTCAACCACTTAAGATTCTCTTACTTTTACATCAAGTAAACTCTTCAAAAGTTACAAGAGGTAGTTCACAAGTGAACTTTACATAGTCTTCATTTTAAGGCTTTTTCTATGACTTTGTGGGACTCAAGCCAATACTTAGGCTTATCATAGACTTGCTCCAACATAGTGAACCTAACTTCATAACCTTTTTCAACAATTTGTCCTACACTTATCAGATTCTTAGGAATTGTAGGAACATACGAGACCTTACTCAATAAGTTGCTACCATCCTTGGCCTTCACTGATCCAATTGACTTCACATTGTGCTTTGTATTGTCACCTGTTTGAACAACATGATTAGATACCTTATTCTCCAAATCAGTCATCAATGCTATGTTACCACTCAGATGATTGCTACATCCTGAGTCAATATAGAAGACTCTTTGGTCTTCACTTTGCCTTTCACAAGTTGCATTCATTATCAATGTTGAATCCTCCTTCTGATCTGAAGCATAATTGTAGTAGGTATTATTGTATTGTTGACTTTGGAATCCTTGACCTGCATTTCTTCCAAAGTAACCCTTACTACCTCTACCTCTGAAATTACCTCTTTGATTTCTGCCACCTCTTCCTCTTGAATTATAGTTCTGATTATATCCACCATTACTCTGAGTATTATGCCAACAATCATTAGCTAAATGATTTGTCTTACCACAAATCCAGCAAGCTTTGACTCCATCTTTATTATTCTTGCCTCTTCTTCTACCTTTGCCACCACCTCTTCCTCTTAGGAAGTTGGCTTGACTAGTTGTGCCTTCATCTTCATTTGCTTGTTGCTTTCCTTTGCTAATTTTCTTCTTATCCTTTGAGTACATTGCATGACCTGCACTCTTGTCACCATCTCCTTTGACATCCTGCTCAAATGTTAGAATATGACCTAGCAACTGATTTAAATCAGGGGTGAAATGATCAAGTGATAATTCTGTAGACAAAATGAATGGCTTCCATTTGTCATCTCCTCTCAAACCTGTAAGGATTTGCCTTACCAATTTATCCTCCTCAATGTCTTCATCAACAACTCCTAATGCATCTGCAATGTCTATTATCCTTGTTACATAATCTGAGATGGATTGAGAGGCCTTCTTCTTGAAAGTGGTAAATTCTGCCCACAAGGATGCCTTCCTTGACTTTGTGGTGTTTTGGAAATGCTCCTCCAAAGCATTCCATATATCACTTGCACTTTCAAGACCTCTAATGTGAGGTAGCAAGTAGTCATTGACTGCCATGTAGATAATGCTCCTAGCTTGAGCATCTCTCTTCATCCAATTCCTCAAATCTGATAATTCCTCCCTAGTTGGAACACTAGGATCTCTGAATTGAGGCTTTTCTTTTTCACCTGTAATGTAAGCTATCAAGTCTTTGCTCATTAGATGAGCTTCCATCCTCATTGACCATGCTTGATAGTTCTCTCTATCCAACTTCTCTATTTGAAGAGAATCTCCCATCTGTCCTTCACCTATATATTGAATTCTTCAACCTTTATGAGTAATAGATGTACCTTTACTTCGAATAATACTCCTTAAGTCTTCCTTGATGTCATATGACCTCCTTCTCAAGCTTTTCTCTCAAGCTTTCACCTTTTGAACCTTCAGATGTTGAATTCTTTGTAGCTGCAGCAGTCGGGATCCTCCTTTCTTCAATTCTGATGCTTCCTGCTCTGATACCACTGATGGAGAGTGTTAATCTCCAAAAGAAAAACCTAGTCTTGAAATTAGAGCACCTCTATATCAAGAGTAAGTTAAAGCCTTCACCAATTTAGAAGATCAATACTCAATTATAAGGATTTTGGAAAATCTGTGAAGAGGATGATTCTATAGAAAGTCTGCTCCACATATCTTTCTCATTAACTTATCAAACGTGTAAAGTTTTTTATAAAACTTTGCACAAGGTGTCGCCTAAAGATTGCGCACTTCCTCCAAGTTGAATTACTTCAAAAGATTTGTATAACTTGAGAAATGAATTCAACAAGTTACCTATGTCTAAAACTGTCACTCTGTAGAGTCGACTTTGACACCTGCAACTTCTAAGACATGGTTCTCCAAGACTAGAACCCATTTAAGCAAATGCTTTTAGCCATGAGTAGCTTACCTTCCAACTTAAAGATTAAGTGCTTGCTTGGTCAAAACTTTAAACTGTAGACACAGAACTGATCAAAACATTGACTTTGAATTTTGCGCCTATTTCAGGAACCAGTGAACACTTCTTCACATGTGAATGTTCCTACACATAATTCTCTCAGCCTGATCACAATTGGAAGCTAAAAATTTGTACAGAGGTCAATCACCTATAGACTTAGACTTGTATAGAAGCATTTCACAAAAGATCTAACACAGAAGGAGAAAACTCATAAACATTGGGCGCAAAAATCTTTCATTTCTGAAGGAGTTTTCAACTGAATGATGAGAGAGGCTTCAACTAACTTCTGAGATGTCTAATGACACTTACAACTCTCAATTACTCTATTCTCATGCTCTCTCATACTGAACTAATGTATATATGTGTACATATCTTTCAACTCCTGAATGTAAACATCTTCTATGCTTCAAAACTTGATCTTGTCTTCATTCTTTGACTTCCCAAACTTGCTTTCTCTCAAACAACCTATTGTCACACTCAATTGCTTGATTCATGAATTCATTCAAAGTATTTACCTTGGGCATGGTTAACATGAGGTCCTTGACATCATCACGTAAGCCCCATCAAAATTGGTTGATAAAATAATCCTCGTGCCATGTGAGATCACAAATGATTTGTTTGAATTCTGATGCATAGGTAGACACAGGTTTATTTCCTTGATGTAGCTTCCTTAGCTTTGTTTCCGCAACACGTGAACAATTGGTATCTCCAAATGAAGATGTGGACTCTTGAATAAAGGCCTTGAAATCATGCAAAATATCCATGTCCTTCTAAAGGATAGGTGCAAACCATGAAACAGCACAACCACATAATAGAGTTCCTATGAGTCCTACTTGAGAAGCATCATCTGGGTACCTGTCTGGTTGCATCCGTATGAATAGCTTCACTTGTTGCACAAATCCTCGAAACTTTGATCTTGTCACGTCAAACTTCTCAGGCATGCTCAGTTTCGGACCTTTCTTCATGTTAGTTGTCATGGGGGTACTTGAAGAAGATTGACTTACAATGATCTATAGCTCTTGAATTTTCCTTTGAAGTTCTGTGATTACATCTTGAATACTCTATTGTTGAATCCTTTGTTGATTCTCTCGTATCTCTTGGACTTGTTGTTGAATTACTTTAAGTGCATAAAAAAATTCTTCTCGAATAATCTCCATGGTTCAGTCTTGATGAAGGTAGTCTTGCCAAAATGTCAGGGGAGCACTAGATTGTGCTCTCTGACTTCACTAGACAAGATTTCAAAAATACACTTATGATTACAAGAACACTCGCGTAGGGAAAATAATACAAGAAGATGGATTTGATAGAAGACGTCCCACAACCCGGGACCATAGTATGGAAAACTGGACTAGAAATGATACAAGAGATCCCACAACCCAGGATCGTAAGTTTGAGACAAGATGTCTGGATTACAAGAACTACCCTCTGGGAGATGGACTAGATACAAGAAAGAACTCGACAAGATCTCGTACTACGAGATTATGAGAGGAAAAGACAGGATGTCCAAGTACTATACTAGACAGGACTAGAACAAGCAACAAGACAAGAACTGGAACTGGAGCTTGGAGAGTACTTACTTGGCGGTCATGACTCCTTGAGCTCCCAACACTGGCATTGGCAAGACTGAGAATGAATGTGGCCAACGCCTCCTTATATAGGTTTCCAAGGGCAAATCCCAAGGGCGGTTGCAAAGTGATGATGTCATCAATGATGTCAGCAGATCGATCAGGAGCTCAGAATGTCAGAATTTAGCAGATCGACATGTTCATGAAGGCTCTACCTCCGGTTCCGCTTCAGTGCTTGGTGGACCTTTGTAGCATTCAGCCGCTCGAAAATGGAGCCGTGGAGGGGATGTTAATGAAATGATTGCTCCTACTTCATCTACATTTGTATCCGCATGAGTGCATCTCCATTTTGTATCCAGGAGGCACTCCATTTCTAGTCTATTTCCATTTTATATTGTATTTCCTTTGTATTTGAGTACCTGACCATGTGCTTCTACCAGTTGTATTCATTCTCTTTTCAGGAGGCTTATCCCACATATGATGTAATTTTGAGAGCCCCTCCCAAATCTATATAAGGAGGGCCTCTTGCCTCATTTGTACGTGGTTAGAAGCTTGAGGAGCCTACTCCATGCTCTTAGCAAGCTCGTTTCTAATCCACATGAGTTTACCCATTTCATGGTCTACTCATTTTGTGTCTCACACATTCTTTGTTTTGTGAGAGTACTTTACTTTTCATTTTGCTTCCCCATGTGTACTCTCTACAATATACACATATGCATACACACATACATACACACATATACACACATGCATGCATACATACACACACATACACATATACACACATGCATTCATACATACACACACATACACATATACACACATGCATACATACACACACATGTACACACATGCATACATACACACACATATGTACACACATGCATACATACACACATATACACACATGCATGCATACATACACACACATATACACACATGCATGTATAAACTCACATGCACACACACACACACATACATACACACATGCATGCACACACATACATGAATGCATACACACACATGCATACATACACACACATACACATATACTCACACATGCACACATAGACACACATGCATACATTCACATGCACACACATACATACACACATGCACACATGCACACATATACACACACATAAGCTAGTGTTTTAATTAAATATATATAATTAAATATATAAAATTTTGATTTTAAAGTTTTTTTTACATCAAATATATAAAAATAGGATTAGGGTTACACCTATATATACACATACACACACACACACACACACATATATATATATATATATATATATATATATATATATATATATATATATATATATATATATATATATATATATATATATATATATATATATATATATATATATATATATATATATATATATATATATATATATATATATATATATATATACATACACATGCACACATGTTTTAGGTCTAGGTCTTTCCAATTAGGGTTTTAGGGTTTTTACACATGCACATCTATATACACATGCATACAAAAATATACATTTTTTATGTCTAGATCTTTAAGATTAGGGTTTTAGGGTTTAGGCATACATATAATTCAATTACATTTATATTAAGAGAAAATATAGAACAAATAAGAAAAAAACTCAAATATATAAATAAATATATAAATAAAATAGGATAATTATATAGATAAATAAATATGAAAACAACTAGTGTTTTGAATAAATAAACTAAATATATATAATTAAATATATAAAAATAGGTTTAATTTTGAGGATTTTAATCAGAGTAAATATATATACACATACACATACACACATATACTTATACACATGTCTATATACACATATATATACACATATGCATATATATATACACATGCATACACATATATACATGTTTTAGGTCTAGGTCTTTTTTATTAGGGTTTTAGGGTTTTAACACCTACATAACATATATACACACATACACATACACATATAATACGTATATACATGTATATACACATGCATACAAAAATATACATATTTTAGGTCCAGATCTTTAAGATTAGGGCTTTAGGGTTTAGGCATACATATAGCTCAATTAAATTTATATAAAAAGAAAATTAAAAAAATTAAAGAAAAAATCTGAATATATAAATAAATATATATAAAAAATAGGATAATTATATAGATAAAAAAATATAAAAAGAACTAGTGTTTTAAATAATTTAATTAAATATATATAATTAAATATATAAAAATAGGATTAATTAAGGAAAAAATATGAATATATAAATAAATATATATATATATAAAATAGGATAATTATATAGATAAATAAATATGAAAAGAACTAGTGTTTTAAATAAATTAATTAAATATATAAAAATAGGTTTAATCTTAAGGATTTTAATCAGAGTAAGTATATATACACATACACATACACACATATACTTATACACATATCTATATACACATATATATACACATACACAATATATACACATACACATATATATACACATGCATACACATATATACATGTTTTACGTCTAGGTCTTTCTGGTTAGGGTTTTAGGGTTTTAACACCTACATAACATATATACACACATACACATACACATATAATACATATATACATGTATATACACATGCATATAGAAATATATATATTTTAGGTCTAGATCTTTAAGATTAGGGTTTTAGGGTTTACGCATACATATAACTCAATTCAATTTATATAAAGAGAAAATATAGAAAGAAATCAAGGAGAAAATTTGAATGTATAAATAATTATATATATAAAATAGGATAATTATATAGATAAATAAATACAAAAACAAGTAGTGTTTTAAATAATTCAATTAAATCTATATAATTAAATATATAAAAGTAGGATTAATTAAGAATAAAATCTGAAAATATAAATATTTAAAATAGGATAATTATATAGATAAATAAATATGAAAAGAACTAGTGATTTAAATAATTAAATTACTTATATATAATTAAATATATAAAAATATGATTTTATGTATACAAGCAATAGAAATATATATAATAAATATATATAATATATATAAATCCGAGATGGAGCTCCGATGATGGATGCAGTTGGCAAAACAATGCGTGCACGTATATGATAGCTTTTCTCCATACAGTTTGGACACTCTATCATATTGAAACGGATTGAAAAAGATAAAGATCAAAAGAATTATATCATAGAGACGATTTATTAGGAGTTCCGACCAGCCGATGGATAGCCTCTTGTCAGTTCAGAGTGGATTCTGTACACCGCACGTGAAGTTATGTCCCATTGACAATCCGAGGCTCGTGATGCTTTCAAAGCAGGCTTACCAAAGCTTGTATGGCTAGATGTTGAGGAGTGGGATATGATTCACGACGAGCAGCAGTAGAGTCGTGACCGATATCGCCAGTAGGGAGATGCTGTAGCCACACGTTTAGATACATTTGGACCATCATATTTGGGCGGTGGCATGATGCATCATGAGTTTGTAAGTACCATTTGATTTATTGAATTTTTTTGTGTTAAGCTTCTCATGTATGTTCCTCTAATCTTTTGTATATTTCTTGTAGGAGCTGGCAATGTGTCGTCCTCCAACATGAATGGAGGAGACTTATGGATATCGTCATGGATTGACTGCACTATTGGAGACTTGGAGGGATGCGGTACGGTCATTTCATGGGAGGGTTTGCGATGAGGTGATTAATTTATAAACTTGGTTTTTACTTGTTGTTTATAAATTTCATGTAAATTTATCTCATTTCATTGATGTTCTTTGTTGCAGGACTGTTGATATGGAACGTTCTTTGCATGTGTATGGCAGTCACACACCAAAATTTTGTATTTGATTTTTATATGGCAATGCAAAGCTTTGCCACATTTTGTAAAAGTGCCATATATGACAATGGTTTGCCACACTCATGTACATGCTTCATTTATGAAATATATATCTCTTTTTGTACATGGTTCATGGTTCATTTTGATTATCTCTTTTGTGTCCAATAATATTTTGTTTTATGAAATCATATTTCGGTTGACATTAGAGTACACATCACATGTACTCGGTTTTTTTTGGGCAGAGTGTATTGTCTTTTGCTAAGCAACATCATGGTAATGTTGCTGTAGCAAAAGACAACACACTCTCCCCAAATTGTTTTTTGCAGATATGGTCGTCGGTATAAGCAATGGTACTCCCAATAATGCCATCGGAATAAGCATCAGTACACCGAGCGGGCGTCGATATACGTGATAGTACACCCAACAGAGGTGCCGGTATGGACGCCCATAATAATGATGCTCATACCGATGCATATACTGACACTCATACCGATGCCTATACCGATGCTCATACCGGCACTTTATTACCGATGTGCATACCGACACCTACATCGATGTCAGGGCAAAAATAGGCGCGTTCATTTCCCTCGATAAAAACCTCAGTATACGGCCGATCTATTGTAGTGGGGGCGCCAATTTTCAATCCTGTTATTTTATGTTTTTTGTGGATAAGCTTGATGATGCCATTGTTTAGGCATTCATGGAGCGCACCGAAAGCCAATGCCTCTTGCCAAACCAATCACAACAAAGTGGCCACCACGTGTCTGAAGGATTTGAAGAACTCATTTGTGAGGTCATCAAGACCTAGGTTTTTCCATTGGGAAGCGTACCACTAACTTCAAGAATCTCATTATCTGAAATGGGCACCTCAAGGAGAGACTTCATATTATATAGTATTCTCTAGGGAGAGACTCTCAATTTATTGCCATGCAATCCTACTTATGGGGAGAAAGGGGCGTCGAGACCCCTAGGAGTTGAGTAAAATGGTCAACAATAATAGCACTATTTTCTTCTTCCATTTTGCATTCGACCCCATTTCTACCTATCAAAAAGGGAATAGAGTCTCTTGTTTGCTTCCTCTTCAGGATGCCACACATCTCTTTAGTTGGTTTGCTAGCCTTCTCTGCCCACCAATCTTTAAAGTATACTTGCAGGTTTTTCCTTTGAATTTCTTCCTCGTATCTTAGCATGCCTCTGATTTTTCGTAGTCCCATCTAGTATCGATAGTTTCCTTTGTTCACTTCCTCCTCAAGATGACAGAGCCTCTGATAGAGCTTCTCTCTCCACCTCCACCAGACATTGCAAAGCATCTTGTGAGTGGTGACCAGAATTTGATGAGTCTTCTCAATCGTTGCCCTCCAACATTGGGCCGGTGAAGCGTCGTTGGCAGATGCCAAGTTCCAAACCAAGGTAATTTCTTGATGGATAGAGGGAAGGGAGAAGGACAGCTGGCAAGCATGAAAGCAAGATGTTTTCCTCACTTTAGCAATCAATTTGAAAGTGAGAATAAAAAAGTAGTGGCCCGATATGGTGAGGTCACTGTGTTGAGAGATGGTGGGTTGGTCCCACTAATGGATAATGTTCTATGCAATATAGCTTCTATTGAATCTTCCTTTCCTCAAGTCATCTCGAGATTGGAAGGTTGATAAAGAAAAGCCATTTGTATCTTTAATCTCTACTAAGTCGAGTGAAGTTACATTAATCTTGCTCATATTTGTATTTGACAACTTAAATTGCCATGCGACTGGTTCCTCTTGTAAGTTGTGGCTATTATTCGTGCCACCGTAGAGATGTAATTCCGTCACTCTGTTTAATATGTTCTTGACGTTTAAAAAACAAAAAAGCTACAACCCTCAGCTAATTCATAACTACGAGAAAGACTAATATGTTATAATAATGAGCATGCAACTTGCAAAAGGTGGCTGATGTGAAAGGATAAGGCTTCCGAGTCACAATACATTATGCAAGCCAAGGAAGATTTGTTTGTTACCATCATGACCAGCGAACCCACAGTCTTTAAGAAGACGCGCACACTTCTAATATTAGCTGGTGCGAACTTTGTCGTAATGTGCATGCAAATTTTTTTTTTGAGAAAACAGAGATAAAATATAAATTAAATGAAAAGTGTTACAATCAATATGAGGGGCAGCCCCATCAATCAGAACATCAGTCCTTTATAGAGTCACAATACATTATGCAAGCCAATGAAGATCTGTTTGTTACCATCATGACCAGCGAACCCACAGTCTTTAAGAAGACGCGCCCTCGTCCACGTCCTGTAGGACAGTTGGTTGAGCTTTGGTCTCTTGAGGCGGAGGTCCAAGGTTCAAGTCCCAGGCTGGACATGTTATGGCTTAGGCCAGTTAAACCCAGTTGTAACCATGTCTCTCAGTTGTAACCTTGTCTAACCCCTGCTTTGTGGGATACGGGGGGTCCCGCGGGTGCTATGCCCATTCACTTGTACAGTTGCAATTTCAAAGTTAAAGTCCGAGGGAGTAGGCTTCGGCTGAACCTCCATTTAAAAAAAAAGAAGACGCGCCCTCCCCGTGTCTCTTTTTTTTTTTTTTAAATAAAAGGAAGTTCGGCCTTAGCCTAATCTCCCGGACTTTAATTAAAATAAAGAAGAAAAGTTACAAGAGAATGGGACTAGTGCCCAAGGGACCCCCCAAATCCCACAATGCAGGGGAGGAGTATGGCAAGCTAGATGGCATTACAAATGAGGCGGATGAGTCTATCATCACCCTCATGTGGGACCCATTTGGGTTTCAACTTGTTGTTTTCGAGGAGATAAATACAGTGATGTCTAAATGGTGGAGATCCCTTATCTCGGGAGATTCTTTTACCTAGAAGAAACAAGGATTTCTCAATCGACCATTCCTTAGGAGTTTGGCCAAAATTGACAGCACATCGCTCCCTCCAAATCTTCCAGAGAGTCTCACCCCTGATGGCATTCCACAGCCTCGATGAGCAGCCGACCGCCTCACCCAACATCACCTGTTGCCAATTGATTTGGTTCGTGAGTCTCAATACTCGGGTCACGTGACGCCAGATAACACGGGACTTGGGGCAGTCGAAGAACAGGTGAGCTAAATCTTCGATGCATCGATGACAATGCTTGCACCATGGTGGCACACCACAAATTTTGTTAGCCCTTGCATTGGACCAAATACCTTTATGCAAGATCTGCCACATGAGAACAGACTTTTTGACCTCAATTAGGGGGTGCCAAAGAGACATGAATTTTAGTTCCCACCGAAGTTTGGTCCAGGAAAGGCACCATCTCTTGTTAAGAGTGTGGTGAACATCTAAGTTCTCTTTGAAGTTGGGGGTTCTGGATAGCTTATTACCATTGCTCCATTTGAGGCCCTCTAGGCAAGGAAGGTCTTGACCGCAGAGAAGGCGTGTAGATGAGCGGTCCCATGCTAAACACCTGCTTTGAAGAAGAGTCCATTCCTCACGGGTAACTCTAAGTCTCGGATCCAATTCTTGGAACCTAATCCACTGGCTGGTCTCTTGTTTCCAGAGTTGTTTCCACTGTTTGAACCCTTGTTCCATAACCGCATTGCAGTTTGGAGGCTCCAAGACTCCACCCCCCTAATGCCGCTGATCGGGAACCAGATAGAGTCATTTTGTCTTATCCCAGCTGCCCACTTCCACTCATCACTGATTCTGATGAATTGTTTGGCCTTGTTCCAACTCTTCCATAAAGAACACACGAGGCTAGAGCCTTTTGGGGACACCGGGTGGGGGGAGAACAAAAGCGTGAGAATCCCTATGTCCTTCCAACCAGGATGGCCAACTAAGGTAAGTTCTTGTGTGTTTCTGAAGATCAATTTAGCCCAAGAGGACTCCCTATTGCTCCAAGCCTTGATAAGCCACTTTGTCGCCAGCTTGTCAGCCAACCCAACGATATCCAAAATTCCCAAGCCCCCTGAGTCTTTAGGGCTAATGCAAGTTTCCCATTTGATTTTGGGAATCCCCCTCCTGTTGGGGTCCCCAGTCCAAAGGAAGTTTCTGCAGATTCTTTCCACTTTGGCCAAGTCTTTCCCCTTTGGTCTCCAACACGAGATAAAGTAAATAATTGTAGACAGCATAAATGTGTTAACAACCATAGCACGCCCTGCCAAGTTGACTTGCATACCTTTCCAATGATTTAGCTTGCTATCCAGCTTGGATAGCACCCAATTCCAGCGTTGGTCCATTGAGATGTCAAATCCCATCGGAATGCCAAGGAGACGAAAGACTTGACCACTAGGGATAACTTGACACCTCTGATCCACCAACAATTGGGGAGTAGGTCCGCTGATTGCTCTAAAAGCAGTTTTAGCATGGTTGATTTTTGAACCTGACGCCACACAAAAGATGTCGAGGCACCACCAGAACACCTCAATGTTGTTTATATCGTTGTGCACAAAGGCATTCATGTCATCAGCAAAAAGTCTCGCAATCATTTGGCCATGATTATGAGGTAGGGAAAGACCCTTGAGATTGCCAGCGTCCATATGATGCTTTAATAGGCGACTAAGTCCATTCGAGGCGATAGCAAAGAGTAAAGGAGCCAGAGGGCAGCCTTGCCTAATTGATCTTTTTAAACGAATGGGCTTAGAGAGCTTGCCGTTGATATTTATTCTAGTTGAAGCATTTCCAAGAAGAGTGGAGACCATCTTCGTGAACTTTTGGCTGCATCCAAGGTCTTTCAATGATTGAAGAATAAAGTCCCATTCCAATCTATCATACGCTTTGTCGAAGTCGATCTTAATGAATATCAGATCTTGAGCAGACTCCTCAGCAAAAGCAAGGCCTTCCCAAATATCGACAATTGCTTCAAGTATAGATCTACCTTTGATAAAACCTTTCTGGTCCTCACACAGCCATGACTTTAAATGACAAGAGATTCTGTTGGCAATAACTTTTGCAATTATCTTATATCCTGTTTGGAGCATGGTAATCGGACGCCAGTTTTCAATTTTGTTCTTATCTCCCCTTTTGTGGATTAACTTGATGACACCATTATTAAGACACTCAGGGAGGGCACCGAATGAGAGAGCCTCTTGCCACACTAGACACAGTGGGGTGGCCACCTCATGTTTGAAGGACTTGAAAAACTCATTAGTGAGACCATCCGGACCCGGACTTTTCCCATTGGGAAGGGCATCAATAACCTCGATAATTTCATTCTCAGAAATGTTAGCATCCAGCAGAGCAATCATGTTCTGTGGGATTCTAGATTGAGCAACCCTTGAGATGGTTGCCATGGAGTCGCGCCTATGGGGGGAAGGAGCAGTCGAGACCCCGAGAAGATTGGTAAAGTGTTCGACGATGATAGATCTATTCTCAACTTCCGTGCAACATTCGGTTCCATTGTTATCGACCAATAGGGCGATGGATTCCCTAGCTTGTTTCCTTTTGAGGATGTTACACATCTCTAACGATGGTTTGTCGGCCTTCCCCACCCACCAATCTTTGAAGAAAATTTGAAGATTTTTCCTTTGAACCTCCTCCTCTAATCTTAGTCTTCCCCTGATTTTCAAAAGACCTTGTTGGCAATGTAACTTACCTTTGTTCACCTCTTCTTCAAGCCGTGAGAGCCTCCGGTACACCGTTTCTCTTCTTTTTTTCCGAATATCTCTTATAGCCTTTTGAGTCCTGATAAGAATATTTCGTGTCCTTTCCACCGCACTTCTCCAACACTTAGCCGGTTCATTACAGTAGGCAAAGGCTTCCGCCCACACTTCTGAAATTTCTTGGTGGACAGAGGGGAGGGAAAACGATGTCCGACAAGCGTGAAACCAGGGGGCTTTCTTGAACATAGAAATCGGTTTGAAAGACAGAGTAATCGGGTAGTGGTCCGAGATAGTCAAGTCCATGTGTTGGGAAATTGAGGGAATACCCCACTGAAGGATGGTGTTCTGATCGATGTAACATCTATCAAGTCTTGCTTTCCTCAAAGAGTCCCCCGATTGGAGATTTGACCAAGAGAACCCCTTCATGTCTTTCACCTCGACCAGGTCGAGATGGAGCTTCATTTTATCCCATATCTCTTTCTCTTGACCGTCAATGATTTTCCCTTTGTTGTTCCATCGATCCTCAGGAAACTCAACCATGTTGAAGTCTCCACAAATCATAACATTATGTGAAAGGGAGTCGAGGGAAGCCCAAGTATCCATTCTATCTGCTTCTCCATTAGGGGCATAAATTGAGACCGCAGTGAAATGGAAAGGAAACCTGATAGAGGCAGCAATCCAAGGATGATTCCGATCTTCAAAAGTCGAGGTGACATTGCCAGACAAGGAGTGACTAATACCGATAGCAGCGCCCCCCGTCCCCCTAGGGTGAGAAGTGGAGAACCAAAGGTGGTTCGGAGAAATGCATTTAAGCCGTTTCTGGAGATCCTCTCCGTCGATTTTAAGCAGATAAAGTCAGGGTTGAGGCACTTGTCTTTGAACCACTGGCCAAGGATTGCCGCTCTTGACGGGTCAGACAGACCCCTAACGTTTAGTGATGTGAATTTCATTATTGATGGTTGCCCTCTTTGAGAGGAGGGACCCTATCTTTTTTCTTCTTGTGGTCTTCTTTTTTCCTCCCAACTTCTTGACTTAGGATCCTACTCTTGAGGGGGCTCTTCCAAGGCATGCCTGAAGGTTGTTTTCCTTTAAGTTTTGACTTTTGTTGCGGTAATCTTGGAAAGCATACCGGAAGGGTAGGACGAAGAAAGGAGCTTTCGCTGTCTGGGTTGTCTTCATTACTAGTAATGAAGCCTTCCTCTTTACTCGTGGTGTATCCTTCTTGGTTGTCTTCTTTGCTGGTAGAGCACCCAAGAATATTATCAGTGGGGTCTTCTTCATAGTGGTTGTCCCTTGGGAAGTCGGCCTCATTAATCTCCTTTTCTAGGTTACAATACATGTTATTCGAAGGGGTAATTGTCGTAGTGTTCCTTGCTATTGATCTTCGAGGGCTAACTTTCCTCTTGCGTCTTACTTCAGTGAATCCTTCTGAATCTGTCTCAGCAACGCGAGTTCACTCTTCTTCCTCCATCGGAGGGGGTTGACCCCGAGTGTCCTCTTGGGGGAAAGGATCCAGGGTCCCATCTGGCTTAAGCTTGTTTTTATTGGTACTTTTCTTCAGGGGGCAGTCTTTGATCCTATGACCTTGATGCCCGCATCGGAAGCACGCATTTGGCAAATTCTTGTAAGTAACCTCTTGTGTCCAGGTCTTACCCTCTCCACAGTTTATGGAGATTTTCGAGGGGAGGACCTGGTTCAGGTCTGTTTCCACGCAGATCTATGGGTGCCATCTTGCATTGAAAGAATGTTGAGCACCATCGTAGATTAACCCCCCAACATCCTCTCTTGAGGCCATCGGGCGACCGATCGGTGAAACGATTTCACGAAGAAATCCATACAGAAAGTAAGGCAGATTGGGAAGCTCCACCCAAAGCGGGTAACGAAGAGGCTTTGATCTGTTCGGAACAAAGTCTGGGGTCCACTTAAAAAGGCAAAGGGTGGACCGGCCCACTTGCCAGGAGCCGGCTTGCAGGGCTTGGAATGCCATCTCTTCGTTCTCAAATACTAGAAGCACGTGATTCGCCGGCAGGAATTGACATTTGCACACAATTAGGCCGTGCGGGAACCACTCCTTGCAAAGCCAAGATCTCACACTTTCAAGAGGGGGCCTAGGGCCAAACATTTGACCGATCAGACAAGTTTTCATCAATTCTTCTTGCTTAGCTGCCATAGACTCCTTGCATAAAGAGACCACTGGTGGTGCGATGTCTGCTGGGACAGAATCCATCTCAAGGGGGCACACGGACTGAGGGGGAGCCACATTGCTCATGACAAGTGAAGGAATCAGGGTCGACATCTTACTGACCAAACCACCCCCCCCCCCACAAAACCACAACCAGATTTCTACTGTTTATGTGAAGAGATAAAAAAAGAGACTTTCATAAGACACAATAAGCCGCTAGTATTTACTTGACAAGGAACGATGACGCATCACCCACTTCTCTCCTTCGACCCACTTCTCACCAAGAGAAAGTTATATATTGCTTAGGAGTTAAATCTTTAATTTTTAAGATTAACTTAACTCCCCTTTTTTGGTAATCCACGCATGAAAAGCGAAGGCGAAGAGATGGAGTAATTCCAGGAAAATTCTCGTGAGTGACGCAGAGCAAAGGAGGAAAAGTCGGGAAGAGAGAGAGAGAGTTCTCTCAAGGATGCGATGGACAAGGATGTTTTGAAGCGTTAGGCTAGGAACCACTAACACGGGCCACGAGGACCTCAGCCACGACGGATATCTGCCAACTCAACAGCACAGTCGATCGACAAAAGCACTGTCTGACAATCGTTTGCACGGTTGTCAATCGCAAGTGAACGCCTGTCAATCGTAAGTAACGCCTGTCAATCGCACGCCTGTCAATCGTAAACTTGCTGAACCTTGCCTGTCAATCGCGCGATTGACGACCTGTAAATCGTGAGCTTGCGGGACCTTGGCAACATTAATGGCACGCCGTCTCTTGATTAAAGAAGTACACACTCGAAGAGAGATAACGACTGTCCATCGTTTGTCGCCGTTGCAGTCAATCGCACGGAGTGCGCGGCATCCGGTTGTCAATCGCCCCCAACTATCAATCGCCCCCACCTCAACTATCTATCGTGATAGCCTCTCGTCAATCGCGATTGCCTCTTGTCAGTCGCGATAGACAGAAGGCCAGCCAGTCGCGACGGATAGAGAGCCTGTCAGTCGCGACGGATAGAGAAGGTACATGATCTTTGCGCACGATGGACACACTCAACTATCTATCGTGATAGCCTCTCGTCAATCGCGATTGCCTCTTGTCAGTCGCGATAGACAGAAGGCCAGCCATTCGCGACGGATAGAGAGCCTGTCAGTCACTGTTCTCTTAGCAAGAATTCACTTGGCAGAAAAAAGAAAGTAATTGATTGATAATCCCCCCCCCCCCCCCCCCGCGTCTCTTAATAGTGGTGTCATCAAGTTAATTCATAAAAGGGGACATGACGCTCCGAACGCGCGCGGTCTCAAATGGCACAATGGAAACAGCCTACTCAAAATCCCGAACATCAATGAAACGACTGACCTCCAGATCAGCCTCAACAAGAAGTGGTGCCTGTCTTGGACGCGGCTTCGGTGGGACATGAAATTCATGGGTATCTGGCACCCACTCATAGAGATTAAGAAGTCGGTCCTCTTATGGCAAATTCTTCATCGAGGAATTTGGACTAACCATAAGGCAAGCAAAATTTGTGGGATCCCTCCGTGGTGCAAACGCTGCCACCGTGCTATCGAAGCTGTCCCACACATCTTCTTTACTTGCCCCAACTCCTACAGAATCTGGCAGATGGTTGGACTGAAAATCAGAGTTCAGAAACAGCCTAGTTGGAAACAAGTCCTTTTGGGTGAAGCGATTGGGTGCTCTGCGGCTCTCTGGAACGCAATCAGAGGGGAAGTCCTGTGGAAAATTTGGCGAGAGCGGTGTGCTCGCAACTTCGGCGACTCCCCCAGGGAGTGGTCGATTGAAAAATCTCTACTCCTCCTTGGCAAAAGGATTGTCAACAGTAAGAAATCCCCCCCCTTCAGGCACCATCAAGTCCTCCTTTTGAGCAACAACAAGCTCAAACCCAAGTGGGTCCCGCATGAGGGCGACGAGAGGGTGATCAACCTTCTTTGTAATGCAACCTAGGAATCAGCCAAGCTTCCCCTGCTTTGTGGGATTTGGGGGGTCCCGTGGGCACTAGTCCCCTTCTATTGTACCTTTGTTTCTTAATTTAATTCAAGTCCGGGAGAGTAGGCTATTGCCGAACTTCCTTTATATTAAAAGGGGAGATAAAAACGAAATTGAAAACTAGAGGCCACTTACCATGCTCCAAACTGGATACAAGATAATTGCCAAAGTTATCACCAACAGAATCTCTTGTCATTTAAAGACATGGCTTTGTGAGGACCAGAAAGGATTTATCAAAAGTAGATCTATACTTGAAGCAATTGTCGATATTTGGGAAGGCCTTGCGTTTGCTGAGGAGTCCGCACAAGATTTGGTATTCATTAAGATTGACTTCGACAACGCATATGACAAATTGGAATGGGACTTTATTCTTCAATCACTGAAAGACCTTGGATGCAGCCAAAAGTTCACGAAGATGGTTTCCACCCTTCTTGGAAATGCTTCAACTAGAATAAATATCAACCGTAAGCTCTCTGAGCCCATACGTTTAAAAAGATCGATCAGACAAGGCTGCCCTTTGGCTCTACTACTCTTTGCAATCGCCTTGAATGGCCTCAGTCGCCTATTGAACAAGGGGTTCAAACAGTGGAAACAGCTTTGGAAACAAGAGACTAGTCAGTGGATTAGGTTCGAAGACTTAGACCCGAGACATAGAGTTACCCTCAAGGAATGGACTCTTCTTCAAGGCAGGTACATAGCATGGGACCGCTCAACTACCCACCTTCTCTACGGAAATGATCTTCCCTGCCTAGAGGGCCTCAAATGCAGCAATGGTAAGAAACTATCTAGAATCCCCAACTTCAAAGAGAACTTAGAAGTTCATCACACCCTTAACAAGAGGTGGTGTCTCTCCTGGACCAAACTTCGATGGGAACTAAAGTTCATGTCTATTTGGCACCCCCTTATTGAGATCAAAAAGTTCGTTCTCATGTGGCAGATCTTGCATAAGGGTATCTGGTCCAATGCAAGGGCTAACAAAATTTGTGGTAAGCCGCCATGGTGCAAGCATTGCCATCGATGCATTGAAGATTTAGCTCACCTCTTCTTCTATTGCCCCAAGTCCAGTGTTATCTGGTATCAAGTGACGCGGATATTGAGACTCACGAACCAAATCAATTGGCAACAAGCGTTGTTGGGCGAGGCCGTAGGCTGCTCATCGAGGCTGTGGAATGCCATCAGAGGTGAGAATCTTTGGAAGATTTGGAAAGAGCGATGTGCTATCAATTTAGGCCAAACTCCAAAGTAATGGTTGATTGACAAATCCTTGTTTCTTCTAGGTAAAAGAATCTCCTTGGATAAGAGATCTCTAGCATTTAAACATCACTATATTTATCTCCTCGAAAACAACAAGTTGAAACCCAAATAGGTCCCACATGAGGGAGATGATAGATTTGTCTGCCTCCTTTGTAATGCCCTCTAGATTGCCATTTTCCTCTCCTTCATTGTGGGATTTGGGGTGCCATGGGCACGAGTCCCATTCTCTTGTAACTTTTCTTCTTTATTTTAATTAAAGTCTCGAAGAATAAGCTAAGGCCGAACTTCTGTTTATTAGAAAAAAAAAGAAAACGCGCACACTTCTAATATTAGCTGGTGGGAACTTTGTCGTAATGTGCATGCAATTTTTTTTTTGAGAAAACAGAGATAAAATATGAATTAAATGAAAAGTGTTACAATCAGTATGAGGGGCAGGCCCATCAATTAGAACAACAGCCCTTTATAGAGTCACAATACATTATGCAAGCCAAGGAAGATTTGTTTGTTACCATCATGACCAGTGAACCCAAGTCGTGAAGAAGACGCGCACACTTCTAATATTAGTTGGTGGGAACTTTTTTTTTTTTTTGAGACAACAGGAAAAGAGAGTAAATTAAGTAATAAAAGTACAAAGTGCACAGGGAAGCAGTGATCCCATCAGGCAGAGGTTACAAGTTGAGGACCATGATGAATCTATCACTGGAGTAACAATCCAGAAGAGATTCTCTCCACTTACAGGGAGGAAGGGACTTGGTAATAACACTTTGATCCTGGGGGCCTTGTTTGATAGACAATAGACTCTGCATACCAGAGAGATACAAAGCTTTTCTAAGGGAAAACATATAGTTCTTTTTATCATTCTTGAAGAGGGCTTGGTTCCTACTAATCCATATGTGCCACAGGATGTGTCCCCTCCATAAGTGCCATAGAACTAGATCTAATTTGTTACAACAACCGAGAATGATCTCTTTAAAACCAAGTTGGGGAAGCTTTTTGAAAGCCAGGATAGGATCCAACAATTTCCAGAACTGTTTAGCATGCCAGCAATTACAAAAGAGATGGGTTAAATCCTCTTCCCTGCTGCACAGAGCACAGTTACTACTATTTATATTTGCTCTCTTAGCCCTGTTGCCAGTCCACAATCCATTGTGAAGAATCAACCATTCCAAGTAGGAATGCTTGATATTATAGGGGAAAGCCCAAATAACTTTGAACCTGTATCTCCATTGATTGGCTGACCAATTACACCCCCATCTGGAGTTTAGCTTGTTAGTAATACTGAGAACATAGCCTTTGTTGAGTTTGAAACTAGTCCATATATCTTTGACTACTTCAGTGAGATGAAGGTTGGCAATCCTACACTCTTCAAGTTTCTTCTTCAGGAGATGCTTCCTTTCTAGAAGGATCTGCAGACAACCAGGAGAAAAATGGGTCAGAGACAGAATATAATCATCAGATAACAACTCACCTGAGTTATAGAACCAGGCCCAACTTCTGACACCAAGCTTAAAACATTTGTGTTCTCTAATCTCAATCTCTCTGTTATTCCATAATGCAATCCAGCCTAACCAAGGAGATTCCTGAAGAAAAAAGTTAAGGTTAGTTGAATACTTAGAAATAGGAGAAAAACAGAGTTTAGCTTTCATCCAAACGGACCAAAACCTGCAAGAGAGACTACTGCCAACAGGAACAAAGGGGGTAGGGGAGATAACAATATCCCAAAGATGATTGTTAGTCCAAGCCTTGTAGTTTTTAATGTAAAACTTTTGAGTGTTTCTTTTAAGCAGGCAAGCCCAAATGTCACTAGAGCTTAAGGATCTGTAAACCCATTTAGAGGCCAAGTTCTCAGCCATTTTCATAGGACAAATAATACCCAGGCCACCTTCATGTTTAGGCAGACAGCAAATCTTCCAAGCCACTTTAGGAATTTTGTGGTTCTGGTCATTGCCTCCCCATAAGAATCTTCTAGCCAGAGTGATAACCTGATTAAGTTGCTTCTTTGAAGGTCTCCAGCAAGCCAGAAAGTACACAATGGAAGGGAGGAGATAATGCTTCAAGACAAAACATCTGTGAGAAAGGGAGGCAAAAACATTATACCACCTGAGCATTTTTGACTTGAATTTTTGAAGCACCCAATCCCATCTTTGCTGCATAGAGACATTAAAACCCATGGGAATACCCAGAAGTCTAAAAATCATACGATCCTGCAAAATGCTACAGCCAATGTCAATAATACAATTGGGGGTGATATGATTAGAGGACCAGAAACCAGTTTTGGTATGATTAATATGAGAACCACTGGCCAGACAAAATGTTTTTAAACAGGCCAAGAAATTTTCAGCAAACTGAGGATAAGCAAGAGTACACATATTAGTATCATCAGCAAACATTTGAAGCCCAAGTTGATGATTAGAGTTGGGGATGGGTATGCCTTTGATTTTCCCATTAGAAAGATCATTATTCACAAGCCAGCCTAGGGCATCACTAGAAATGGCAAACAAAAGGGGGGCCAAGGGACATCCCTGCCTAATGGATCTAGCAATCTTAAAAGGGGGGTAAAGATGACCATTAAAGGCAACTCTGGACCAAGCATTCCCAAAGAGGGTACTAACATACTTAATGAACTTTTTACCCAAACCAATATCATGAAGAGATTGGAGGATAAAGTCCCATTCAATTCTGTCATAAGCCTTGTCAAAGTCAACCTTGAAAAAATAGTAGTTAAGATCAGCTTCATTAGCAAATTCAAAACCTTCCCACAGAGAAATAATAGCATCCAGAATGTATTTGCCCTTAATAAAACCTTTTTGCATGGGGAGAATGATAGAATTCATGATAGGACTAAGCCTTCTAGCAAGGGCAGAGGCAAAAATTTTATAGACAGAATTGAGACAAGAAATGGGTCTCCAATTATTGAGATCTTCCTTAGGGCCCCTCTTGTGGATGAGTCTAATAACACCCATATTCATGGCAGCAGACAAGGATCCTTTCCTAGTGGCCTCTTTCCAAATCTCCAGAAGGTAGGGAGTGATGAAGTCTTTTAGCTCTTTAAAAAGTTCGTTAGGAATACCATCAATTCCAGGAGACTTACCACTTTTCATTTTATCAATGGCTTCTTTAACCTCACCAGCAGAGAGGGGCAAGTCCAGAAGAGCAGCCAGACCATGAGGGAGCGTTTTCACCCTGATAGAAGCTATATGGGCCCTGGCTCTCTGGATATCTTCCCCCCTCTTGGGAGGACTAGAGAAGACATTCTTAAAGAAAGAAGCAGTTTCATGTAAACACTCTTCCATATCCACAGCTATGTCCCCATTACTTTTAGCAATTAGGGGAATGAAATCCTTGCTTTTCTTTTGTTTGAGCATCTCATACATATGAGTGTTGGGTCTGTCAATATTCTTTTCCCAAAACTTTCTGGAGTTGGAAAGGGACCAGCTAGCATCCAGGTATTCCTCACATCTGAGCTTATGCTGTAATTCAATGAAATCCTTACAGGGGTTATTAGAATCATACACCTTGAGAGCTTCAAGGATTTTCTCTTTCCTGAGAGTTCTAGCCTTGGCTACTTTAGCTTTATAAAAGTAAAAGATATTCTGGATATCTTTGACAGAATTTTCCCAACTTTTGAAAGCAGGGATGTTCTGGGAAAAATGCCACGAAATGGCAGACTTAATTTGGTTAATGAGCGAGGGAATCTTAAGTAATCTAGAATCCAGGTGGGGCCATCCAGCTCTAAAGGGCATGTGATTTCTCTTAAAACACATACAAAGGGGAATATGATCAGACAACAACAAAGAGTGATCAGTATTAGCACTAATTTCCCAAAAGTTATTACTATAAGCAGAATTAACATAACACCTATCAAGTCTGGCACCAAGAGCATTAGAATTAGATTGATTATTGTGCCAAGTGATTCCAGTGTGCTCAGATTGATCAATCAAGTCAAGATGAAGACAAAGAGAGTACCAAGCAGACTTTTCAGAGCCATAAATGCAATCACCTTTCATGTTAAGTCTGTCATTAATGTTGGTAACCATATTAAAGTCCTCAATAATGCATATATTACCTTGAAAAAGTTTTAATTCATCCCAGCAAGCACTTCTAGTACTCCTGCAATTAGAGGCATACAAACTGACAAAACAAACATCAATCGGAACATCAAGAGAAACAGCAACCCATTGAAGAGAAGGGCTTTTATAAACACTTTTAATGAGATGAGAAATTTTTGGGTTAACACCTATGGCAGAACCACCTTTACCCTGGTTATGCTCAGTGAAAAACCAATTGAAGTGACTATCAATGATTTTCAGCTGGTGGGCTAACTTATTACCGCCAATCTTAAGCTCCTGGAGACAGACCACATCAGGGGGCTTAGAAAGATTTTTTTTCCAATTACAAATGACTTTAGCTCTAACCGGATCAGTCAATCCTTTGCAATTGAGAGAAACAATGTTCAGAGAATCCATAAAAAAAAGACAGAAAAAAAAAGAAAGCCAAAGGAACTTAACATTTAGATGTTTTACTAGGTTGAAGATTAGAGTTAGAAGTTCTAATCCCATCCTTCCTCTTAGCTTTACCTTGTAACTTAACAACAATGTCGTTAACTTTATTCAGAGCAGCAGGTAGTTCAAAATCCACCTGCACCTCATTAGACATTTGAGTCATAATTTCATCATCAGTTTTGTTAATCTCGTCCATTAAAACATCTTCATCAAGATCTGAATACCTGACATTATGAGCCTTTTTCTTACCTACTAACCTCCACTCATTAGCATTGCTATGGTCTTTAAAACCTTGTTTATCTTTTGATTCCAACATATTACCTTCTGAGGGGTGATTGTTTGGAAGATTTTCCTTATTCGAGTCGTCTGGCTGACAGTCCTTGTTCGATTCATCTATATCCAAGAATGAGGGATCAGCAGCATCTAAAAGAACACTGAAAGGATTAGTTATTTTCCCTGTTTTTTTCCTTGGAACTTTAGGGTTGGGCTTTTTGTTGTTCGAAGCGGAATGACCATTCGCATTGGTTTTATTGATGGAACCACCTCGAACATCTGGAACAGGTGCCGCTGGAGCATTAACAGAGCCCGAGGGGATGTTGTTAAGCAAAGGACAATCCTTGATGAGGTGACCCTGTTTGAAGCACTTGAAACAAGCATTAGGAAGATTCCTATATAGGATTTGTTGTTCATGGAGAAAAAGACCATCAGAATCCTTGATTCGAATAGACTGTTTAATAGGTTTTGACACATCTATTTCTATCATTAGCTGAGGGTCCCATTTAGGGTTTATCCCTCCAGTCCTGGATTTCTGACCAAGAACTTTACCAAGCATAGCTCCTAGTTTATTAAGCCAGGGATAGAAATCAACAGGAAGATCAGGGAAATCCACCCAAATGGGGAGTTTAGTAGGCTTGGGCCCTTTAGGATTGAACCCCACATGCCATCTAAAGAAGGAAATAGGGATATTCTTAATAAGCCATTGACCTTCAGAGATAACTTTAAAAGCACTGGTAGATTCATAAAAAAAAAACAGATAATAGTTATTAGGAAGATATTGAACTTGCTTGACAAAAAGACCCCGAGGCTCCCAATTCGTTTTCAACCAATTCCTAAGGATTTCCTGGGCAGGTCTCGGCCCATGGCAGAGACCAATAATCACTTTTTCTGTAAGCTGGGAATGCCAGTTAGAGAGGGAGTTCCTGTCAATAATGAACTCCTCCTCTTCCACAGGGTCCTTGTTGTCAAGGTTAAGGAAGTGAGGAGAATCATCAACAGGACATTTACCTTTTTCCATAGCCGTTTGAGGCCGAGGGGAGAGAAACATACCTGGAACAGGGTCGCGATCGAGGCCGACCTGAGAATGGAGTTGCATCGAGCGTTCTGGCGAACGAGTAACATCAACAAATGACCGAGAAGACGAACCTTGACAGACGATGTCTTGAAGAGACATAATGACCCCTGCGAGGGGGGAAGGAGAGGGGAGCCCCCCCACACCAAGCCCCAGACGCCGAACAAGACAGACTAACACCAGAACCACGGCGGGGAAGCCACACGAAACAGAGGAAGAAAAGCCCCCAGCGGGGAGGCCGCACGACAGAGCCCAAGGGCATGCAGAGCCTTAACTCTCCACTCGCTTCCTTAACTCTCCGCACGACATTCCACTAGTTTAACAGTGTCCGATTTCCCAAAGAAGTGACGGGAACCCTGCCTTGTTCATCATTTCTCTGTTGCTGTGTTTCTCGTTGGTGGGAACTTTGTCGTAATGTGCACGCAATTTTTTTTTGAGAAAACAGAGATAAATTATGAATTAAATGGAACTCCCCTGCATGACCATTTGGAGTGATCTTATTGAGAGAAGCACCACGGCCATCTGTTGATATATTTAGGTAGTGATGTGTGTGAACACTCTAGGACCGCCGGGGCACTTTTTTCCCTCTTTAGGAGGGTTTTTTCCCCCGGCTTGTATATACGCCTATTGCCCTAATGGGCTACTTATCTTTGTACATTCTCTAGTAATACATTCAGTCTTGTGTGTTGTGCTCCAAGCTTCTTCTTCTTCCTTGTGCTGTTCGCGTGCTTCCGCAGACGTCTAACTCCAACAATTGGTATCAGAGCAGGTCGTTGCTTCTTCTAGGGCGCCGTCGACACTCCTCCGTTTGCAGTCTCAGATTCGCACAAAATTTGGTGCATTATCACTATGTCAGGGAGAGGTTCTCTGCTGGGGAGATCAGCTTGGCATATGTGCCCACGCAGGAGAACATTGCAGACCTTTTCACGAAGGCTCTGCCTAGGGAGAAGTTTGAAGCTTTCCGCAAAGCTTTGGGCTTACTTCCTTTTGTGGAGTGATTTCCACATAGCTCGGCACTTCCTTATACATGAGTGCCAGCTCCTTGTTCACCGCATCACTCCCAGGGGGGATTTGTTGATATATTTAGGTAGTGATGTGTGTGAACACTCTAGGACCGCCGGGGCACCTTTTTCCCTCTTTAGGAGGTTTTTTTCCCCTGGCTTGTATATACGCCTATTGCCCTAATGGGCTACTTATCTTTGTACATTCTCTAGTAATACATTCAGTCTTGTGTGTTGTGCTCCAAGCTTCTTCTTCTTCCTTGTGCTGTTCGCGTGCTTCCGCAGACGTCTAACTCCAACACCATCTGCCTCAGGTGCTAAAGAATTGAATGGGACTTTATCCTTCAGTCTCTCTAGGATATTGGTATTGGGAAAAAGTTTATTAAGTATGTTAGTACCCTTTTTGGGAATGCTTGGTCCAGAGTCTCTTTGAATGGTCAACTATCCCCCCCTTTTAAAATTGCTAGATCCATTAGACAAGGGGCTCAGTTCTCTGTGTGACTAGCAAGCTTAATCTCAGATGGGGATGCAATTGGTCAGCCAATCAATGGAGATATAGGTTCAAAGTCATTTGGGCTTTCCCCTTCAACATCAAACATTCCTACTTGGAATAGTTGATTCTACATAATGGTCTGTGGACTGGCAACAGGGCTAAGAGAGTAAATCCCAATAATGGAAATTGTTCTTTGTGTAGCAGGGAAGAGGATTTAACCCATCTTTTTATTAATTGTTGGCATGCCAGACAATTTTGGAAGTTGTTGGACCCCATTCTGGTGGTGAAGAAGCTCCCTCAACTTGGCCTCAGAGAGATAATCCTTGGCTACTGCAATAAGCTTGATCTAGTGTTGTGGAATTTGTGGAGGGGACACATCTTATGGCATATCCGGATGAGTAGAAATCAAAACCTTTTTAATAATGGCAAAAGGAATTTTCTATGTTCTCTTAGAAAAACCTTGTATCTTTCTGGTATGCAGAGTCTGCAGTCCATTAAAAATGTCCCCCAGGATCTCACTGATACTATTAGGACCCTTCCTCCTTGTAGATGGAGAGAATCCCTGTTAGAATGTTACTCCAATGATAGGTTTATAATGGCAATTTGTAACCCTAACCAGTTTAATGGTCTGCAATATGTAACCCTTGTGACTGATGGGATCACTGCTCCCTTGTACACATTGTAAATTTTTCCATTAATTTACTCTCTTTTCCTATTGTCTCAAAAAAAAAAGAATTAAATGGAAACTGTTACAATCAGTATGAGGGGCAGCCCCATCAATCAGAACAACAACCCTTTATAGAGTCACAATACATTATGCAAGCCAAGGAAGATTTGTTTGTTACCATCATGACCAGCAAACCCACAGTCTTTAAGAAGACGTGCCCTCCCCGTGTGTCTTAATAGTGGTTTCATCAAGTTAATTCATAAAAGGGGAGATAAGAACAAAATTGAAAACTGGAGGCCGATTACCATGCTCCAAACGAGATACAAGATAATTGCCAAGTTATCGCCAACAGGATCTCTTGACATTTAAAGTCATGGCTTTGTGAGGACCAGAAAGGATTTATCAAAGGTAGATCTATACTTGAAGCAATTGTCAATATTTGGGAAGGCCTTGCATTTGCTGAGGAGTCCGCACAAGATCTGGTATTCATTAAGATCGACTTCGACAAAGCGTATGATAGATTGGAATGGGATTTTATTCTTCAATCACTGAAAGACCTTGGATGCAGGCAAAAGTTCACGAATATGGTTTCCACTCTTCTCAGAAACGCTTCAACTAGAATAAATATCAACGATAAGCTCTTTGAGCCCATACATTTAAAAAGATCTATCACGCAACGCTGCCCTCTGGCTCCACTACTCTTTGCTATGACCTCAAATGGCCTCAGTCGCCTATTAAAGCATCACATAGACGCTGGCAATCTCAAGGGGCTTTCCCTACCTCTAAATCACAGCCAAATGATTGCGAGACTATTTGCTGATGACATGAATGCCTTTGTACATAACGATATGAACAGCATTCAAGTGTTCTCGAGTTGCCTCGACACCTTTTGTGTGGTGTCAGGTTCAAAAATCAACCATGCTAAAATTGCTTTCATAGCTATATGCAGTCCTCCACCCCAATTGTTGTTAGATCAAGGGTGTCAAGTTATCCCTAGAGGTGAAGTCTTTCGTCTCCTGGGCATTTCACTGGGCTTTGACATCTCAATGGACCAACGATGGAAGTGGGTGCTATCCAAGCTGGATAGCAAACTTAATCATTGGAAAGGTATGCAAGTCAACTTGGCAGGGCATGCTATGGTAGTTAACACATTCATGCTTTCTACGACAATTTACTTTATCTCGTGCTTGAGACCTAAGGAGAAGGAGTTGGCCATAGTGGAAAGAATCTGCAGAAACTTCCTATGGAATGGGGATCCCAATAGGAGGGGGATTCCCAAAATCAAACGGGAAACCTGCACTAGCTCGAAAGACTCAAGGGGCTTGGGTATCTTGGATATCGTTGGGTTGGCTGACAAGTTGGCGGCAAAGTGGCTTATCAAGGTGTGGGGTAATAGGGACTCTTCTTTGGCTAAATTAATCTTCAGAAACATGAAAACTTTACCTTAGTTGGCCATCCTCGATGGAAGGACATAGGGATTCTCACGCTTTTGTTGTCCCCCCACCCGGTGTCCCCTAAAGGCTCTAGCCTCGTGTGCTCTTTATGGAAGAGTTGGAACAAGGCCAACCAATGCATCAGACTCAATAATGAGTGGAAATGGGCGGTTGGGATAAGACAAAATGACTCTATCTGGTTCCCGATCATCGGCATTAGGGGGGTGGAGTCTTGGAACCTCCAAACTGCAAAGCGACTATGGAACAAGGGGTTCAAATAGTGGAAACAACTCTGGAAACAAGAGACTAGTCAGTGGATTAGGTTCGAAGACTTAGACCCAAGACATAGAGTTACCCTCGAGGAATGGACTCTTTTTCAATGTAGGTGCCTAGCGTGGGACCGCTCAACTACTTGCCTTCTCTGCGGAAATGATCTTCCCTACCTAGAGGGCCTCAAATGGAGCAATGGTAAGAAACTATCCAGAATCCCCAACTTCAAAGAGAACTTAGAAGTTCATCACACCCTTAACAAGAGGTGGTGTCTCTCCTCGACCAAACTTTAATGGGAACTAAAGTTCATGTCTATTTGGCACCCCCTTATTGAGATCAAAAAGTCTACTCGCATGTGGCAGATCTTGCATAAGGGTATCTAGTCCAATGCAAGGGCTAACAAAATCTGTGGTGTACAGCCATGGTGCAAGCGTTGCCATCGATGCATTGAAGATTTAGTTCACCTGTTCTTCTATTGCACCAAGTCCAGTGTTATCTGGTATCAAGTGATGCGGATATTGAGAGTCACGAACCAAATCAATTGGCAACAGGCACTGTTGGATGAGGTTGTAGGCTGCTCATCGAGGCTGTGGAATGCCATCAGGGGTGAGACTCTTTGGAAGGTTTGGAGGGAGCGATATGCTGTCAATTTAGGCCACACTCCAAAGGAATGGTCGATTGAGAAACCCTTGTTTCTTCTAGGTAAAAGAATCTCCTGGGATAAGAGATCTTCAGCGTTTAGACATCACTCTATTTATCTCCTCGAAAACAACAAGTTGAAACCCAAATGGGTCCCACTTGAGGGAGATGATAGATTTGTCTGCCTCCTTTGTAATGCCCTCGAGATTGCTATTTTCCTCCTCTTCATTGTGGGATTTGGGGGGTCCTATGGGCACTAGTCCCATTCTCTTGTAACTTTTCTTCTTTATTTTAATTAAAGTCTGGAAGAATAGGCTAAGGATGAACTTCCTTTTATTAAAAAAAAGAAAAGATGCGCAAACTTCTAATATTAGGTGCTGGAAACTTTGTCGTAATGTGCATGCATTTATTTTTTTTTGAGAAAACAGAGATAAAATATGAATTAAATGAAAAGTGTTACAATCAGTATAAGGGGCAGGCCCCATCAATCAGAACAACAGCCCTTTATAGAGTCAGAATACATTATGCAAGACAAGGAAGCTTTGTTTGTTACCATCATGACCAGCGAACCCACAGTCTTTAAGAAGACGCGCACACTCCTAATATTTTTTTTTTGATAAAAACAGGAAGAATAAAATTGATGCTAGACAAAAGATACAAGCTTACATCAAGCCCAAGAGGGTGCCCAAGTCAGGCAAATGAGAACATAATCCCGACTAGAAAGGGAGGTCTCATAATAGGACAGAGTTAACAAAATCAACAAGGGAAGTGATCAACTCAAGTCTTGGCTTTGAGTACATATAGAGGAGCTTGTTTTTCCACACATTACAGTGATTATTTCTTAGAATTACAAAGGGGCTCTTGACTTCCGATTGAGAATCACGACAAGAGGATAAACACAGATTAAAAATTTTCCTCATGCCCATCAGACAGGAGAAGAAGTAGTCCTTCCCCCTTTGATTGAAGATGGCACTGTTTCTGGTCTTCCCGATATACCACATATAATGACTTCTGATGAGCTGCCATAGCAAGATGTCCATGCCTCCTGATTCACCTAACAGAATTTCTTTGCAACTTGGAGTTTTGAGCCCTTGGAATTGACAGAAACACCAGATGCCAACCCAGTATCTGGAAGCGAATTTGCAATTGATGAATAAGTGCTCCAGATTCTCCTCTTTGCCACAAAGTTTGCAATATCCAGCATCAATTTTATACTTCCTAGCATGGCTACCCGTCCAGATGCCTTTGTGGAGAATGAGCCAGTTCAGACAGGATTGCTTGTTGGAGAGGGGAAAGGCCCATGTGCACTGGAATCTGTACTTCCACTGCAGGTGGGACCATTGAAGACCCCACTTCTTATTCAGCTTCCCTGTGATCTCCTTGATACTTTTGCCGTTCCTTTTGTAAGAGCTAAGCATATCCCAGGCCAACCTCTTGGAGGGAGATCTCCTTCCTCCACATGTTGTCCTCCAATTTTTCCTTCAACATATCCTTCTTAGTTGAGAGAATCTGTTTACATTGAACAGAAAGACCGTCATAATCAAAGATAGCATTATCATTAATAACATCACCTGCACTTATCAAGTCCTGCCAATGCCCAAAGCCTTTCTTCCTGCATTTATTCCATCTAATAGGGAGGGAAGGGAAGGCATCAGTATTAGTCCAACCAAACCAAATGGAGTCTTGAACAAGAAAGGACCGGTTGTGAGCAAAGCAGACAGGAAGAATATACTTTGCCTTAACAGCCATCCAAGCTTTCCAGAAATTGCAAATAAGCTGACTACCCTTAGGCACAAATTCAACAGGAGAAGTAATAACATCCCATAGAGAACAGTTGACCCAGCTTTTATTATAATTAATGTTGAATTTGTTAATATTTCTTTTAATCAAACAGGCCCAAAAGTCATTAGAGGAAACAGATCTGTAAATCCACTTGGCAGCCATTTGAATGGCCATCCTGGAAGGGCAAATGAGACCAAGACCACCTTCAGCTTTCCTCATACAACAAATATCCTAGGCAACTTTGGGAATTTTGGATCCACCCCATAAAAACTTCCTAGCTAGGGAGATGGCCTGACCAAGTTGCTTCTTATCAGGCTGCCAGCAGGACAGAAAATAAGTCAGGGAGGGGAGGATGTAATGCTTCAAAACAAAAGATCTTTGAGAGATACTATGCTGCAAATCAGACCACTTAAAAATTTTAGCCCTAAATTTATCAAGCATCCAGTTCCACCTTTGCTCATTAGATATTCCAAAGCCCATGGGAATACCCAGAAGCCTGAAAATCATCCCTTTCTTGATGATATCACAACCTGCTGCCTCAACACAAGCGGGAATTTTATTATCAGTGGCAAAGAATCGAGTTTTCTGATGATTGACCACAGAGCCACTTGCCAAGCAAAACAAGTCAAGACATTTAAGGAATTGACAAGCAGAATTCTCTTCAGCCACCATCAACATGTTGGTGTCATCTGCAAACATCTGCAGACCCAGGGGAGAGTGAGCTTGGGGAATATCCAACCTAGTAATGGTCCCTTGTCTGTAGCTATCCTTAACAAGCCAGCCTAATGCATCACTAGCAATAGCAAACAAGAGGGGAGCCAAGGGACATCCTTGTCTAATGGACATGCATAGCCTAAAAGATTTAGAAAGATAACCATTAATAGCCACTTTTGAAAAAGCATTACCAAACAGGATACTGACAAATTTAATAAATCTTTTGCCAAAACCAATGTCATGCAGGGACTGAAGTAAGAAATCCCATTCAATACTGTCATAAGCCTTATCAAAGTCAATTTTGAAAAAGTAGGTGTCAATATTAAGCTCTTTGTAATACTCAAGACCTTCCCAGATGGTGATAATGTTGTCTAGAATAAATCTTCCTTTAATAAATCCCTTTTGCTCAGGAAGAATTATACTATCCATTAAAGGGCTCAGCCTTCTGGCCAGGATGGAAGCAAAAATTTTGTATAGAGAAGTCAGGCAGGAGATGGGTCTCCAATTGTTTAAATCATCTTTGGGACCCCTTTTGTGTATAAGCTTTATCACTCCTGTATTAATAAACGGAGAAAGTGACCCCCTTCTAGAGGCTTCTTGCCAGATCTTGAGAATTATGGGCACCAACACTTCCTTGAACTCCTGGAAAAACTCATAGGGTAGACCATCATGACTAGGAGACTTTCCAGGCTTCAATTTGCTAATGGATTCTCTAACCTCACCCTTAGAGAGAGGAATGTCAAGGAGGGAGTCCATTCCCTAAGGAACCATTTTCTTCCTACAAAGGGCAATGGCAGCTCTTGCACTCCACACACCATCCCCCCTCTTGGGAGGCTGAGAGAATACATTGGCAAAGAACCTATGAGCAACTTGAAGGTTATCCTTCATATTAGAAGCAAGGATACCATTTTTATCCTTAAGCAGGGGGATAAAGTCCCTAGCTTTTTTCTTCCTCATAAGGTCAAACATGTGTTTATTAGGCTTGTCCACTTTTCCTGCCCAGAATTCCCTAGATGTGGCAAGGGCACCTCTAGCAAGGAGGTAATCCACTTTCTTCACTTTTTCTTGCAGCTCCAAAATCTTAAATCTTTTGGTATTCATATCTAGATTAGAAGACTCCAGCGAATTCATCTCCTGCAAGATCATCATCCTCCTCTCATACCTAATTCTTTTAGCTTTATTCTTGAAGCACTTAATCAAAATCTGAATTTCTCTTACAGCTTCTTCCCAAGCCACAAAAGGAGACCTATCCTTATTGAAATGCAAGTTAAGAATATTAGAAACTTTTTCCTTCACAATAGGGATCTTAAAAAGGGAGGAGTCCATGTGCGGCCAACCTGCTCTATAGCAGGGGTTGTTGTTGAAAAGATTCACAATCAAAGGCGAATGATCAGACAACATCAAAGAATGATCAGTAGTACAGTTAAAATTCCACAAGTTTTGGCTTCTACCTGCATGCATATAAAATCTGTCCAACCTAGCAGACAGATAGTTATTTTGATTTCTGTTGTTCCAAGTATGACCAGTGTTGACAGAGAGATCCAATAGGTTGTGTTTGTTAATCAGATTATACCAGCACTGTTTTTCAACCCCAGAGATAACATTATCACTATTACCATTCCTATCACCAAGGTTAGTAACCATGTTGAAGTCTCCTGTCAATAAGATATCTCCATTGAGTCTAGCAATTTCTTCCCAACATTTAGACCTTTGACCAGCCTGATTCACAGCATAAACACACACAACAGTGAAGTTGAGAGGCTCTTTACACTTAACAGCTATCCACTGATTAGTATTACTCTTTTGCACCTCCTCAATTAAATGACACACACCATTAGATATGCCAATGGCCGCTCCTCCTTTACCATTATGATCCGTATGAATCCAATGACAATTGTTGGAGGTAATTTTCAAATTCGACAAAAGGGAGGATCCCCCAACCTTCAGCTCCTGCAAACAGATGAAGTCAGGAACAAGAGAAGCATCTTTGAGCCAGTTGTTAATGATCTTGCCTCTGACAGGGTCAGAGAGTCCCTTGGTGTTAAGAGAAATCAGCTTAATACAGTCCATGGAAAACAATCAGGAAAAGAAGAACTTACTTTTTATGATTCTTACCGGGCTTAACAGTAGAGATTGAAGATCTGACCGTATCTTTTCTTTTGGACTTGTTTTTTTCTTTGCCTTTAGGGCTAGGGGACCTAGCATTTGACATACACACATCTTGTTCTATAGGTGGTCCAGCACACTCCTCTTCAATAGTGTAATCATCATACCTGTTAATTTGATCCATAAACATTTCATCACAGTTACTTAGGGTTTCTTCTTCATAAGAAACCGCAATAGGGGTGGAATCTGCAATGGGTCTGAAGAAGGAATCCTTAACCTGAGACCCACTCCCTTCATCTTCTTTTTGTTTTTTCAAGTTAAACTTACTTACCTGTGTCTTTAGCTTCTCATAAGCCCTAGCTCCCGAACTGTGCGAGTTGTCTTCAATACCCTTACTTTCCTGTTTCTTTTTCTCCTCATAGACTTCAGCTCCCGAAGGATGAGGGCCAATGTTATTGGTATCTTCAAGAATCTGAAAGGGATTAAAAACTCCTTTGTATAGAGGCTCAGATCTGATCCCTAAATTAGGATTTTTTTTCCTTTGTTTGTAAGGAACCTTCTTGAACCCTTGAACATCTTTGGGAGGGACCGAGATATTGGAGGCAGAGGCAGTGGTGTTCTCTTCATCACCTACAGTCTCTTTTGATTGTTTTTTAGCAAGCAGCGGGTAGTCCTTTATTAAATGCCCTTGTTTATAACAATTGAAACACGCATTAGGTAGGTTCCTGTAGAAGATCTTTTGAGCATGCAGCTTACAACCCTCAGAGTTCTTAATAAATAACTTAGTATTAATATTTTTAGATATGTCCACCTCTATAAGCATCTGGGGTTCCCATTTGGGATTAAACTTTTTTTTGGGTTTTTGACCTAGAACTTTCCCTATAAGCGATCCAAGCTTGTCAAGCCAAGGGTAATATTCCACAGGAAAGTCCGGAAACTCCACCCAGACTGGAACTTTCGTCGGCTTGTTGTTTCTAGGGTTGAATCCAGGGTACCACTTATAGAAAGAGATTGGAGTATTTCTAATAATCCAATGCCCCTCCGCTATGACTTGCAAGGCGTTATTCACATCTTCAAAGAAAAAGAGAAAAAAATTATTAGGCAGGTATTGCACATGTCTGGCAAATAGCCCCTTACTTTCCCAATTAACTCTCATCCAGTTTTTTAGGAGGTCCTGTGCTGGCCGAGGCCCATGACAATGGGCAATCACGACTTTATCTTCAAGGTGTATATTCCAGATATTGAGCGCCGTGCTGTCAATGATCAGAGTGCACTCATCATGGTCTTCTGATTCCGGGTCTAGGTCTAAGGTGTGCTCTTTCTCCGTAACAGGAGAGGAGCTGCCTATCCCTTTGTCCTCTACAACCTTACCCTTTCCTTTGGAATCAATGAACATAGAGTGAGGAAAGTGATTACCTGATAACTCCTGATTAGAAAACATAGAGTAGAATCCATGCTGATGACTCTGTAAGGCCTTGGCGTATGAGACATACCCTTGCAACGGATGCTGAGTATTAGGGCTACCACTCGTAGGCGCATCTGCGGTTTTCTCGAAGCTCTGATTAGCTCCCACCGCTAGTGACGAACCATTATTGCCTTCGAAAACAGGATTAAGCATTGAGTTTAGAACAACGGTTGTATCTTCTACCTTAGAACCAAGCAGACCATCTCGCGCAGAGCCATGGAAGCAGACCACTGAACAGCGATCTCCCCAAGTACCACCAGACGAGAGGGAAGGAGGAAGACACAGGTCCCCCTCACTGCGAGGGGGACAGGAACCGACCGATAGAAAGCAAGCCCTCCCCACCAAGGGGAGAGTGAAGGCGACTCGCCCCTCGAACCAGAACCCTAGGTACATTCAAGGAGCCACTCCGCCACTTTCAAAGAATCTCAGACTCACACTTCTAATATTAGTTGGTGGGAACTTTTTCGTAATGTGCGTGCAATTTTTTTTTGAGAAAAGAGAGATAAAATATGAATTAAATGGAAAGTGTTACAATCAGTATGAGGGGCAGGTCCCATCAAACCCATCAATCAGAACAACAGCCCTTTATATGATCATCTCATATGGCATAAAGGGGAGAGCAAACTGATGCTCAACAAAGATACAAGCCAAATTATATGATAGAATAATCCATAAGGAATCTCTTTGGGGAGTACATGGCCAGTAATTTTTTCTTTCAACAGTTGGTTTTTGTATTTCTACAAAAGTGAGAGAAGCTTACCACCTTTGTTATGAGTGTCTTCATGCTAAGCAGTATAGGTCTATTGTGGATCACTATCTCTTCTCCAAAGGGCGCTCTGGTCTCAACCAAAACTCTATTATTATTGGCTGTTGCAAAAACATGGATGTATTGCTATGGAACATTTGGAGAGGACACATTTTGTGGTATACTTGGAGCATTAGGAATAATGTGGTCTTTTGTAAAGGAAATAGAAATTTCCTCCTAGAACCTTGAAAAAAGGCTCTGAAAAATGTATTCAATGCATCACTAGACCTCCTAACCCCAAGGAGAATACTTTTAATCTTCTAAAATCTTGTAAGTTCTGTAAGTGGAGAAGTACCATCTCCTCAGTATACTCAACCCAGAGGCTTGATATGGCTTCATTTTTGTAACTGTTGTGTGCCTGTGGCTCTTGCCCCTTGCACAGTTTGTATTGGCCTCCATTAATTTAATTTTCTTGTCTTCTCAACAGAAAAAGTGAGAGAAGCTAAAATCTTGGGGTATCGGCTCTAAGATAGACATTAGACTCATCTTTGAAAGTTTGATGATTTCCCTTTCGCAAGAGGCATAATATTCTTCATTACCACTTTTGGTGGACAATTTGGTTTTTGGTTCTCCAATTGCTTCAGAGGATATGAGCTCGAACTTGCAAGCCGAGGAAGACGTATGTTATTATAATGAGCACTTCCAAAAGCAGTTGTTCTGAACAATAGGTGCCTCTTTCCTTCTCTTAAGAATTTTTCCTTTAAATGGAGGTTTGGTAAGCACTTACTCTTCCGGCTTTAACTTGAAAGTAGAATTGTACAACTGAATGACCATAGTACCAGAGGGATGCCCACATCCTACAAAAGAGAGGTTAAACAAGGTTACATGGATTACAACTGGGTTAATGTAACCAAAGCCTTACATGTGTAGCCGAGAGATTGTACACTAAACCTCCACGTCTAGAGGTGAGTGGAAAACCAGTTGAACTATGGGATGTGGAGTCCTCTTAAGATTCTGTAGAAACGTTCATGCAAATCAATGAAGACAATGGGAATACTCTTGGAGGATGGATTTGTTATATATATATATATATATATATATATATATATATATATATATAGAGAGAGAGAGAGAGAGAGAGAGAGAGAGAGAGAGAGAGAGAGAGCTCAACACGTCCCTTCATTTTTGGATGGTGCTTTGTCGTGTACTCATTGGAGCGCACATCATGAAGAGAAGGCAAGACGATGTGATTACTCATGCAATACAATATTGAAATTAGAGTTGGATACGTTGGGGCTAGAGAAAGAGACAAGACGGGCTAGGCTTTCCGTCCCCGTCGAGTGTCACACTGTAGATGATTCATCTATTCGTGCGCTATATCATCAAAAACCCTTCATCAATGAAGCTAGGGTTAGAGCTACTCTTTACCCTTGTTCAAGATGGAATCTATTCATACCTCCTCCTCATTTGATAGATACAGCAACGATGATCATGACGAAAATCATAAGCTTAATGTAGTTTATCTTGTCAATACACTACCTTGGACATTGAGAAGTGTAGTTTGGAATCTTGGCAAGCGAACTTCATGGCCACGGCAAGGGAAAAAAGAAGGATGATGGTTAGGAAAGAGTTCGAGATTCTTATTCTTTCTCAAGCTAGTGACTTTAGTATCATCCAAATGGCCATTGAACTTCAAAGTAGATTAAGACATCAAGAGTATCTTGATGCTAGTGGTGCTCTTGTTACATCAAGAGGACATTGGGCTAAAGAATGTATACACCTAATAAGAGGATGTTTGAACTTCTCAAGCAAAGAAAAAAAAGGGAATATTTGTTTCCTCTCTTGAAGAGACAAGATTGTGGGTATGCTATTAGTACTGAGAAGAACTTACATGTGGCTATTGCTTTCTTTACTGATGTTTTATTTAGGATTCTTAAGAGAGGAGAGGACATTCATAGGCCCAAACTCTTATTGCTCTTGAAAGGAGAAATAATCTTTGTAAAGCCCTGGCTTCCTTTCTCGACCTACTCCTCTCTGTAGGTGAGATCTTACAAAGCATGAGTAGATTGAAATGGTGTAAATATTTGAGTATTGATAGTATACTGAATTAGTTTTATATTGAGCTTAAAGAATCCCTTTTAACCTTTTTCTTCTTCACATGGACATAATTCACTAGAAAAAGCACCCTTTATATCTGTGTCAACACTAGGGTTATCAAATTTTTTCGTAAAAGACGATGTAAGGATGATCATGGGTTTGATCATATTGCCTCAGGAAAATGGTTTTATCATATTTCTTGAGTGAGCTTGGTGAGGAGTACTACTTCTTTAAGGTTGACTTTGACAAAGCTTCTGAGTAGATAGAGTGGGACTCTATCCTCCAATCTAAACATCATGTTGGGGCTTGTAGGTTCTTTATTAGATATGTGAGTTTCGTTTTCGCAAATGCTTTCTTTACAATTTTTATCAATGGTTTTTTATCTCAATCTTTCAAGCTCTTAGGATCTATTAGAGAAGAACCACAACTTTCTCCTAAAGTAGTTGATTGTCAATACAAAATAGAGAGATTGCTTCAAGGCTTGAGTCACAAATGTTAAAGGAAGTTGAATCATAGGGATCACTAGGAACTTCACCCATGGGATCCCAAAAACCAAGGCTTTGATAACCAAGAGTTACTAGGATATAGATCTTGAAGGCTTGCTACGCTAAACACCAGGAAAGGACCACCCTAAGGTCAAATGAGATGGTTGGTATGGAATAGGGTAGCATCCAAGGGTCCTCCAAAGGGGCTAGTTTTGTGAGCTCACCACTCAACTGGTGATGAGTATCTAGCCACACCCCCACATCCACTTGAGAGGCAAAGGTCCCAACCATTTGGATTGACATGCACGGATTGATTCGTAATGAGAATAAAAAATAAATAGTAAAAGAGGCTACTACGTCTAGTCAACTAGACATAGATGGGCCCACAACAATGGTGTGTGCGTTTGTGGACGGAGAAGCAAGCAAGGGCGAACTTGAAAACTCAACTTGTACAAATGAGGGACAATTATGAATCAGCTATCCGAATCTCATCAATCCATGTTGGTAATTGGATCTATTATATCGATTCCTAACGGTAATGAAGATTTAATGATGAACTAGAAATAAATGGGCCCAAAAAAATAGATGGAGAAGAATACAAGCAGGAGCTTCAAACATCAACTCATGCAAATGAGTGAGAAATATGAACAAACTATTTCCTTCAATCATCTTATATGAATGTAATCAATAAGTGGTGCTTCATTGAATCCATTAACATAAAAAACGGCCCTTGTGCAAGTTGCATGCAAGAGGAGAGAGCAAAAGGGAAGGAAAGTAGCCTCATATGACATTTTGCTTGGCTGACAAGTTTAGGCCCTTCATAGAAGTAAACTCACCTCAACCATGTGTTGGAAGCTTCTTCACCTTCTTACTTGTTTTAATTTCCACAAGCTACATCGATTCTTCGAATTCACCAGAAAACTTAGCCTTATCATGAAGAAACTACCCCCACATCTTTCTCCTGAAGTACTTGATAATCAATAAAACAATAGAAAGGTTCCTCCAAGGCCCATCTAGGCATCCTATAGGACAAGTCAACATGAACCATCTCTACAGGAGACTTTGCTCTATTTAGGTTGGCTTCCGTAAACTGGTTTCTATAATGCTTGCCCATCATACAAACTTCCCATGGTTGTTTCAGTTCGATGATGCCTCACAAATGAGCGACTAACCTAGTCTTATGCATATGTCTGCACACCTAATATGCTTGAATCTCTTGTGCTAGAATTGGCTTGTGACCATCTCTATCATGGTAACCAAACTATCAATTTAGTTTGTTGAACAAATTTGGAGACATTTTCATGCCAACGTTTTGCTTGTTATTGGCACATCGGCTCCTACCATCTGGACATGTAGGTTCTTTAAGACATTAAAGGCTTTTGTTGTTTCTCCATCTGCAAACCTTCCTGTACGAAATTGATTCTCCAAGTCTTTTTTTTGAGACAACGGGAGGAGAGACATGTAGGTTCTTTAAGAGAGTAAAGGCTTTTGTCGTTTCTCCATCTGCAAACCTTCCTGTAGAAAATTGATTCTCCAAGTTTTGAATCATGGTCTGGTTTTTTGTCTTATATTACTTTGGAAGTATGCTCACTCAGAGTGAGAACCCCGTGCGTCAGAGTGGAGCTGGTAACTAATGTGCAAAGCTCATATGCATTTCTATGCGAGAATGTAGGATCGACAAGAGGAGTAGGAAAGATGGAGTACAGAAACAATATATATTGCATAAAGAATTACAGTAGAGGAGACTTCATCCTAACATGTGCTCCACCCAAAAGAGTAGATGGTAGATTATACAATACAAGATTAGTCTACCGACTACAAACTTCTATACTACACTTAAAGCTCTTTCCTCTTCTTTGTGTGTGTTTCTGTGTATCTGCATCGGATGCACATGAAAATTCTATTCTTATAATTATTGTTGTTGAAATGATCCTACCCAAACAGGTGAAACCAAAATTCCTACGACACTGTTTGTCATAGTTGATGTTTGATCAGTGGAATTTCAGGGACACAGATTGCACCGCTTGATAGCATCAGAGCCTCATAGTTCTCTATTCCATATCCGCAAATTGAAAGTGTGCGTATCTTTTTGAAGAATGTGGACTCCATTCTTAGTATAATAAGGGTGGATTTAGACTCACTCTAAGTTTCATCATTTGTAATTCACACCGTGCAGGAGACGTGTCAGGAAACAAGTATGTCTACAAACTTATTGGATGAATAGTTAAAATGTCCAATGGAAAAATGAAATCTCTCTTCAGAGTGGAAGATCTTTGTTCCGAGGGGGGAATGTCATCTCATCTAAGTGTGGACACCAAATTTTACTTATATTTTTTATTGAATAAAATATGTTCATTTGGGGGGAAAACAAGTCGTGTCATGTAACCCTATCATGAGCTAGGAACCCATCATCCTTCTCTGCAAAGGGGGAATCCTTGTGCTTTGCTCTCTCTGAGCCCCTCGTCCCTCATGAAGGGGTGCAACCCCTCCTATGTGGGTTGAGACCTTTGCTGAATGATGGCGCTTCACAAACCCCTCAAAAATGGTTTCATAGCAGTCATGAATGAGGTTCCAGGTCCAAGTAAGAAGGACAATGGAGTGTTAGCTACAACAACATGGCATGAGGGTCGGACATCAAGCACTCTCAAGGGAGGGAACCCTGCTACAAGCAAAGATAATATGGATGTTGACAGTAAGCACCAAGAATCTCCAAGTTCACCAACCAAAACCTTTGTTGAAGCTCTTCGGAATCAAAACTCCTTCGACTAGACTCTGCATTAGGATGCTGCCAGGAGTGCTCCACCCCCATTGTTCAATGTAGACACTATTTTTCGGGAGTCCAACATGTAAGGTGCTTTCTTCGCTATTAATCGAGCTCTAGATAATATCTCCTCCCCTCAATCTCCTAGAAAAGGTAAGGACTTAGTCATTAAAAATCCTCACGAGTTGAATGTTGATAATGGAAGTAATGATGAGGAGGATGAAGCATTAATAATTGATAGATGCTCTCTCAGCAACTAGTATGGTCATTTTAGTGATAGGGTTGTCATTGGATTGTGTCATGGTCCTAGAACTCCCCAAGAAGTATTAAAAACCTGGTTAAAAACACATTGGGAATTCTGAGGCCTATTAGTGAAGCATATTCAATACTATCCCAATACCTCTTTCTTGTTGTTTTTTTGAAGAGGCCAATAGTTCCTTGCATGTTATCAGTGAAGGCCAATGGTTGATAAAAAAACATCCCTATTTTCTTCTTTAAGTGGCATATCGGGTTTTCAAAGCTTCCTATTGATTACTACCCTTGGGTAAAAAGTTTAGGAAAAATTTTTGGCAAAGTTCTAGGGCAAAGAGCAAGAAACAACATCATTAATCCAAAATGGGATCCTTAGATCTTAATTTAAGTTGATGTTGCTAAAGAGAATAGAACACATATTTTCATCAAAGACTCAAGTGGCAAAAAGCTACACACTCAGAAAGTCATCTATAGAAATTTTCCAAATGCTTGCTTCAATTGTTACAAGTAGGGACATCTTATTAAAGACTGCTCCTTGCTTCATAAACAGGAGGCCCAAGAAGGTTTAGAGAAACAAGATGTTCATCAAGTGGGGAATAACACTAAAGCTCCCTGGGTCAAAAATCAAATCAATATAAAATGAAGAAAAAATGGTATAAGTCTGAAAACATGTATGATATCTTGTTGGATGAGGTCTCCAATCCCTTCAAGGACAAACCTAACTCAGTTTCTATTCAGGATTCTTTATTTAAGGAAACTAATTTTAATAGAGAAAACAAGGAAAATATTCACCCCTGAAGTATTTCGATGGTGATGCACTACACTGTGCTCTCCTTCTCCTGAGCTCTTTGACGATATCCTCGGATTAGAAAACTGAGCTCCTACGGCCACACACGGTAGTCTGCTAGGAGACTGCAAAATACGTAGAAAACATAGTACACAGGGAGCATGAAGACGGATGTCTTAGGTCTTACAAATGCGGTCGAACTTACAGTCCGTGATTGACTAGGCCACTATATGTTTTATTAAAGAACATATACAAAGAAGTGTCCGATGGCCATTTGGCCTTTCACATGGAAACTAACAGTAACAATCTCCCATTAAAGGACAATATGGCCAAAGTAACTATGGGAGAAAAATAAAGAATGATAAAGAATACCTAAGTGTAAGTATACAAACTATGCCTCTCACCTGATGGGCATGTTACACAGTATACAAATGATTGTGTAAGAGCATGAATCAAGTAATACCCATCAAGTGACAACAATGTTGAAAGCTATCTTGTGGTAGAGCTTTAGTCAAAGCATCTATAGCATTATGTGGAGTGTGTACCTTCTCAAGAATAATGCACTCAGTGACTAAGCAATCTCTAATGAAGTGATGCCTCACCTCAATGTGCTTGTTCTTTGCATGATAGACCGGATTCTTAGCCAAAGCAATGGCACTCTGACTATCATTGAGCAAATGAGGTACAGGCTGAGGTAAGCCCATATCACAAGCAAGATGAGAAAGCCACAATGCTTCCTTACATGCCTCACTTGTTGCAACATACTCTCCTTCTGTGGTGGAAACAACTATACATTCTTGAAGATGAGATCTCCAATAGATAGCACCTCCACCAAAATGAAAAATGTACCCTGATGTAACTTATGATTGTCTGCACGACCAGCATAGTGAGAATCTGTGTAACCAATAATGGATGCTTTTCCTATACCTAAGCATAGACACTTTTCCTTAGTGCCACTCAGATATCTTAAAATCATCTTCACCACTTCCCAATGTTTCTTGCCAGAATTAGACATATATCTGCTCACAACTCCCACTGCAAATGTAATGTCTGGTCTTGTAGCTACCATAGCATACATGAGACTACCAACAACAGACTGATAGGGAATTTTGGTCATGAATTCCTTTTGTTCATATGATTTGGGGCAATCATCCTTGCTCAATTTCAGATATGTGGGTAAAGGTGTACTCAATGCCTTTCCACCTTGCATATTGAACCTATGAAGTACTTTGGATATGTACTCACTTTGAGACAAGTATATGCATCTTTACTCCTATCATGAGTAATGCGCATGACAAGAATATGTTTGACATCCCCCAAATCTTTCATATCAAATGTCTAACTCAACTTCTTTTTGAGAATTGACAAGTCCTAAGAGGACTTCCGAGCAATCAACATATCATCGATATAAAGTATCAAGCATATCAAGCTGCCATGTAAGCATCTCTTTGTGTAGAGACAATGATCCTCATTACTTCGAGAATAGCCTTGAGACTTCATAAAAGCATCAAACTTTTGGTACCATTATCCATGGTATTGTTTAAGTCCATACAAGCTCTTATGGAGCTTACAAACTACACTTTCGTTTCCAGGAACTAGATAACCCTCTGGTTGTTCCATATGGATCTCATATGTAAGATCTGTTGGTGCAGACCAATCACCAATTGAAGTTTGGAGGACAAAAAGATGGAGATAAGATCAAGTCTTGAAGCAAAGAAGATGGTTACATTCACAGGATGAATGATATGTACACATATGTACATTAGTGAAGACATAGATCACTTATACTTTTGAATAGTCATAAGCTTGTACATATTTGCCTATAAGTACTTTGGAAAAAGGTCGGGGCAATAGGAGAGACAAGAAAAGACAATAGGAGAGAATGAGAATAGTGCATTTGTAAGTTGTAAGACTCATTAGAGTTCATAGGAATGTGAAGAAGTCTCTCTCACAACTCAGTTGTAAATTTCTGAGAAATAGAAGAAAAGTTGCGCCCGAAGTTTTCGTGTCTTCTCCTTCTGTGGTAAAGCTTTTGTGGAATGCTTTTGTACAAGTCTAAGTCTAGAGTTGATCAACCTCTGTACAAAATTTCAGCTTCCAATTGTAATCAGGTTAAGAGAATTGTGTGTAGGAACATTCATATGTAAAGAATGTTCACAGTCTCCTGAAACAGGCGCAGATTTCGAGTTCAATGAAATGAGTAGTGCTCAGTGCACAGTGTAAAGTTTTACACATATGATAGCTCAAAATCTAAGTTGAGAGATAAGCTATCTACAGCCAAAAGGATTTGATAAAATGGGTTCGACATTGGGAGAACCAAAGCTAAGAAGTTACAAGTGTCAAAGTCGCTACTACAGAGAAGTAGTTTTACACATAGGTAAAGTGTTTGAGTTATTTCTCAAAGTATACTCAGTCATTTGAAGAGATTCAAGTTGCAAAAGGTGCGCAATCTTAAGGCGAAGCAACCTACTTAGTTTTGTCAAAAACGTTACACAAATGGTTAGTCAATCAGAGATTAATCTGCAGCAGACTTTTCTGAGAAGTTGAGTTTTTCCAGAATAGTTAATTTTCTGATAAGTTGATGAATGTTCTCTAAATTTGGTGGAGTCTGAAGTTGTTCTTGATATAGGGGTGGTCTAAACTCAAGGTCAACTTGTTCTTTTGGAGATTAACACTCTCCATCAGTGGTATCAGAGTAGGAAGCATCAGAATCAAGGAAAGGGAGACTCCGACTACTGCAGAAATACAAACTTTATATCTTGAAGGATCAAAAGGAGAAAGATTGAAGAAAGCTTGAAGGAAGACACATTGAAGTTGTCAAAAGGATCAGAAGAAGTAATATTCGAAGTCAAGGTACATTTATTCTTCATAAAGTTAAAGATCTGTTAATACAGGTGAAGGAAGATGGGAGATTCTCTTCAGATAGAGAAATTGGATAGAGAGAACTATCCTGCATGGTCAATGAGGATGGAAGCTCATCTAATGAGCAAAGATTTGATAGCTTACATTACAGGAGAAGAAGAAAAGCCACAATTAAGAGATCCTAGTGTTCCAACTAGGGAAGAATTATCAGATTTGAAGAATTGGATGAAAAGAGATGCTCAAGCTAGGAGCATAATCTATATGGCAGTCAATGACTACTTGCTACCTCACATTAGAGGTCTTGAAAGTGCAAGTGAGATATGGAATGCTTTGGAGGAGCATTTCCAAAACACTACAAAGTCAAGGAAGGCATTCCTATGGGCAGAGTTTACTACTTTCAAGAAGAAGGCTTCACAATCAATAACTGATTATGTGACAAAGATGGACATTGCAGATGCATTAGGAGCAGTGGATGAAGACATTGAAGAAGATAAATTGGTAAGGCAAATTCTCACAGGACTAAGAGGTGATGAGAAGTGGAAGCCTTTTATTTTGTCTACAGAACTTTCATTGGATCATTTCAATCCTGATTTGAATCAATTGTTAGGACATATGCTAACTTTTGAGAATGATGTCAAAGGAGATAGTGACAAGAGTGCAGGTCATGCAATGTACTCTAAAGACAAGAAGAAAACTAACAAAGGAAAGCAACAAGCAAATGAAGAAGAAGGCACAACTAGTCAAGCCAACTTCCTAAGAGGAAGAGGAGGTGGCAAAGGTAGAGGAAGAGGCAGGAGTAACAAAGATGGATCCAAAGCTTGCTGGATTTGTGGTAAGACAAATCATTTAGCCAATGATTGGTGGCATAACACTCAAAGTAATGGAGGATACAATCAGAACTATAATTCAAGAGGAAGAGGTGGCAGAAATCAAAGAGGTAATTTCAGAGGTAGAGGTAGTAGGGGTTACTTTGGAAGAAATGCAGGTAGAGGTTTCCAAAGTCAACAATATAACAATACCTACTATAATTATGCTTCAGATCAAAAGGAAGATTCAACATTGATAATGAATGCAACTTGTGAAAGGCAGAGTGAAGATCAAAGAGTCTTCTACATTGACTCAGGGTGTAGCAATCACCTGAGTGGTAATATAGCTTTAATGACTGATTTGGAGAATAAGGTATCTAATCATGTTGTTCAAACAGGTGACAACACAAAGCACAATGTGAAGTCAATTGGATCAGTGAAAGCCAAGGATGGTAGCACCTTATTGAGTAAGGTCTTGTATGTTCCTACAATTCCTAAGAATTTGATAAGTGTAGGACAAATTGTGGAAAAAGGTTATGAAGTGAGGTTCACTAATGAAGGAGTGTTTGTGGAAGACCCTAGCAATGGGTATAAACAAATTGTTTCAGGGAAGAAAGAAGGAAGATTGTTCATATTGAAGGTTCAAGGTAATGTTGGTCATGCCTTGTTCACTTATGGAGGACATAAGATCTCTGAGTTAGATCTTTGGCACAAGAGACTTGGACATTTCAATGAAAGAGGTATTAAAGACATGATTAATAATGGTTCAGTGCTTGGATTGCCTAATGTTGCAGGTCAACATATGACATACAGATGTGATCCATCCACAAAACATTTTCTTGTATCAAAAGATGTTACATTTGATGAGCAAGGTACTTGGTATGCAGGTACTATCAATATTAATACAGATGATGAAGAAATTGTGAGCCAAAGGAAAGGTAAATCAAAGGTTCAGATATTTGATGAGCAAGAGAATAATGAAGTGCAGGTTGAAGTGGAAGAAACACCAAGATCTGATCGTCAATGTGAAGAATCAGAAACCTCAAGAAGTGGAGAACTTAGGAGGTCTACAAGGAACAAATGGCAACCTACAATGTATAGCTATGATACTTCATTCTTGACTACTAAGGATTATGCTTACATGATTAAAGCAGATGAAGACCCTTCTACATATGAAGAGGCAAAAGGTAAAGAGATTTGGGAAAAAGCTATGCAAGAAGAATATGATGCATTGATGGAGAATCAAACATGGGATTTGGTTCCAAAACCAAATAGTCAGAAGATCATTGGATGTAAATGGGTCTATAAGACAAAGAGATTTGCAGATGGAAGTGTGTCTAGGTACAAATCTAGACTTGTTGTAAAAGGGTTTGCTCAGACATATGGTATTGACTATGATGAGACTTATAGTCCAGTGGCAAAGATGACAACCATTAGAACACTCATAGCAATTGCTGCATGCAAAGGTTGGAAATTGTGTCAATTAGATGTGAAGAATGCTTTTTTGAATGGTTATATTTCAGATGATGTTTTCATGGAGCAACCTCAAGGATTCAGAGATGGAAGATATCCAGATTATGTGTGTAAGCTCAAGAGAGCTTTATATGGCTTGAAGCAGGCCCCAAGGGCATGGAACTATAGACTTGTAAAGTTCTTAAAGGAACTTGGATTTCAAGTATCTAAAACAGATAGTAGCTTGCTTATCAAAGCAAGTGATGATGGGTTCATTTACATATGTATATATGTTGATGATATAATTCTTACAGGTACAGATGAGAAAGGCATACAAAGCCTAAAGAAGCAAATGGAGAAAGAGTTCAAAATCAATGACTTGGGAGATTTGTCATACTTCTTGGGCATGGAGATTTCATACACTCAGCATGGAGTGTATGTGACTCAAGAGAGGTACTTGAAGAACTTGTTAACCAAGTTTAAAATGAATGATTGCAGAGTAGCACCTACTCCAATGGAGGTGAATCACAAATTAAGCAGATTTGGAGGTGAAGAGTTCAAGGACATGAAGCAATATCAGAGTTTGGTTGGTAGTCTTATCTATGCTACATTAACTAGGCCTGATTTATCATATGCAGTTGGTGTGTTGTCTCAATTTATGCATTGTCCTAGGAAAGAGCATTGGATTGCAGGTCAAAGAGTGTTGAGGTACATTAAGGGTACACTCAAAGAGGGTTTGTATTATGGTTTTACATCAGATACAAATATCAAGATCTATAGTGATGCAGATTGGGCAGGTAATCCAGATGATAGAAGGTCAACCTATAGATACATGTGTTATGTGGGAGATAAGTTAATCTCCTGGTGCTCAAAGAAGCAACAAACAATTTCTTTGTCATCTACAGAAGCAGAGTACAAAGGCATGGTTGAAGTTGAAAAAGAAGTGATATGGCTTAAGACTCTCATGAAAAGTTTTGACACTATACAGAGCATACCTATCATTTATGGTGATAACATGAGTTCACTATACCTAGCTGCTAATCCTGTTTTTCATGCCAGGACCAAACACATTGAGATACAGTATCACTTTCTAAGAGAGAAGGTGATGGATAAGGAGATTGAATTTATACATACTTCAACAAAAGATTAGATAGCTGATATGCTTACAAAAAGTTTAAATGGACCAAAGTTACAGAAGTTCAAAGACATGGCAGGCATAAAGAAGATAAGAGAAACCTCAATTGATGATTGAGGGGGAGCTGTTGGTGCAGACCAATCACCAATTGAAGTTTGGAGGACAAAAAGATGGAGATAAGATCAAGTCTTGAAGCAAAGAAGATGGTTACATTCACAGGATGAATGATATGTACACATATGTACATTAGTGAAGACATAGATCACTTATACTTTTGAATAGTCATAAGCTTGTACATATTTGCCTATAAGTACTTTGGAAAAAGGTCGGGGCAATAGGAGAGACAAGAAAAGACAATAGGAGAGAATGAGAATAGTGCATTTGTAAGCTGTAAGACTCATTAGAGTTCATAGGAATGTGAAGAAGTCTCTCTCACAACTCAGTTGTAAATTTCTGAGAAATAGAAGAAAAGTTGCGCCCGAAGTTTTCGTGTCTTCTCCTTCTGTGGTAAAGCTTTTGTGGAATGCTTTTGTACAAGTCTAAGTCTAGAGTTGATCAACCTCTGTACAAAATTTCAGCTTCCAATTGTAATCAGGTTAAGAGAATCGTGTGTAGGAACATTCATATGTAAAGAATGTTCACAGTCTCCTGAAACAGGCACAGATTTCGAGTTCAATGAAATGAGTAGTGCTCAGTGCACAGTGTAAAGTTTTACACATATAATAGCTCAAAATATAAGTTGAGAGATAAGCTATCTACAGCCAAAAGGATTTGATAAAATGGGCTCGACATTGGGAGAACCAAAGCTAAGAAGTTACAGGTGTCAAAGTCGCTACTGCAGAGAAGTAGTTTTACACATAGGTAAAGTGTTTGAGTTATTTCTCAAAGTATACTCAGTCATTTGAGGAGATTCAAGTTGCAAAAGGTGTGCAATCTTATGGCGAAGCAACCTACTAAGTTTTGTCAAAAACTTTACACAAATGGTTAGTCAATCAGAGATTAATCTACAGCAGACTTTTCTGAGAAGTTGAGTTTTTCCAGAATAGTTAATTTTCTTATAAGTTGATGAATGTTCTCTAAATTTGGTGGAGTCTGAAGTTGTTCTTGATATAGAGGTGGTCTAAATTCAAGGTCAACTTGTTCTTTTGGAGATTAACACTCTCCATCAAGATCTCCATGCAAGAAAGCAGTTTTCACATCCATTTGGACTAGCTCTAAGTCCTTCATTGCAACGAATCCAACAAACATGCACAAGGTAGTCATCTTGACCACTAGAGAGAAGATTTCCTCAAAATCAACACCATGTTGTTGCTTAAAACCCTTTGCAACAAGTCGTGCTTTATACTTTGGAGAAGCACTATCTGATTTGAACTTAAGCTTATATACCCATTTTCATGGTAAAGCTTTCCTACCATTTGGCAAAGGTACTAAATCCAAAGGACTATTCTTGTGAATACCCATTTACATGTGAACTTTCCTTTCTAATAGTACAAAAGCAAGGAAGGTTCATCTCTGAAATGAATTCAACTAAATGAAGAAGACCCCAAAACATATTATCATAGAGATTTTTAGAAAGATCAAAGAGATTGCACTTCAATTGTCATACATTGGGGAGATGATTGAAGAACAAGTAATCATGAAGCAAATGCTAAATGGGATTAGAGGTGATAACCAACACCAATCATTAACCACAACCTATGGTCTCATCAAGGATGTGTAGACTCTAGACTTCAACATATCTCTTGGACATAGAAAAGCCAACAATAGCATAAAGGAAGGTAACTCTTATCATGGTAATTCAACTACTTGTTTATATGCAGATAAGAAGGACAAGAAATTGAAATGCAAGAAGAAAGAAGAGGATGAAGAAGAGACTTCCTAAGCCAACATTGCAAGAAACACCAAGTGGAAAGGGAAGAAGTCCGGACCAAAGCATCAAAACAAAAGGCGAGAATGTTCAACCTTATGCCATATGTGATAAAACCAACCACAACACTCAAAATTTTTGGTTCAATGGAAAGACCTAGAAAGCTGCTGGAAGAGATGGATATGCCAACAATAGAGGTAGATGTGGACACAAAATCAATAAAAACAATAGTAGAAAGCACTAATGGAGTTCCTACCAAAGGCAAGTCCTCTAACATAGAAATTGAGGCCAGCCTAGTCCTTGAACATTAAATGAAAGAACGCTCATCAAGAGGAGGCAAACCAACCTGTTGCATGAGTAGCGATGGAGACAAGCTTCGAGGCAAGTTTGAGTGGACTAATATAATTCCAACCTCCCCTACGAGTAGCCAACTACTCCAATAGCATCCTGTAAAAATTAAGCCAAGTAGACCAACCTAAAGCTTATGACTACTCTTGACCAAGCTTCTCCTCATGAATATACATATGTATGAGGAGGTGTAGTATGAGATTTTGCAATCACATATAGAATAAGCTAGTTCTTCTCTATACCATGAATGAAGAGATACTAAGTGGAGTCCTAGGCCCTGATGAATAGGTCAGTGATATCCATCTCTCCATGGTAATAAGAGAACTTGATGACCTCTACCCAGTAGAAACATAGTGCCTCCTTGTTGGCAACAGCCAGAGGCATAGGCGACATGGAAGCATGTGAAGAAAGAGCATAACGAAGAAGCAGGGAGCCAGTCGGATTATTTTTTCAAACATGTATGTTCTAAAACAGTTTTCAAAAACCTCCAATAGTGATTTTCATCACTTTTGTACTATATGTAACATAGAAGGACCCCTCTTGTAAGTTATAGCTCCATTTTGTGCAAGCCGAGTAGTCCTCGAGCTTGAGGAGCTTAGGTAGAATGCGCGTACCAATTTTGGTTATTTTTAGACACCGTTTATCCTTTCAAATAGCATCTAGGACCTATTTTTTAAGTATGCCGGTCATTAGATGTGAAACCTGTCAAAACTAGTCTAGAATCTATAAAAAGAGCTAGAGAGCTCATTTTTGGGGTTAGCTTGCTGGTTAGTGTGAGCTTAGAGCTACTTTGAGCTTGTAAGAGTCATCTTGAGCAATAGAGTTGATTCCTCACCTTCCATTGTGTCTTGCTTGTCTCTTCATTGTGTGTGTATGTGTGTGTGCATCTCTATGCTTCTCACCACCACTCTCACTTCATCTCACGTTCACGATCTTCATATCACTCCTATCTCTTCCGCGGATTGACATTAAGGAGGTGGAGCTTCTTAACGTGGTTCTCACCATTGAACTAGAGCAACACCAAATTTGGTGTCATTGCCGAGGATCGAGTCTACGACGAATGTGTGATGGTAAGAGTATAGCAAGAAGTGGCATTGGAAGGTAAAATTTTTAGTTTTTGTTGTTTTTTTTACTTAGTTTTTGGTGTTTTTCACCTCCCCCACACTTCATCTTCATCACCGCTTCATCATCTTCCACTCCAAAAAAATCAGAAAATTCACCATATCCACCCATTCTCCTCATTTCCCCTCATTTGTGCATGGGAGAGAGAGAGAGAGCTTTTGTGCTTGCATGTGCTATTGTGCTTTTGCGTTTTCTTGCAGGTACAGTGCTCCAGTGCATCAGGAAGGCTGCAAAAAGGTAAGAAAATCACTTTCTGTCAGAAAATGCTGACTATGTCGAACCATCGCGATGATCTGTCAACTTCGGAATTTGAGGTAAGCGAGTTCACCAACGCGTAGGTGACCCTTGCGCATATAGGAATCCATATTTGCATTTGCAAAATTTGCATTTTGGTGGACCATCGCGATTGGATCACGCCATCCCGATTGTGTCACATCATCGCGATTGGCTCACGCCATCACGAGAGCTCGACCGAACCATCACGAAAGTCTCACACCATCGTGATGGTTCACTTGAGCCATCGCGATGGTCCCTTGGACCATCGAGACGATCCCGTCGAACCCATGCCATCGCGATAGGCTCATGCCATCGTGCCGATGCTGCCAGGTGGCAAGCTAGACCATTGCGACGGAGCTAGGTATGCCATCGCCACAACTCCAAAATCAGACCATCACGATTGGCTCACGCCATCACGCCTGTGACCATTGTGAGGGTTCACTCGGACCATCGCGATGGTTCACGTTGACCGTTGACTGATGCCATCGCGATTGTTCGCCGATCGAGCCATCGCGACGGTTCATTTTCATGCCATCGCAATCATTCACATTCATGCCATCTCGACAGTTCGCTCCATCGGACCATCGTGATTGTGCCACGCCATCGTGACGGTTCACCTGGACCATCGCGACGGCCCCAGACTGTCACGATTATCTTAGACCATCACGATTGTCCACCCCAAATGCCAATTTTATGGTTTTATTTTTTGACCAATATTGGGGCTATTTTGGCAAGGACAATCAAGAGCAACCAAATCAAGGTAGTGCAGAATGCAAGGCTTGGGAAGCGCGGCTTCCTGGGCTGGGCATTAGAGCAACCAACAAATCTCACTTGAGGTTGGAAGATTACTTAACCCCCTCAATCAATTCTTAGCTTAGGCTAAACGGTAGTATTTAGTAATGACGATAGGAACACCTCAAGTTCAAGAGACTTAACTCTTCAAGTTCAAGACTAAAGTAAAGGTGTGTGATACAAAAACCTAAAGGAAAGAACTTAAGTCTGACGAAACGAGAACTCAAAGGTACCACAGAAAGTCGATTACTGATGCATACATCTATACAAGAACTTAGAAGCACTTAAAAAGAACTAAGCAATTAAAAACAAGGAACATTGACAATCGAAAAGTGCCGCGAAGTAAAATTAATGAACCTTAGATCGGGCAAACATATAGGTAAGTGAGACCAACGAAGCCTCAGATCATCAGAAGCAAGCGTAGGAACTACCGTACGTTCGTGGGCACAACAGTTGAATAACAATTACCCCTACGAGTTGAGTTCAGATATAAGTGAGTCAGAAATGGCTTTTAGCATGGAAAGACCAGAAGTAGGGTCAAACATAGCTTATTTAGAAAGACCCGAAGGACCCTATAGAACTCAATTGGAATTTCTCCGAACCAACCGCTTAGGTGCTCGCATCTATGAGGATGGTTTGCGAAGACAAGTAGTACAAATGCACAAACCGGACCAACCCATTGGATTGGAATGTCCAGTGGTGAAATTCGAGAGAGACGTGTACATAGACAGAGAGGGAACAATGTACATCCTAAGTACTCAACCAAATAATACCAATGCGTTTGGCATAATTTAGTTAGAGACGGAAGCGAGAGCCCAAGGAAAAGAACCGTTAGAAGAACCTAGGACACCTAGAGGGAAATCTATACTGACAAGAGTACTAATCCCAGAGTGGATCACTCAGGACAACAGAAGCATCGAGTTGTTTGTGAATAAAGAAACTAACGAAGCATTTTGGAGATATAGAACGAAAGAGCCGAGTGAGGTAGGCTGCATTACAATTTATGAATTCAAGGACCCAGATATCCCTAGAAAGGTTGTATATGTGGATGAGACTTCAAAACAGGTATTTGTGGTACAAGATCATGCTAGAAATACATACACATGGAGAGGTGATTTAGTATTCCCTCCATCTCGAACAAATGTAAACGTGAGCCATCACACGGCAGGAACATCCTCAGCCCATGCTACTCAAAGAGAGAAGAACAAAGAAAGACGTGAAGTAAGTTTCAATCATCCCATAGGGAGAGATAGAAAAACCATGGACCCCAATAGAACTGAAAGCCAAAGAGAATAGAGAATACCCGGTGGTAGGGATGATTTTCCTCTACCTAGACCACGTGAACACGCAAGAATACTAAGACCCACTCAATAAGTAAAATCCATGAAAAACTACTTTGATGGGACAGGAGATCCGTTGCAGAGTTTACAAAAGTACTATGAGCAGAGCAAGTTGAAGACATGTTCATGCAGTATAATGCATTTGGGCTAACGTTAAAGAATACCGCTTTAACTTGGTTCCAACCATTGCAACAAAGGCAATTTAGAGACATCCATCACTTCTTAGAGTCATTCATCAGGAAATTCTCTAAAAGTGGGATCATACATGACACGTCTTCATTGATTCATAGTTTTAAACAGAGCCCTCAGGAAACAGTTAGACTCGCAGGACATAGGTTTAGAAAATATGTTGAGAGATGTCCAATGCTAGAGTTACCCTCACAGGCCAAGCAAGTATCACTGTTTCTAGACGGCCTCTTGAGCTCTAAACTACGCTCCTATGTATACTTGAAGGGACCCAGGACCCTAGAGCAATGTGTAAGAATTTGCATAGACATTGAGGACAACTTAGGAGACGAGTTGGAACTCTCAAAGGTCAGGACTCAGATTGTTCCTCTCTAGCATCTTCAAAACTTTCTAGCTCGATAGAGGAACTAGCAGAAAAAGTGGCCCAGAAACTAGGAGTTTCTAGTAAACAGATGCCTACGTTAACAACTAACATACGTTGTTACACCTGCGGTGGAAATCATTTGGCAAATGTGTGTCCCAGTGTGACACAACTTCAAGCCAACCCTAGTGGCCAATATTGTACGATTGAGAGAAGATACACAAATCATATGGCTCAAGACTGCCCATACAACAAACAAGCAGTGAGATAGAACTACCCACAAGCATACCCGCAACAAGGTAGGTATCAAGGTCAATACAATACTCAGCCTCATTACTATAGGCCTCCTCAGAACTACCCTTATCAGGCTCAATAGAGACCTCAACCTGTTTTAGCTCAGCAGCCACCCCCACCATCTAATATCATCTCAGTTAAATATGCTGCTACAGAAGAGAACCTAAGTAGGGCTTTAGTGCCTTCTTCACCTTTGATCACCAAAAGTGACCTGAACTCAAACAATTTTGACTCTACTCATACTACATAGAGTCACCAGAACATGTGGAGACCACAGGGCCCTAGAGGACCATGCTTTAGGTGCCAAGGAGATCATTTCATAAAGGATTGTCCACATCGTCCGATAGCAGGACAGTCACAATATTATAACATACAAGGCTTTTGTGCTGATTGTGGCAAGGAGCACATAATCAAAGATTGTCCTAAGAACCCATCTAATGCGTCAAATGTGACACCAATCAATGTGATAGCAATTGTAAACAACGCAGATGGATCAAACCCTACATACTTGCCTATCCAAGCTATAACAAGAGCCTAGGCGCTCTTACAGAACCAACAGCTTAATCATGAGAAAGTAGCTGAAATCAGCGAAGTTGGAGAGTCTAGTAGTAGAAAAAAAAATCTTGGAAAGATTCCAGAGAAAGGATTAAGAGAACGTGGATTAAAAGGATAATAGAATTGGAAGGAAGTCTAAAGGAATCAAGAGCCAAAATCCTAGAATTGACTTCACAGGACTTGAATCAAGAGAACCTAGCTCAAAAATCAGGATCAGTTTTAGCGGAACCCATACTTGAAGACCTAGACATGATGTTTTGCGCATATCAAGCAAGATTAAAAGAAGGACCTCAAATAACGGAAATGAGTAAGAACTACCCTCGAGCAGCCTTAAAAATTGAGAGGACTAAACTTTGCATGAAGATGGTAGAACTAGCATAAGCAATGTTTGAAGCCTCTAGATATCTAAATTGGAACCACATGGGAAAACCGAAATTGCACTTTCAAGGACTAATGGAAAGGCTAGAGTACTTGATTCATATCAAGGAGAAAAAGAATCAGCATAGGAATCCTATTGTCTCAGAGACACAGGATAGGAATGCACCACCCCTGTCTCAAGTACCCAACACAGAGAGTCAAGAGGACCTATCTTCCATACAAAGATATTCACATGAATTTCCGAGAGAAATTCAAGAAGAGAAATGGAGAAAAGAACAAGGAACCCATCCTCCTATTTAGGAAATAGATGACTTGCAGGAGCAATTTCCCCAAGACATCCCCTCTATTTACGATGATGTAGAGGAGGAACAACTGAGTGAACACATAGGTTTTGAATCCAATTCTTTAAAAGAATTACCTCAGTTCAGAGGACCTTGGGAAGCTAAGTCTATTAACATGAGAGCACGCACGATAATGGTGAGGAATGAAGAATTAGTGATCCCTAGAAACACGGAAGTGATCAAGAACACTAAGGTACAATGTAATCTCACTCTAGAGGAGTTGTTGAAGATTAAACCAGAACTGTGGAAGCACGTAGCAAATCAATTCCTTGAGCTTGCTACTACTCCCTCACAAATAGGAACACACAAGAAAGTACCAGAGATACCCATAGAAAGGATCGGAGATGTAAGCGAAGGAGAGGAAGGTAACACTTATCTTCTAATAACCCATCAGGGCTACACCACAAAAGCCATCTTAGATTCAGGAGCCGGAGTAGCCATTGCTACCATCGCTTTATGGAAACGTTGGGGTAAGCTAGCGTTAAGACCTACTAGGATGAAGCTACAAATGGCTAATGGACATATAGAAAAACCATTAGGCTTACTAGAGGGCATATCTCTCACCACTTGTGGTGTGGAGTTTGAGCATACTTTTTCCATTTGTGACTTTGCAAAAAATCATGCTTATGAGATGATTTTAGGACGACCATTCATGCGTCAGTTGCAAATTGTACAAGATTGGGGAACTAATTCTTTGTACGTGCAACATTTAGGAGTGACCAATAAAGTCAATCTTAAAGACTATTCACATAGAGATGTACCCCTAATACAATGGAACACCATCCATAAGACATAGGAAGAAACAGAATCTGTACACTCATTAGAGTCAGACCCCTCATGGTTACACGAGGACACTCATTTATGGATGTGTAAGGTAGCAAAACAAGAGGAAGAATGGTTAGAAGCCAGGACTGTAGGTGCAAAACAACATCCATGAACCCGTCAAGACCCAGCTTATGCACCTATAGTATTTCCTGACAAAGAATTTGAACCCCATGGTTGGGCAGAAATCCTAGCAACCATGGATGTAGCCATCAATGAAGAACAATGGACACCCCACTGTGACGAGGATGGCTATGATATTTCAATTTTCACGATAGAGCCAATAATGTGTGATGCGATTATAGAGGAATGTGAACCTAGCATTGACGCATTTGAGGATGCAAGTGACTTTGATCTAGAGTCAATTATTATGGAACCTCCTTTTGCATCAGAGAAAGAATACTTCTACGAAGTAGAAACTTACCCTCAAAAGCACGACAAAATTATGAATGAGGTGAGATTGACCACACAAGTGACCACTGAAAGTGAAGGAAAGAAAAGAAAGAAGAAAGAAACCAGGTCGGAAGAAGAAGAATCCTTGTTTGAGGTTCCAGAGAACTTCAAGAAGTATGAAATAGAAGATAGACGAATAATGGTACGAATGCCTAACAGAAAAGCTAATGTTGTAGAAGTATATGATAATCGAGAGAAAACCAAAAAAATCATAGTTGCCATAGAAGGAGAAGAAGAGAAATGTACATACATAGGGCATGATTTGATGACTTAAGAAGAAGAAGAGTTAGTGGCCCTATTGCGCGAATATAGAGATGTTTTTGTGTCGAGTTATCAAGATTTGAAAGGAGTAGACCCAAATATATGTTCTCATAGAATTCCTATGAATCCAAATGCTAAACCTACGAAACAGAAACCATACACGTACAATGATAACTACGCTGCAAAGATTAAAGAAGAAATAGACCGCTTGATAGAAGCAGGATTCATTTACAAAATTGAGCATACCGAATGGGTATCCCCCATTGTGGTAGTTCCCAAGAAGAACGGAAAATTGTGTGTGTGTACTAACCTTAAAAAACTTAATGCCACCACGATTAGAGACAGTTATCCTCTTCCTATCACGGAACACTTATTGGAAAGAGTTGCGGGCAAGGAAGTTTACAGCTTTCTTGATGGATTCTCAGGTTAATCAAGTAGCCATTGCTCCAGAAGATCAACACAAGACGACTTTTGCCACAGAATGGGGCATATTTTCATTTCGTGTGATGCCATTTGGTTTAACAAATGCACCTGCTACTTTCCAACGACTTATGTGTCATGTTTTTAAGGAATTCTTACACAAGGATTTGGAAGTCTATGTAGATGACCTATGTGCTCATTCGAATATCAGACAGACGCATATCCCAGAGTTAAGACAAGTATTTGACAAATGTCGAGAATACTAGGTTTGTCTGAACCTAGAAAAATGCATTTTCATGGTCAAACAAGGCAAAATTCTAGGACACATTGTGTCAAAAATGGAATTTCAACAGATGAAGAGAAGGGGAAAGTAATTGCAGATTTACCTAGGCCAAATAATGTAAAAGAGGTACATGCCTTTATGGGTCATTGTGGTTACCACAGACAATTCATACATATGTATGCAATCATAGCCAAGCCTCTTTACTCTCTTTTAGCTAAGTTTGAATGGACAGATGAATGTGAGAATTCATTCAATGAACTTAAACGACGTTTGTGCTCAGCATCGATATTGACAACCCCAGATTGGAGCAAGCCATTCCATGTACATGTGGATGCATCCAACTATGCCATAGGATGTGCGTTAGCACAACCCACGAATGAAGGTAATATAGATCTCCCCATAGCTTACGCGAGCAGACAGTTAAACGTAGCAGAAAGAAATTACACCACTACGGAAGGAGAAGGATTAGGAATGATCTACGTAGTAAAGAAATTCAGCCATTACTTATTGGATAATAAGTTCAAATTCTTTACAAATCATCAAGCATTAATGTACTTAGTCAATAAACCTTGCAACATGGGAAGGTTAATACGTTGGTTTCTATTACTCATGGAGTATGATTTTGAGGTAGTATTCAAGAAAGGAAAGACACATCTTAGAGCTAACTACCTTTCAAGACTAATCTCAGGAGCAGCTCCCCAAGGAATAGCGGACGAATTACCGGATGCATATTTGTTTAACCTTGAGATAGCACCAGAATGGGCTAAGCCGATAGTCCCTATTCTAACGTATGGACCCAAGAATCCCGGGATAAGGATCAAGGAAAGAGAGATTACAAAGTCTTAAAGATATCAAATAATAGCAGGAAGTATATAACACTGAGTCACAACAAAGGAGAACAAAGACATGTTCTCTTTTTCTTTTTACCTAAATACCATTATATGAAGCAAAAAAGTGGGCATTTTACAATATCTAGAAAGCATCACGAGTCTTGCTTGTAAATATTGTCTTTAGAAGCTTGATCTCAGATCCCAAGTAGTCAAGATAGATATACTAAAATTCTTGCTGCCATGAAAACTAGTTGTTGAGCATTACCAAGAATCCCACATCATGATCTTGGACAATAGATTAGAGTTGAAAAGGTACATGTAAGAATTCGCGAAGCTCCTTCATTACATCTATAACCTCAATAAGCACAGAAGATAGCTAATTAAGAGTTACTCGAAAGTTAGAGAACATGTGTTGTAAAAATCAGAGCATTTTAACAAGGCAATTAAGATCATCCCCTTTGTATGGTTAAGATCCCCATTGAATGCCTGGCCATATTAACGGAATATGAAATACACTTCACAAAAGCATTCCCAAGAGAAGATAATATTCAACAAAATTATACTAAGAAACATTCACACATGATCAGAGAAATGCTCAAGATAAATCAAGCTGAACACGAAGTGGAAGCAGAACTCCAAATTATATTTCCATTAAAATGATATTTTACATTTCATGTGTTTTACAAGAGTTATGTGAATCTACAATAGAAGCTGATCATAGCTTTCCTCAGGCTCAAGGGTATTGGTATCCTCTGGCACATTAGAACACCTATCTTGCCTCTCTTGCTCCAAGATTGGCTCTTCAAGGTCAGCCATGTCCCCAGGTTCATCTGCAAGTGGGGGAACAGGCTCCCTTGAAGCTGCTTGGAATCTCTCCGTATCTGCAATGTGCTTCCTTCCAACCTCTTGGTCTTCATCTGGGCATTCATTCAGCCCATTGATTCTCATTCTAATGAAGCTCACTTGAGCATCATCCTTCTCCACAGCTATGCAGTGCCTGAACATCTTTAAGGAGCAAGCCAGAGTCGTTCCTGAAACAGCAGAAAACCTATTAGAGGCTTCAATCAACAATGACTAATGAAAATTGTGAAAATTGAAATTACCTGTGCCCGAAAAAAGGTCTAGGACCCAGTCATCATCATTGGAAAATAGCTGAAGCAATCTCATTATGAGTTTTTGTGGCTTCTGATAAGGGTTAACCAATGTCATGTCCCCAGCTACATGACGAAGTTTCTTGGTAACGGCTGGGAACATGAGCACATTTGAGATCCCATTCTCATTGCAATGCTCCCTGACTCTCCTTTTGCTTACTTCATCATAATAGCCCACTGTAATGCATTCAGTGGCACTCACAAACCGATGCAAAGGAGTGTGATTTACGTTTGTCTTCACCCTGCAAAAAAGAACTATGAGTCACATAGGGCATCATGAAAGCCATGGAGATAGAAAGAAGATTACTTACCAAGTGAGGCACTCGACAGCATGACATCTTGCTTTCAAAGCAGTTGAAACAGAGAAAGACTGGTCTCTGCTATGGAAAATTACTATCCTCCAAAGAGGAGACATAGTTAACTCTGCAAAATCAGTGACCATCTTCCGAATCTGAGGGTGTTTGAAGGGTTCATCATCATTAACTGATCCTAACATCCTAAATCCATAGGGTATGTCTGCTATGAGAAGGGAGAAATGTTTTCTAGGCACAACAGAACAAATATTATTTACATCACTACAGAACACATTGTAATATACAGGCCTAAGGGGGTCTAGGGGATTGGAGAAACATTTAAGATCGGGTTCATCATCAAAATCCATCTCCTTCGCTTTCAGTCTAGATTTCTCATGCCTTGCTCTTTGAATGTGAGCAAGGAATGCAGGGGGGCAGTCATCTAGTACCTCTGTAGACTTACTTTTCCTTGGTTTCTGCAGAACAAATTGGAAAAACAATTAGAAGAGCTCTTCAGTACAGCAAACAGAACATAAAGAACGGATGTATGGCATCGATTTCTTGTTGGGGTAGATGCTAGGCATCGACCTTCTACTAAAAATCGATGCTTGGCATCGACCTAGGGACCTAAGTCGATGCCTGGCATCGACTTTTGCCACGAGGTCGATGCCAGGCATCGACTTTTGTTGCAGGTCGATGCCAGGCATCGACTTATGCTGCAAGTCGATGCCAGGCATCGACTTATGCTGCAAGTCGATGCCAGGCATCGACTTATGCCCCCAAGTCGATGCCAGGCATCGACTTATGCTGGAAGTCGATGCCAGGCATCGACTTATGCCCCCAAGTCGATGCCAGGCATCGACTTATGCCCCCATGTTGATGCCATGCAATGCATCAAATTGTTTAGTATGAAATATTCTGATAAGAGAATCTACCCAATCACGAAACAGGATGAAATATTCTGATAAGGCTTTGTAGGATGATGTGGTTGGATAGTCTGCTTGGACCTCTGTCCAAGAAAAGCAACCCAGCCTCTTCATCATCACCTCCTGAATCTTCATGTACACTTTATGACTACAGACACATAAATATAAAAGAGACTAGGTTAGACAAGAAGCATGGGAGGAGGGAAAAAGGATCTGAGAATAACATACATACTTATTGAGCTCAGTGACCATCTCCTCGAGGCTCAACTCCTTCGAGATTACCCTTGACAAGGTTGATATGATCAATGTATCATCCTTGATTCCTTGAAGGGCCCTCCATGGGGTCAGCTTCATGTCCTCAGGAGCCTCCTCAAGTGAAAGGTCAACTTTCCTTCCCTTTCCCCTCAGATCAATTTGTGGGTCTGGCCTCGACTTTCGTTGCTTCTGGCCCTTGACTTCCTTATGCTCCCACATTGTGAAGATTCTATCCTGAAGATCCCAGATCTCACCTGATCTGAATGCCAGTTGAAACCATGGGTCATATTTCCTCAAAGCATCTGATTTTCTATTCTCATCCAATGCAATTCCAACCTCAATAAGGCATTGCTTTCGTAGATTGGGATGTATTCTCCCAGCTTCCTTCACAAGACAATCTTCGTATTCATGGTGGAAGAACCGAATTCTCTCTATGGAGGACATTTTCTGCCTGTAGTCATTATCGTTGTTGTGATCCCAAGCAAGAAGCTTGGCTTCCTCAGTTGTAAGACCAGCATATATCTTACACTCTGCATACCTAAAGAAAAATGTAGTAGGGTGCTCCTTCACTAACTGTCTACGAGCCTCTGCAGAGTGTGAACCTCCAATCACATAATAAGTGTACTCCTCAAACAAATTCTCATTGAAATCCTCCACACAGCTGCACTCATGCGGATCCACCATTACAAGGAATGGCACAACAGTAGCATGAGGATTAATTTTCATTTTCTTCTTAAGATTTTGGACATGCAAATTATGTGGCTCCCTGATCTCAAGGGGCCTCCTCCCTGTGACTGGATCCACTGGTGGCCTGTGGATAATATTAATAGGCAGGTGGAACAACTGCCCCTTCTTCACAATTTTTCTTCTAGCTATGTCCTCCCTCATCTTATTCTGCTCAGTGCCAAGCACACCAGATGCAAGCTCTCCACAAGGTGCAACAATAATGTCCCCAGAGCTAGAGCTTGAGTCAGAAAAGTCCTCTTCTGCAATTATCTTCTTTTTCTTTTGGGGCTTTTTCTGCACACTCTGCTTACCCCTTGCCTTTACAGGGGTCGTCTTCTTGTGCTGTGTTGGCATGATATTGCCCTGTATCCATGGCATCAGGTCCTTGATGAAATTCACTGAGTCTCTGCACATCTGAGCTAGCTCCTCTGGAACACAGCACTCTGGGCACAAGAATTCCATCTTGCATATGACATTTCTTAATCCCTTGGATGTCTCCACCAAGAAAAGCAGGTTGTCAGAATCTTCATCTTCATAATCCAATTTGTAAACAAGGCCATACTGAAAACCTTGTGTTGTCGTGATCTTTCCTCTGCCATAGGCCCCTGCGAACACAAGGAGGACTGCATTCTTCTCTTCCACGTACTGAAGGCACCATTCGAGATTTGTCATGTCCCGAAGTGGACGATCTGTCTTCATGACCTCTGTCTCCCTCGACCTTTCCTTCATACTTGGATCCTCCACAGGAATTTTAATGCTACTCTGTCCACCTGAGGATATTCCTAGTGGGTTGCTGGCCTTCTCAGAGGATAATGGTGCAATAATTTTCTTTGCCTTTGCTTGGTGACCACTGCCTTTGTCACGTTGCTGGTCAGCAGAGCCCATGGTGACTCTGAGCTTCTTAATGGGCCTTTCATCCTTGTACTCCGCATCCCTGAAAGCAATTGGAAATATCAAGCAATAAGAAATATCAGCCCATGTCCATGCAAGGCATGGATTTTCAGCTTCAGGTCGATGCCAGGCATCGATGTTTAAGTGCATGTCAATGCCAGGCATCGACTTTGTGTGCAAGTCGATGCCAGGCATCCACTTGAGGGCCCAAGTCGATGCCTGGCATCGACTTTTGGGCCAAGTCGATGCCTGGCATCGACTTTTACCCTCAAGTCGATGCCTGGCATCGACTTGAACACAAAGTCGATGCCTGGCATCGACTTGGGCACAAAAGTCGATGCCAAGCATCGATTTGGGCCCAAAAGCCGATGCCAAGCATCGATTTTGCACCCAAAAGTCGATGCCTGGCATCGACTTTTCAGTGCATGATGATGCTGGCAAGTCGATGCTTGGCATCGTTTTTTTGGACCAAGTCGATGCCTGGCATCGACTTGGGGCTGCAATTCGATGCCAGGCATCGACTTGCACCCACAAGTCGATGCCAGGCATCGACTTGCAGGAGCAAGTCGATGCCAGGCATCGACTTGGGGCTGCAAGTCGATGCCAGGCATCGACTTGCACCCACAAGTCGATGCCTGGCATCGACTTACACCTTAAAGTCGATGCCAGGCATCGACCTGTACATGCTTTGGATCCATATTTCGACAGGCAAGAAAAATAGAGACCTAGAAATGAGAAATTTACACAGACATACAGAGGGAATCTTTTTGGAATCTTTTTTTTAGTTATGATTCTGTCTACCTCTTGGTACTTTTGCCAACATTCTTCTTCTCCATCAGGCTTGGCTTGCTGGTATGCTGACCTCTGTGCTCCATGGCTGTCTGTGCTCTGCTGCTCTCTCTTGCTCGTGGATTTTGAAAATGAGAATGATCTCCTCCTCTGGTATTTATAGGCAATTGGGTAACTTGAACCAGAAACTAACTAGATCTAACTGAATGAGTCCACTTGCTAACTAAATCTGTCAACTTATCTAACCAGGGAATAGCACCCACACAAATAGGCTGTTTCAGAGCCACTTTAATGAAATATTCATAGACCCTTACAACTATTTATATACATCTGCATAGAAATTACATTTCAATGGCAAGAGTATGGTATGTCCATGAGGATGTCTCAACTCATGTAGAGATTTGTTTCTAAGAATCTCTTTCTTGGGAGAAAATCAAGTCAAAGTTGTGTTAAATGTGGGAGACTAATGACATCTTCATAGTATTACCCTCCACACTTTAGTTCATATTCACATTTATCTTGTAACTCACTCTTGAAATGGAAAATCACTTTGAATAAACATTCTAGTACAGAACCTTGCAACTATTTATATACATTTGCATGGAAATTAAACTTCAATGGCAACAGTATGGTATGTACATGAGGATTTCTAATCTCATGTAGATGTTTTTTCTTAGATTCTGTTGCTTGGGAGAAAATTAGGTCTAAGTTGTGAGATTAATGACATCTTTATAGTGTTATCCTCCACACTTTAGTTCATATTCACATTTATCTTGTAACACATTGTTGAAATGGAAAATCAATGTATGAATATACTTTCTGTGTGCCTCTTTTACACATAATTCTTTTTCAATATACTTTCATCTACCTGTTTGATATCTAGCCAAGACCACAATAAAACCTAATCCTTGAAATCTTAACCAAATGTAAAATTTCTTCTTGTATAGTGTTCAATGGCATAGCATATTCCAGTTGGAACTCAACTTGGATATATTCCAGTTGTAAAATTTCTTCTTGTAAAATTTCATCCAAACAATTTTATTATATATTCCTATTGGAACACAACTTTGATATATTTTGATTCATTCACAATGCTTAGACTGAATGACTCATATGAAGTTAGAAAAAGATCATTTGAATCAAAAGTGAATCAAATCTTTGGTTCCCTTATTAGTGTATATTTGAGTAATTAAGTGATTTGATGTAATTTGATGTTTTATGTTATTTAATGTACTTTAATAAGCTTTTGATTTCATATCTTCTTGATGTGACATTTGATGTGATATCTTCACTTGATCTCGGATTTCTACTTATTTAAAAAGGTCATTCATCTTCAGTCTTCTCTGAACTCAGTGAAGATGAGCTCAATCTTTTCAGTGGATGCTTGGGCATCAGCTTCCTCTGCTCATATTGATTCATTGTTCTCAGTTGAGCCTTTCCAGAGAAGTGATGATCCCTATGATTTAGAACGTGCTGATGATTCCATGTTTTCTGTTGAGTCATTTAAGTTATCCAATTCACAGTGCAATGCTGCTCATACAAATGCACCTCTTGATCTCCCATCTGATCCAACCATTGATCTCCCTTCTGATTCAAGTGCATGTGGAGCAACGAAAAAGCAAAGCAAGCTCAATCTACGATTTAAAAGAAGGTCTCGTGAAGTAAGTCGAAAAAGATTTAAATTTCTTACTTCAGATAGACAGATTGCATTGGATATTGTGAAGCATTGTTGTGGTTTGAAATGCTTGTATAATTTAGGGATGAAGAAACTAAAGCACATAAGAGAAAAATTCCTCCATTTAGATAGTGAAAGGCAAGATATATACCTTGTTTCTTGCATGCAAATGATTGAGGATAACATGTCAGTAACGCGTGTTGGTTTTGAATATTTCTTTACTCAAGGGATGCCATGCTGTAGGGCTGCATTTAAAATTGCAATGGGTGTAGGAAATTTTAGAATACATAGGGTTCAACAAGGGTTTTTGAATGGGGATCTCATTTTGGATACGTTCCATGTTGGGACCAAAGGATCTGTTGGACGTCATGCAATGAATTGGATGATGAACTATTTTAGCTTGCATTGTGAAGTTATGCCTACAACTGGAAGGTTGCACTTGTCAGATAACTTTACTCGTCGAGAGGTATTTCAAATATATAGAGAAGACATGGAAAATAGAAATGAGAAGTATGTGTTGTATCGTCACTTTACTCGATTATGGAAGGAAGAGTTTAACAATGTTTCTATTCCTCGTAAAGTTAGAATGGGTGAATGTTCAGTTTGCGCCACTTTGAAAAACATGGCAAAAGGGGCTACAACACCACAGGAAAAGCATAATTTTAAAAACCTTCTTAACAACCATCGTGAGAGTCAAGCATTAGAGAGAAAGAAAGCAATTCATCATCGAAGTAAGGCACTCAGAAATCCGGAGCGTTATATGTGTTTGTTGATCGATGGTATGGATCAGAAAAAAACTTGTTTGCCACATTTTTATCGCATCCCTAAGGACATTGGAGATGAAGTCCTTGTGCAAATGCATTTGGTTGGCGCTTTGGTATACAATGGAACTGTAATGTCCAAGGTTTTCTTCACATATCCGAATGTGCATAATGATCCAAACCTTACAGTTACTGTCATTCATCGTGTTTTGCAATCATGGAAGGGTCTTTTGCCACCAACTCTATATTTGCAACTAGATAATACTCCAAGAGAGAATAAAAATTCTACAGTCTTTGGATATTTAAGCATGCTTGTTGAAAAACAGGTATTTCAGAAGGTTAAGGTAAATTTTCTTCTGGTTGGCCACACTCATGATCACATTGATCAAATGTTCAGTACTTTCTCTAAGAAGTTGGCACGTAACAATGCTTTTACTCTTCCGATTTTATCTGAGCTGATTTCAGAAGCATATACTCCAAAACCAGAAGTTCAACACCTCACACAGATTTATGACTTTAAGCACTTTTGCTCAATGGGCCTTGATAACAGTGCTAAGGTTTTGGCTCCATTGCACAATATTAGTTTCAACCATGTATTCTTGATGAGGAGGGTTGATGAAATAACCCTTTTATTTGCAAAGCAGTATTCATCTTCTCTTGGGTGGGAGCCTAAAGAGGGATGCAGTTTCTTATTGCAGGTGCCTAATTTGTCTACTGTAACAGTGTATGGTGCAGAACAATCACCATATGAAGATAAAAACAATACAGAAAGATGTGGAAGTGTGGTTGATCAAAGTAAAAGCTGGATGCATGCACTCATTGAAAAGAAGAGACATATTGAGCGTGCAAAAAAATATGCTGGAGATCAAGATGTATCTTGGTGGGAGGACTTTTTCAATCATCAAGAAGAGATTATACAGTATACAATTGCAGGTCACTGGCCAGTTGATGTTCCATTCACATGGGACTTTTGTACACAAAGATCCGTGAATGTGGCCCAAGCATGTAATGCAGATGCACTTCAAAGTTTTATACATCCACCAGAAAGAAATATTTATGTAGGCCCAAGGATGACAAAACAGGCAGAAGCAAGATGGCAAGGAAATTTAATAGAGATAAATGTTGGAACGCTTATTGCAGTACTTGCTGATGGTGATGAGGCTACCAGACCATTTTGGATTGCAAAGGTTTTAGAGATAACTAAAGATATTGATCAGAGAAGAATAGAGGCTTTGGTGGTGCATTGGTATTACACTAAAAGTAGTAATGCATTCACAGGTAAATATAACTTAGAAATGGTGTGTGATGCTAAACGAACAGGTTCAAAAAGGAAAAAGAATATTCGAAGCACATCCACTCTTAAAATGGATGATGTAGATATTCTTGTTTATGATTTTTCCTTGACAAAAACTGGTCACTTGAGGAAAGCAACAATCAACATGATAAAACAAAAGCTTCCAGATGTATGTGGTACAGGAAATCATAGGAAAACAAGAAGAGTTGTGCATGATCCTGCAGAATTTGGTATGTACGTGGATGAAGATAGAGCTCTTGTGGATATAGAAGAAGAAGAAGAGAGCTCTCAACAGTATGAGACTGAATCAAGTGCATCAGATGATGAGGGTGTAGACATAGATCGACAAAGTTGTGAGTTGCATTGAAGCTCTCAGACATTTTTAGTGCTTATGTAAATGCCTCAAAGTAGTTTGGTTAATGAAACCATGTTTTGTAGCAATTTTGAATAACAATCAGATATCCACCCATTAAAGATATGTCTAAAATGTTATTTTTGTGTAAAAACTATTGACTTCCACATTCTTATATATATTTTAGACATGTCAATGTCTTAGCATATAGATTTTGGGCATGTCAATGTCTTATCATATACATTTTGGGACACGTCAATGCCTAATATAGTGAAATTTTGACTACATTTTGAGCTCATTTTTTGTTGAGAAAATGACAAAAAACGTCAAAAATTACTTGTTTTCACCTCATTTTTGTAATATATGTATACTGGTGTAGAGGAATTCCAAAAATGAGGTGAAAACATGTAATTTTTGACGTAAGTGTTCTCTTTTTACGACATAGTTCTCGTTTGTTACGACTCGCTGTTATATATAAACAAGATAATTAAAAGATTCTTGCTTGTTGTGTAGATGAATCAAAACATGCAAATTGGTTGCAATTAGCACATGTAGGTGCACTAAAGCAACATTATTGGAAACATCTTACTTTGCAGACTCTACGGAGACTAGGAGTATATTGGCCTTCGATGGAAGGAGATGTCTACAAGTTGTGTAAAGAATGCTATGTTTGTTGTGAAAGACCACCAGTAGAACATGCTACATTATATCATGTGTCTCTCACACCAGAATGGAGTGAACCTTTAGTAACATACTTGAGGACGAAAACATTCCCTCAAGGAATGAGTTTAGCACGACAACGAAGTCTAGAGCAAGATGCTCAAGACTATTCACTTATTGGCGATAATCTATACAAACGAGGACGAGATGGATATCTAAGACAATGTGTCCATGAGAGCAATTATTTAAGCGTACTAGAGACTGCACACCAAGGTGTTGCTGGAGGTCATTTTGGACCCGATAGGATAATCAAAGGTATCCTCTTTGCAAGATTATGGTGGCCCACTCTTCACATGGATGCACATACCTACGTAAAAAGATGTGATGTGTGCCAAAGAGCTCAGTTTCCTATTCGCAGAGATGAAATGCCATTGAAACCCATGATGGGAGGACAAGCATTTTCTAAGTGGGGTATATAGACTTTGTAGGACCCATTAACCCCCCTGCAAAAGGTACACATGCTGAATACATTATTGTTGCGTTAGATTATCTTACCAAATGGGTAGAGGCAAAAGCCACAAAAAAGAATGATGCACACACGACTGCAAAATTCTTATTTGAAAATGTCTTTACAAGATATGGATTGCCTATAGAGTTCGTGAGCAATCAAGGAGCTCACTTTCTAAACCAAGTCATTGAATATTTGTTACATGATTTTATGGTGATTCACAAGAAATCCGCACCATATCATCCTCACGCCAATGGTCAGGGTGAAAGCACTAACAAGATCCTTTGTAACGTACTAACGAAACTCGTGAACAATAAATGTTCAGATTGGGACAAACAGTTACATCACACTGTTTGGGCATATCGAGTGGCCTACAAGACCGTACTCAATGCAACCCCCTTTCAGATGGTTTGTGGTCAGAATGTTGTGCTTCCTTTGGATTTCTTGATACCGACCCTTAAGGTTGCACAAGAACATCAGTGGACCGGCCATGAATTATCATCAAGGATAATGGACTTGGAACGATGAGGGGAAACCAAGCCGAAAGCAGCAGCACATATATATGCAACAAAGAAGTGACAGAAAGCCTATTTTGATGCGCATGTGAAAGATAAAGGCTTAAAAGAAGGAGATTTAGTCCTAATATATACGTTGAAACAACACGCACGGAAGTTGGAAAAGCGAGGTTATGGACCTATGATCATTAACAGACTCTCGACAAGTGGAACAATACAATTAGCCATCTTAGAAGGAGACATAATGCCTAATTACATTAGTGGTTGTAGAGTCAAGTTATATCAAGAACCTCTTACTAAGGATATGCTTAGACGACTCACGTTGGCAAAGAAGCATAAGGAGGAAGAAAATAGGATATGTGCGGAAGCTCAGGCAGAAGCTATAGAACACATTAAGCACATGAAGTTAAGAAGACAAGGACTAGGGAGAGAACATTATAACCAGCTGGAAACAACACCCATATATCCCATGGCCATGTGTCAAGCAAAGTCAAGTACCCATCCTAGCATAGTGGATCGAAGACCATTCATTACAGTCAGGCTAGAGCACGGCAATCCTTGCCAAGAGCTCAGGGCTTCAATTGACTCAGGTGCTGCGACTAGTGCAATTAGATTGTCCCACTATAAGGATTCAGGAATAGCAATGCGGCCAATTGAGGTATACCTCATAGGGCTAGGATGCATGGAAACCCCTTGCATGGGCGAGGTGGACCTTCCTATCCTCATAAATGATGTGACAATGACATCTAAGCTACTAGTGTGCCATGATGATGACCTGATAGAACCCCTAATCCTTGGCCAAGATTGGCTATACGACCACTCAGTGGACTTAAATCTTAGACAAGGCTCCTTGCAGATTGAAACCTTAGATCAGAAGCAAGTGATACCGCTTGATGTCCCTAATGGTAGCTCTCCTGAGGTATGTAACCCTAGACCATATGAACAACATGCAAAGGAGGACTGAGAGATCTTTGGTCAGATAAGTAACTTTACATCTACCCCTACCCACGCGGACAATTGTCAATCAGAAGGACATCAAGAGATGGACAATTGTCAATCAGAAGGACGTCAGGAGATTTTCCCTTGGAATTCTTGCAAACTAGAAGGGGCAATCACCACACCACTTGGTCAAATGGACATAATCAGTGGTCAGGTGGGTTACATCATCCGACAAATGGGGACCATTAAAAGTCAGGTGGACTTCATCAGCGGCCAGATGAGCACTATCAACTGTGGTGCTCATCCTTCCACACTTACTACGGACTGGCCTAGATAAATAGTACAAAAGGGAGCACTTCTTAATGGGCAGGTTTCGCAAGTGTTGGACCTCCCTTCTTTTCCAAAGAAGAGTGTGAAACTGACCTCTCAAACTCAACCACAAAGGAGTCAGTCACAATAGAGGAACCCAGACTGACAACAACATCAGGTGACACAAGGAAGAAAGAAACAATATCAATATCCCAAAGCAAGAGGCACGAGACAAATATGGGTGCCAAAAGGACACAAATCACTGACAGATTTCATCCATGCAGACAAGGATAAGAAGAAGCTAAAGAAAACTCAGAGGCAGTATGCAAAGTCTTCTCAACCTTCTTCGACAAGTACAAACATTCGACAAATTTGGATCGCCAAGAAGTACCTTACACATCGACCCACACCCACGCAGATTTGGGTACCCAAACAGTGTATCATAGCTCAACCCTCAAGCCATGTAGTATATAACCCTTAGAAATCTCTTGAGCCTTCAATACCACCACATCCAATCTCAACTTTTTCCCCTCAGCAGAAACATTCCACCCACTCAGAAACTCTTAAGAAGTGGATACCGAAACGTATCTAGACGTGTTCTCAGACCCCCTTATCAAACATTACTCCCACCCCGACTAAACAAGACCCTTGTAATAATTCACCCACACCTAAACCTTGTACAAATCTGTGCACTCTAACCCAACATCACTCGTAATAACAATCTCATCAAGCAATGTATGCATTATCTGAAAGCATGTAGGTGTCTAGAGACCTGCATTAGCTCTACAAACATCATTGCATAAATCACTTCACAACAATTGGCTACACGGTTTACACATCGGTTATGGAAAGGGATCTTTAATGGGATCAAGATTAATTTCCATACTAATGTGTTAATATTTTGTAGCAAATCTTCTACGCAGCCGCATCATTCATCACGCAGGCAGAAGGACCATCTAAAGCAGGCCCCAGTGTACCTATGGCCAATATTGGTGAACTACTTGCTGAACCTCATCCTATAGCTCAACCCCCCGCAATTTCAAGGTTTCCCAGGACCTATTCCGATCGACAATCCTCCTAGGGGATACACGGAGAAGATTCATCGTAACTCTCATTGGTTCCAAGGATTAGCAGGCCCTTTGGCAGATGCAGATTTTGTTTTTGAAGCGAATTTGGTGTTTGATACCCATACTTGGGCTAAGTACCAGCTTTTCTCAAGAGAGTTTGAAGGACTACAGAACACAGAAGACTTAACGCATGTTTGGGCAAGAGCAGGCTTCACATAATATTTCAGTGACTCTTTGCCTAAACCAGACTTCTACAGATGCTATTACTTAGTCACCACTTCGACAGCTTTAGAGAACAAAGATTTGCGAGGAACATTCATTTTTCCGTCTTTGGTGAATGAACCCCCATTCAAAAGGTTTTACTTGACAAAAGACTTGATTAGAGCTGCAATTAAGATACATGGAACACACACTCCAACAGAATGCGAGAGGCTAATTCCAGAGCCTATGCAACGTGGAGATTTTACTAAATGGGAAGATATTTCTGCTATCGCACCGAAGTTATCTAAGCCATTAAGGATATGTATGCAGCACTTTGCTTTCCCCTCTCAGGACCGATTCACCATGACCCACAACCGTATCTGGTTTGGTTTATATTTAGCATGTACGGGACCTCAAACGGTAGATCTAGCAAGCTGGATCATTGATCAGCTATACTTAGCCCAACATAGATGGGAAAGAAAGAAAGTAATCAATGGATGTTGCGCTCTTATAAGAATTGTATATATGTGCTTGGCATATGACTTGCCAATCGAGCATGCAATGACGAGTGAGGAGTTGAAAGCATTCAAAGGAACAACAAAGAAAGCTAGGAAGGCTAGTAAAGGACGAGTAGGAAAGCGTATGAGAGGTACTATCCCATGCCTCTAGGTTCCCGAATCACCATCACCTCAACCATCTCCTAAAGAGTCTCCGATAGAGGCCCCTAAAATAGTACAACCTATTCGCATACGCTTATCACAACCTATTGTTACGGAGGCCACTACCAGCACAGTCGCCCCTCAAGCAACCATAGCCTCAGGTCCTACCACCACTACAGCAGAGGCTCCCACCACTATTGGTGGAGAAGCTTTTTCTTTTCGGATACCCAACATGGAAGCGCCACTAGATACAACATTTTATTTTGAAATGCCAGATGCTTTCTCCAATGAATTTCAGTTATCTGAAGGCCAGATCTTCTCCTAGGAATATGAACGTCCAAGCTACCTGACCACTCCCCCGGATCAGCCACAAGGACAAGTCGTATCCAATTTCGAGAAAGAAAGAACCGAGAGAGATGAAGACGATGGAGACGATGAAGCCAGCTAGGGCACCCACGAATCTCATGAACATGTACAGATAGATGAGCAAGAACACCAAACTGACACACAAGGCAATACTAGTACACATGAAGATGAAACTTTTGAAGCAGCAGCTTATACACTGACCATCAAAAAGTTGTATCGTACTATGGAAAAAGTTTGGGCACGCAAAAAGCTAATTGAGGAAGAGAGCCAAGCGATGATAGAACAAGAACTTGTCACAAGAGGATTCGAAGAAGTATACATCAAAGGCTTTAGGGAGCTTGTCAAATCAGTGGGATCTAATGAGGCACTAAGATACTTGCAAAGAAAGCCACTAGCACAGTTTGACCCCCGACGTGTACGACTACTATCGAAAACCGGGCGAATACATTTGTGTACCGACACGGACTCAGTCATCTCAACAGATTGGGGAAGCATGCCTGATTTCTGCAAGATTTGTGGCCGATGAAGCAATCCTCGACTCCCCACCCCGTACTATTGCTGTACCTACAACCACAATTGTCGAAATACCCACCACCCCCACCGCTCCTCCTTCACCTCCCATCCCTCCAATCTCTCCTGTACACCCTGCCTCTTCCGGACCATCACTGTCCTTCAATAGTGTAGTAGCAGCATCTTTTGTCCCATCCATTCCTCTAACCCTTCCCGCACCTACGCAATCGAGCCTACCTCCTCGAACATCCACCTTCATCTCTAGTCCATTTCTCCATTCATCCTTCCCTTCCTTCCCCATGCCTCCACAACCCCTATTTCCGTTTCCCCCTCCATTAACCTTCTTCCCAGTCTCACCTCCCCGACCTACCGTAATTCCTCTTTCCCCTTTCCACCAAGGCATACAAGAGACCCCCACTGTAAATTACCCTTTAACCTTTGTAAACCTTGTATTTACACCCACACAAGCACCCACAGTCACTTCACTATTCACAGTCACCGCAGTGGAGACCACGTCCAATGACATGGATATCTCACCACCCACCACACCACCACTCACTTCATTCATGACACAACCATATTTAGGCACCCCACTGTTTTCCACAATCACTATTGCATCCACCTTCCCACCCCCATTTCCCTTACCCCCTACATCAACACCTACATCCACCACATCTTCATTTAGCACACCATTAATTTTATCATCCACCATCGACACGGCATTTCAACAAATGTTCACATGTATGACTCAAGTACGCAATGAGTTTACATCACTAGGAACTAATTATCAAGTGCTACAGAAAACAACGAATGATTTTCAATCACAGTTGAATTCATTGTCTATTGAGAATGCCTCACTGAACACCCACTATCAAGAGCTACGAGCAGCTTATCACAAACTAGAACTAGAGAGTGAAGAGAAAATCAAAGAGGCCGTCACAGATATCGATAACTTGTTACGGGCCCAAACTATTAGGAACGCAACATTAACCAGGAACATGGGCTTACTCAGATGCCACTTGGGAGCAGCAAAAGAGGAGAACTGGCGTTTACAAGAACAGAACAAAGAAAATTTAGAAGCTGCTCTCAATCAAGCAGACCAACCATTAAGCCCAAGACGTTTCAAGGTTGTGCCCTCAAAATCCATGCAAATGTTGCTAGATGATCATGTCAGATTGCTAGAATAATACGACAACATGAACGAGGATTATCAGAAGCTGAAAGATGATCATAAATTACTCCAGCTAAGAGCACTTGAACAGCAAGGACCACTAGCCCCTGTGGACCCTTCTCCTGAGATCTTAGAGGAAATCAACACTTTACGGGCCTAGGTATCCACACTTCAATCACGAATAGCAGTATATGAAGCACCACCCGGCCAGATTCCCTACTGGAGCTACCAGCTGAGAAAGAAACTATGACTATTCCGGTGGAGGAAACGTTTAAAGAAGCATATGAATCCCAACCCATCCCAGGTAGACGTGTCACGGCCGAAGGCCAAACGACTTACAAACTTCCAACTCCCGCATGGATGAAGACAATTGAAGAACTTGGCACAACCCACTCAGCCAGAGTAGAGGCTCAGTTACACGCAATGGCAATGATAGAAGAAAGAATTTTACAGTCCCCATACTTTGCTCATTTGGCCCCGTGCAGATACATATTTGGGCATGAGCTGCAATACAAACCTTACTTTATGTTAATGGCCAAATATCAACTGGCCATAGAAAAGGAAACAGACAAAAAACCCTCTCACGCGACCTAATTCGAGCCTGAAGGTTTTCCAATAGATGCGCAGCAAGGTGAAATCTATCAACCAGATTGGCGCAAGGAGCTAGTACAAAAATATCTAGAGATGATGACTACTTGGGTCAAGGCACCTCTGCACTTAAAGTACAGCCCATGTTGGGGACCAGTACCACATCGCCGCTCTTGCACAACATTTGCTATTAAAGTACAAAACAACAAGCAATGCCAGGATTGGCTCAATTATCCATATTTCAGGCCACCCACAGGACCACTAACCGTCCGATACATGATGGCAATGATTTATCACTAGCTCCCCCGCTTACGCAGAATGGACGATATAGCAGCGCACATGACTGTCAAGATATTTGACATGATGCAAATGGTTTTCAGAGTCTTCCGTCCTGTTAAGGCACCTCATGTAAATACCCCGGGCTTCGAGCATGGCAATCTAGATCTGGCATACGATATGAGTACAATGCCATTGATACAGGTGTATTATGCATGGCATTGCAGAATCAAATACTTACCGGCGTGCTACAAGCAGACCTTCGAAGAAATGTTCACAACAGGTTTCTAGGAATATCATTTCGAAGTGTTCATCAGCAAGCCCACACATTTGCTTCAATTATTCGCATGTGAACAGATGGTATATTCTACGCACTATTGACTCCCACCATCTGATGAACTGCAACCAATTGATTGGGAGAAACTCAAGTCAGATCTGGCCCACGGCATTCGCATATCAGAACACACCCTCGCTCAGGAACTACTCCAGAACTATATCCGACAGACCTCACAACAAGTTTCTGTCGTGGACGACAGAAGCGAGAGGGAGGGGGGTGTTGGCAGTAGCTAGAGGCATATGCGACGCAGAAGCATGTGAAGAAAGAGCATAGCAAAGAAGTAGGGAGCCACTCGGATTATTTTTTCAAACATATATGCTCTAAAACACTTTTCAAAAACCTCCAATAGTGATTTTCATCACTTTTGTACCATATGTAACATAGAACAACCCCTCTTGTAAATTATAGCTCCATTTTCTGCAAGCTGAGGAGTCGTTGAGCTTGAGGAGCTTAGGTAGAATGCGCGTACCAATTTTGGTTATTTTTAGACGCCGTTTACCCTTTCAAATAGCATCTAGGACCTATTTTTTAAGTATGCCAGTCACTAGATGTGAAATTGGTCAAAACTAGTCTAGAATCTATAAAAAGAGCTAGAGAGCTCATTTCTGAGGTTAGCTTGTTGGTTAGTGTGAGCTTAGAGCTACTTTGAGCTTGTAAGAGTCATCTTGAGCAATAGCGTTGGTTCCTCACCTTCCATTGTGTCTTGCTTGTCTCTTCGTTGTGTGTGTGTGCATCTCTATGCTTCTCACCACCACTCTCACTTCATCTCATGTTCACAATCTTGATATCACTCCTATCTCTTCCGTGGATTGACATTAAGGAAGTGGAGCTTCTTAACGTGGTTCTCACCACTGTGCTAGAGCAACACTCCTTGAGGTACCAGTCACGCTGTGAGGCCTCACAAAGAGGAAACAAAAAATGCCATTGCTAACTCTAGGGTAGTTTGGATATGAGATGCAAGGGCCACCACATGGACTCTGAGAGGAGTGGGGAACAAGTCCTCCTATCCACTAAACAACCTTGAGAACACATAGCCAAAGTGATCCCCCTTGTAGATGGTAGTAAAATATCACTAGCCCCACATGTATTAGTGGTCAAGGGAGACATACCTAATGAAAAAGGAGGATGAAAGGGAGACTAATCCTCATGGATGACTTGATTCACCTAGAAGTCAGTGTTAAGGTTTCGTTAAGCACTAGGAGGTGAAGAACCGGACAATCGTGCAGGGTGTGGTGAGGTACATGTCCTAGGAGAGGATACTTGAGGAACAGACCAAGGCCAAAGGCCCTCAAGAGGGCAGTGGAGTAATAGAACCAGCTGGGGGCATGGGAACATTGCAAGGATCCAAAAGAAAATGCTCTTAAAGAGCATTGAAATGATTCCTAGTGGTTACAAATTCCTCTTGGACCACCGGATGGGATTGCTGACCAAACTATCATCAATGCCTAGGTTACCACCAACTTATGATCGAGTAAGAAGGGGTAGTCGTAGCTACTAGAGCACCATAGTGATGAGGAGACCTACCCCCAATCCGTTAGTGAGAAGACAAGGGAAGCCAAAGAAGGGGCTAGAGGAGAGGATGCCTATGTAGGTGATCGTAAAGCCTCCTACTCGGAGGTATCTGGTCTACCTCTTGGTCCATGAGAGACATGACTTTGCAAAGTGACCAACCTTGCGACAGGCAAATCTTCGGTTCAAAAGGTTTAATACTTGACCCTCTCACTCAACCTTCTTCTTGAAAGTGAAGGAAGATCAATCTTGAATGGTAGTTGTGTGGGGTCATAAATGAGAATCCTCACTAAGAGCATGCCACTCATCTTGGCCACAAGCGACGCTCTAGTCCTAGGAACCTTCTAGAAAGTGACAAGAGATCTACCAATCTAGGGCACCAAGGGGAGATAATCATGCCAAAATCCAAGGAAGCAAGCCATCATAAGAAACACTCACACTTTGCTGAGAAGGAAAGCTGAGGAAGAGACCTTTGAGGGATCAAATTCATGTGTCCAGGGGTAGATGTAGGCATGACTAGCTTGAACTGCAATAGGCAATAGTGTGATCATCAGGGTGGATGCCTCTAGCAACCCAAGCTTCACCTAGTAGAAGCTAGAACTCAGGGGCTGGATACCAATAGCAAGCCAACCCTATATACAAAATTCCCCTAAGAGAAATTTTTCCATTTTTAACTATGCTCCCTGCTTTAATTTTTTGAAGTGGAAGCATCCATCCCAAAATATAAAGTTTTTGTGGGCTTATCAAAGTCCAAATCTATTTTTTTTGTGTCAATCAATTCTCATTGATGCTCCAAAGTAGCTATTGAGGTTTAATGCACTAATCACAAGCCTAAAATGTTGGAAACCTCTAAATATCCAAAGGCTTGCTCTATACTGATTTAAGAGCACCTCTATATCATTTATAGACTAAACTTTGCACAAATGTTACCTTCATTTACCAAATCATTCACTATCACTTCTCTGAGTAAACTTTCTTCTTCTTCAAGAAGTTTGCTTCAGAGATTAACTTCATTACCTGTAGATATCTTTAGATTTTTTAAATCTAATGATATACATACCTCCATACCTTTTTTCAATCATACCAACCATTAGATCCTCAAAAGAATTATTAAAACTCTAATTTGATCATTAAGATCAAAGGTATGTCAAAAACTATCTTCTTGAACAAGCGACTTCGATATAGTCAACTTCTAATGTTGATTTCTCACAGCACAAGTCCCATTTTGCTAAATGCTTTTAGCCATAGCTTCCTTACCTTCAAACTTAGATTTTGAATGCCGATTCATAAAAAACTTTAGACTGTGCACAGAGATCCAAGCAAAATATTGACATGAAAAAGTGTGTGACTTTGAGAGGTCTACCTGCAAACTTTACATTTACATGTTCCTATTGTTCATACAACAACCTGAAGGGAATTAGACCATGAAACTTTGAAAATAGCTTGATTAGCTTCTAGATTAAATGTGTACAAAATATTTCCTAATCCACATGATCAAGTTGAGAGAAATTAGAGAAAGACTCAACGCTAACTCTTGAAGATGACTCTCTACACATCTATCTCATGGACACTTGGCTTCTAATGACTCTCTCATTTATTTATTTACATCATTGACTTATATACATATGATTCTAGACTCATCCCACATCTATTACATTATTCTTTATTATTCTAATGATCATCTAAACTCATAGTACAAGAATTTTCATCTGTAATGTACATATGTATACAAGCTACATTTCTGAGATCTCTTCACTTTCTTCACTGCGTTCTTTGGCTTCATTTTGATCATTGACTTGCTTCAAATTCTTCCTCATCATCAATTTGGGATTTCTTTGTTCCAGCAGCTCCCCCCAATCACTAATTGTGATTTTACCATCCTTCTTTATTCCTGCCATCTCTTTGAACTTCTGTAGCTTAGATCCATCTAAGCTTTTTGTCAACATATCTGCAACTTGCTCTTTTGTTGATGTATACAAAACTTCAATCTCTTTTTCATGTACCTTTTCTCTCAAGAAATGATATTGAATCTCTATGTGTTTAGTCCTGGCATGAAAAACAGGATTAGCTGCCAAATATAATGGACTCATGTTGTCTCCAAAAATAATGGGAGTACTCTGATTAGTTCCAAAACTCTTCAATAAGGTCTTTAACCATATCACTTCTTTTGTAGCCTCTAGCATTCTTTTATACTCAGCTTCTATGGATGAAAAAGCAACTGTACGTTGCTTCTTTGAGCACCAAGAAACTAACTTATCTCCAATATAACAGAGATAACCATGAGTAGACGTTCTATCATCTGAATTACCTATCCCATCTACATCACTAAACACTTTGATTCTTGTGTCAGAAGTAAAACGATAATACAAAACTTCACTTAAAGTTCCCTTGATATATCTGAGTACCCTTTGAGCTGCAATCCAATGAGTTTTCTTTGGACAATGCATAAATTGTGATAAAACATCAACTCCATATGATAGGTCTCGTCTTGTCAAGGTAGCATAGATCAAACTACCTACCAAACTCTGATATTTCTTCATGTTATTCAATTCTTCTCCTCCATATCTACTCAATTTATGATTAATCTCCAATGGTGTGGTTGAAGGCTTGCAATCTTTATTGAACTTGACCAAAAGGTTCTTCAAGTATCTCCCTTGTGTAACATATACTCCATGTTGAGTATACACATTTTGCATTCCTAAGAAATAAGAAAAGTTCCCCAAATCACTTATATTAAACTCCTTCTCTATTTGTTTCTTAAGGTTCTTGATTCCTTGAGCATCTCTACCTGTGACAATAATATCATCAATAGAAATACACATGTATACATACCCATCTTCACTTGCCTTCACTAGCAAGCTACTATTTGCTTTTGAAGCTTGATATCCACATTCATTCAAGAACTTAAAAAGCCTGTAATTCCATGCTCTTGGAGCTTGCTTCAAACCATAAAATGCTCTCTTGATCTTACACACATAATCTGATCCAATTAAATCCATGAAACCCTTTGGTTGCTCCATGTACACTTCATCTACAATATGTCCATTCAGAAATGCATTCTTCACATCTAATTGTGATAACTTCTACTTTTTACAAGCAGGAATAGCAATTAGAGATCGAATTGTAGACACCTTAGCAACTCGACTAAAGGCTTCATCATAATCTACCCCATAAGTTTGGGCATAACCTTTAACCACAAGTCTAGCTTTGTATCTAGTCACCTTAGCATTTGCAAACAATTTTGTCTTATACACCCACTTACATCCAATTACCTTCTCGTTCTTTGGTCTTGGCACCAATTTCCATGTCTCATTCTCAACTAAAGCATCATACTCTTCTTGCATTGCCTTCTCCCAATTGTGTTTGGTAACCTTTAGCTTCTTCATATGTGATTGGATCTTCTTCTGTCTTCACAATATAAGCATAATCTTTTGTTGTTAAGAAAGATGTATCATAGCTATACCTGATAGGTTCTTTTCTTTCTCTCAAAGATCTTCTGACCTTTGTACTTCTTGAAGTCTCAGCCACATTTGATTCTGGATCAAATCTTGGCCGATCTTCATCATTGCTCTGAAATTTACTTTTACAATCAACATCATCAACACCTTCTTCATACACCTTTAATTTGGTCTTCCCTTTCCTTTGAACTTCTTCAACATTTTCATAATCATTTGTTGACCCTATATACCATGTGCTTTCCTCATCAAATGTAACATCTTTTGTAACAAGAAATTTCTTTGTAGATGGACTCCACAATATGTAACCCATCGGCCTATCATCATACCCAATAAACACATACTTCTATGCTTTCGGTTCTAGCTTATGCCTTAATTCAGAAGGAACATAAGCATATGCCAAACATCTAAATACCTTACAATGATCAAGAGTAGGTTTCTCACCCCACCATGCTTCATAAGGTGTTCTACCATCCAAAGCTTTGTAGGGTAACCTATTCACAAGGTATGTTGCAGTGTTGATAGATTTTGCCCATAAGTAGTTTGGACAATTCTTCTCTTTCATCATTGGTCTTGCAAACTCTACAAGAGTTCTATTTCTTCTTTCTGCAACTCCATTTTGTTGAGGCGAATACCTACAAGTTACTTCTCTTTTTATACCTGCATTCCACAAATAAGCATCAAACTCTTTAGAAAAATACTCTCCCCCTCCATCTAAGCTCAACCTCTTGAGCTTTTGTCCTGTAATCCTTTCTGCATAAGCATGATAATGCTTGAATGTCTTGAAAACTTCAGATTTATCCTTGATTACATAAACTGTAATCCATCTTGTTGCATCATCAACAAACAACACATAATATATGGATCCATTTATGCTATAGTCCCTTGAAGGACTACACACATCTATATGAACCAACTCAAGCATGTTTGAATACTTGTATCCTGATTTATTGTATGAACTTTTGTGTGTTTTACCTAATTCACAAGCTTCACACTTGTATACCATGTGTTGACCTTTAACATTTGGCAATCCAAGCACTACATCATTCTTTGACATTTCTTTTATGGCTCTCTCATTGAAATGACCTAACCTTTTATGCCATAGGTCTAACTCAGACATCTATTGACTTCCATAAGTAAACAATGTTTGTCCCACATTACCTTGGACCTTGAGAGTAAAGAGTCTTCCTTCTTTTTTACCTTCAATGATGCTTCTATATCCCTGATTTGGATCTTGCACATAAACACCATCATTTGTGAATCTGACTTCATATCCTTTCCCCACAATTTTTCCTACACTTATCAACTTGTTAGGAATAGTAGGAACATAAAGTACCTTGCTTAAGAGTGTGCTTCCACTCTTTGTCTTCACTGATCCAGTGTGTTCCACTTTATGCTTGGTGTTATCTCCTGTTTGAATTGTATGTCCACTCACCTTTGCTTCCATATCAATCATCAATAATATGTTGCCACTCAGATGATTGCTACATCCTGAGTCAATATAGAATACCCTTTGATCTTCTCCTATTGCTTCATGTGTTGCATTCAAGATAAGAGTCATGTCATCCTTCTGATCTGATGCATAATTATAACAGTTCTTATTGTAGGACTGAGGTTGAAAGCTTCTTCCACCTCCTCTAGCATATGCGGTCCTCCCACCTCTTCCTCTGAAATTACCTCTTTAATTTCTGCCTCCTCTACCTTTTTGATTGAAACTCTGATCATGATTTCCACCATTTTGATTGTTATACCAACAATCATTTGCCAACTGATTTGTTCTGCCACAAATCCAACAAGCTCTAACATTATCTTTATTCTTACCTTCTCTTCCTTCACCTCTTGAATTCATCTTTCCTCTTGTGAAATTAGCTTGGCTTGAAGATCCTTCATCATCAGTTGACTGCTTCCCTTTGCTATTCTTTTTCTTATCCTTGGAGTATATAGATTGACTTGCACTCCTATCATTATCTCCCTTAATGTCCTACTCAAAAGTTAGCATGTGTCCTAGCAATTGATTAAGATCAGGAGTAAAATGATCTAATGGCAATTCTATGGACAATATGAAAGGCTTCCATTTCTCATCTCCTCTCAGACCTGTAAGTATTTGTTTTACCAACTTATCCTCTTCAATATCTTCATCTACTGCTCCCAAGACATTTGCAATACCCTTCATTCTTGCCACATAATCAGAAATTGATTGTGAGCTCTTCTTCTTGAAGATTGTGAGCTCTGCCCATAATGAGGACTTCCTTGACTTTGTTGTATTTTGGAAATGCTCTTCCAAAGCATTCCACACATCTGTTGCACTTTCTAGTCCTCTAATATGAGGTAGAAGGTAATCATTTACAACCATGTAAATGATGCTCCTAGCTTGAGCATCTTTCTTCATCTAGTTCTTCAAATCTACAAGTTCTTCCCTAGTTTCATGTTGGAGGATAAACACTCCTATGTGCACAACAAAAGCAAATGAACCCTCCTAGGATCCTGAAATTTTTCAGAAATAGGCTCTATATTTTTTGCGTTTCTCTGAGTATATGCAGAGACTGAAAATGAAAGTTTGCAGGATTAAACTAGACTTTAAGAGATTTCAAATGAGAGTAAAATCACTCCATTTGGATACTGGATGATGCCTCAACCAGCTGCAACAAAACAGATAACTTGATCTCTTCACAGAGTATGAGCTAACTAGATAGACACTGTTCTGATCATTTCTGTGCACATGTGCAGGCACTGAACCGAAGACTTATACCAGACAAAGTAGAACTTATAAGCTTTCCAAAAAGACAAAAATCATTGCAAATGGATTTCAGATGAAGGAGAAACAACAATTACAAGATAGGGGAGTCTGCCAAGATTATCTAGGGAGAAAGAGTATGAAAAAGTGAAATCGCTGCAAAATATGCAGAGAACAGCTAGTAGAGGGTGTGCTTAAGCAAGGGGGCAGCTTGGGCACGTATTTCCAAGACTCTAAGTCATAATACAACTCATTAGAGGTTTTAAAGACCACATACTAACCTCTTTAACCAATGAAAAACATATACATGTCAAAAGTGAGGTCCAATCACATCAAGAGATGAGCTAAATCTTCTCTAATCAACTTCTTTCCATTATGGGCATAATTTGATGCCTCCAACTCATGGAAATCAGCCTCCTTTCATTGTGGATGATGTGGAAGGTTCAATTTTGGGCATGTTCCCACACTCTTGAGATTGAAAAACTTTCAACACTCCCCCTCAAGCCCAAGTCTTTTTCCTCCGTTGCTTCAACCTATGTCTCTTATGTTGATTGCTTCCTTGAATCCTCCAAGCTTTGTACCTTCAAGAAACTTTGTCATCATGTCTGCAACCTGCACTTTAGTGTTCACATACCTTATATCTAACTCCTTTGCCATCACCTTTTCTCTAATGAAGTGGTAATGAACCTCTATGTGCTTGCTCCTTGCATGAAACATGGGATTGTTAGCTAGGTAGATGCTTGAAATGTTGTCTCCATAAAGAGGAAACTTCTCCACTTCCACTTCCAAGTCCTTAAGTAGCTTCTTAAGCCATAATAGCTCACATGTAGCCAATGCTAAACCTCTGTACTTAGCCTCTGTGGATGAAAAAGCAACAGTGGGTTGCTTCTTAGAGCTCCAAGAGATCACTTTTGTACCTATCATGAAAACATAACCCGATGTACTCCTTCGATCATCCTTGCTACCTGCCCAATCAGCATCACTATATCCTTTGACACTTAGATCAACATCATATTAGTAAAATAGACCTTGGTTGATGGTGTTCTTGATGTATCGAAGCACCTTTCTTGCCGCCATAAGATGATCATGAGTAGGTGCATGAAAAAATTGAGAGAGAACACCTACTACATATGCAAGATTAGGTCTAGTGAATGTAGCATAAATTAATGAACCAATTATGCTTCTATATAATGTAATATCTTGTATAACCTCTCCTTGACTTGCAACCAACTTTGTATTGGGCTCCATGGGTTGAGAAAGTGGCTTACAACCACTCATACCAAACCTGTATAGCACATCCAACAAGTATTTTCTTTGAATCAAGAAGATGCCATTGTGTGCATAGATTACCTCTATTCCCAAGAAGTACTTTAGTGTTCCAAGATCAGATATCTTGAACTCCTTTCCTAGCTTTGATTTGATATCTTTAATACCTACAATATCACTTCCTGTGATGATGCTCAATTACTTCTCTGGCTCCTCACTCCTTAATTTGGCACTAATCTTAACTAGTCAATGCTTATCTTCCATGCCTAAGTTGCAAGTAATCAACTGATCCTCAGCTATATATTGTTGCTTTTGCTTATCCTCAAAATCTTGCCAAGCCAAATTAGTGTTGTCTATGGGTTTAGGGAGCACATCTACTATCTCAAGTACCTTTTTGGTAAATGGTGCATAGGTCACTACACATATCAAAGGGGACCATTGATCTAGTAAAGGCTCTAAGTCAACTACCCCTAGAGATAATAGATCACCATTGGCTTTCAAAAAGCGAGCTCCCTCATCATCTATCAACCCATCTCGCATATCAACTACTTTGGCAATGTAAGGAAGTGCACAAACTTCAATAGATTGCATTGTGTCTAGTGGGACCCAATATTCATGGTGTTTATATTCTAACACTAATTCTTTCTTAGAACAATCTTGCAAGACCTTGGCTTCTTTGAGCCAAGGTCAACCGAACAAGAGGTTGTAATCATAGGTGTCTTCCGATAGATCTAATACCACAAAGGTCATGGGAAAGACCTCTCCTTGAAGGGTAATGGGAATATCCTTTACTAGTCCCATCTAATGAACCCGATACTTATTAGCCATTTGGATGAAGAACTTGACTAGTTCTAGATTCATCCATCCTAAGTGTTGATAGAGAGCATAAGTGACCAAGTTAGCACTGGAACCACCACTGATTAAGACTTTATTGATATAATGATTCTTATACCAAACTGTAATAGGTGGAACAACATGAACATGGTCTAGTGTTTCAACTTTTTGTTGTAGAGTAGCTACGCAGCGATCTGTTGGATCATCCTTTATACTGAAATGTTGTTCGAATTATTCCCTGACTTTTGGTGCCAACAATAGAAGTTGCAAAACTACAAGGTGATGGGTGAAGCTTTTAATATCATCAAGAGGTCATCAACCTTTGGGGTTTGTTTAATTAGAGAAGCACTTTTCTGTACAGATTGTGGTGCTATTTCTTAAGACGTAGATGGATTGATCTTGGAGAAATTGGATCTGGTATAGGGAAGATGGGCTACTTGAGTTGCCCACTTTTTTGCTCATTCAACCATATGCGTCTATTCCTTGAGTCCTAATTCATAGATGGCTACCAAAGGTTGCAAAATTTTTCTAGTCCTAGTCTCAAATGAAGCTACCTATGGTTCTGTCTGAGTGATGATTACTAGATCTCTCCTTGGTGCAACTCTATCTTTTCAGTATTTATCATACTCCTATGCTACTTTACAGTTATGATGTATATGATCCAATGCATCACAAAAGTAACATCGGATAGGTTCTTTGGGTACAAACTTGGATGTTTCGGCTTTTGACCATGTTGGATTTTATAACAAACCTTGCTGCATCCTTGGCTGATTATACTATGGATATTGTGTATTGCGCATCTATGGTGGTACATAGGTATTGGATGATGCTCGTTCTTGAAGTATTGGATTTAGGGTTACTTGATTTTGGGCTTTAGCATTGGACATGCAATACATCATGACTCTTGGTGTTGTAGATGGCACAATGTAGCTGGTTTAGCCCGTAATTATGTGCTATATGCATAGGATTCATACATTTTACACAAAACACTTATTTTTTTTGCTCTCACACATTCTTCCTTTGAAATGGCAACTCATTCGAGATCTTGAGAAAACCCACCGTATTTATTTTCTAATTACAGAGCCTGATCCACTCTGGTGTCTAGAGGTAATCCTGTAGTGCTTTGGATGTTCCGGATTTGTTTCAATTGTTGATTTAACCCATTAGTAAACCATTATGTGATTTGCACATATTTTAACTTACTTTTTGTCAGTAATTAGCGTAAATGCATTTGAGAAATTGCAGCCTAATCTTGGATGCATTGGTTGGGTTTTTGTCTATTTTTCTAGAGAAATTCAAAAATCTAAGGAGGATTATTCTTGGACCAAAATCTTTGTAAAAATCCATCCTTGGTTGCCTCATATTTGAAATGATCTATGTCGTACTCTATGAGCCACTTCACTACTTCATTAACCAACATTGTTTGAAAAAGTCAGGCTTTATCTCCATCATTCATTGTAGAATTGCACATGCTTTTGAATATATTGAAATTAACTTCAAATGTCCATACATAAGCATCTGGATAATCCGCAAAGAATCCTCCAAACTTGGTATAAGTGACTCCCATGGGATAATATCTTCTATGTTCATCGTTTGCCATTCTTTTAATACTAGATCTTTCCACCATAAGAGGAATGCTTTGGGTGCTTGATCTGGGTATTATAGGTAGTTCGGATTAATCTTTATCACGATTCTCTACTTGCCACTACTTTACAATCTCAACTGCTATAGACTTCTCTGATCGTCCTATTCCAAACCACTTAGATAGATACTCTCCTATTCTTTTGGTAGGTGTTCTATTTCAAAGTGTTTTTCCTCCCTCAACTTGTCGTTTGCCTTTACTTTCAAATCTTTCTTGTGATATTGCCACTGGAATATTATTAAGACCTACCACTTCTTCTTGATTATTTCCTTCATACACCAACAAATCTCTAGTATCTAAAGCATTCCTTACTCCTAGGAAAATTTCTCCTTCAAATATTAGCTCCTCTTTTAACTTTGTTACCTTCTCAACGATCCTTTGTTCCTTACCCATGCTTTTTGGTTGATGTTTTTTGGCAAAACTTCCACCAAATTATCTAATGGATGCAAGGAATCGTACTATGTTTTATCTTGTTGATATTGTGGATATTCTACACCGGAGCATAGAACTGGCATAAAATAGCCTTTTTATCTTCACTTTTTGATATCAAGATCTTTCAATCTCCACTCTTGTGGTCTCCACTCCTTATAATCTGCACTTTTACTATCCCCACTCATTTTGGTCTCCACTACCCAATGGAATTGCCAAATTGTTAACCTCACTATTTTTCCCCTTAACTTACAACCAAAAAACATGTATTATAGATAAGGGTTTTTGGGTGTCATTCATACAGATACCTACAAACCTAATTATTTTCCACTACAATCTTATAGATTACACCAAAACCATATCAAGAAGATACTCATACAATTAACACACAATCAACTTCACACATCCATTAAATCTTCCTTTCTTTATAACGTTAGTCATAACAAAATCATTTACAAAACTGTCTACATACAAAATCACTTGCAAATAAAGTTAACCGCAACATTAACTTTACATATCTCACAAAGATTCCACTAACATTCAACACCAAAGGATACTAAGAACATAAACATAGAATTAGGAAATCATCTCAGCATCACGAATTAGAATGCCAATCAGGTCACACCGACTTGTCCCTCACTTGTTCTGAATGCAAAAATGTTTGTTTCATTAATATATGGATGAAAAGTTACAATGGTTTGGTAAAATTTTTCACCACAAAATAAAGAATTAAAGAAATTAAATATGTCACACCACACAACCTAAGACTTTCCATGATGGTCTATATTGAGCTCAATCTATAAATCATCATCTTCTTTTATTTGTGTGATTTGGCCTTTGCTTTCCTCCTTGCATCACTCAATTGAATCGAAGTAGGACTAAATTTATCCCATGATAATTGAAAACCACTCTTTTGGTCCAGTAAGAAACATAATCTCTAGTTCATCTCTTGAAGTCATCTTTTCTTCATCTTCATTATCCTGCATGGATTCATTTGTCGCATACCAAGGTAGAAGTTCATCAAATTTGACATCTCTTGATAAATTTAGTTTTGTTGTTTTGGGGTTGTACTAACTATAACCCTTTTTATCACCTACATACCATATGAAGACACACCTTGTTTTATCTATCATCAAGCTTTGTCCTTAATTCATTTCGAATCAATATATGATAATGACAACCAAAGATCCTCATGTGTGAAACATCTAGCTTCCTATTGTACCAATCTTCATAAGGTTTGATAGCATGTATACCTCGTGTGGAAGCTTTGTTCATGATGTTTATAGTTATGGTTGCTACATCAACCCAATAGCAATTGTGCATACCCCCTTTATTATAGCCCTAGCAAATTTTGCAAGTTTCTTTTCTTTCTTTATACCACATCAAATCGTTGTGGTGTGTACCTACATGTAATTTCCTTTTTAATGCACTTAGTCCTCAAGAAATTAGAGAACTCATGGGAGAAGTATTATCCCCCTCCATTTGACTGTGAACTACATTCTTTTTCAACCATAGCTTTGAACTTCTTGAACTAATAAACAACATCTGATTTATGATTCATATGATAGAGACAAGTCATCCCTCTACAATCATGAATGAAAGCTACAAAGTACCTATTACCTACAATTGAATTCTCCTTTGTTGCTCCCGAGACATATATATGGAGAAGGTCAAGTGGATGATAGCTCACATAATTTCTCTTCTTGAATGGTAACCTAGTATGCTTTCCTTATTGATAGGCTTCACTCAAAATTTAAAGAATATGATTATAAATGTTAGGTAAACCTAGCACTAACCTCTTCTTTTCCATGTCCTTCAATGTGAAAGTATTGATATGTCCATACCTTTTATGCCATAGGCCCAATTTTGCTGTCTTCATGTTTCTAAATGTGAATTTGTGTGGTTAGGCTTGACATCCAAAGTGAATTGTCTATCACGAGGAAGGAGATAAGGAAGAGATCTCTCACACACACACTCTCATTCTCAAGGAGAAACACACACAGATTGAGGTAGGGAAGAATGATCTTCTTCTTCTTCTTCTATTACATAAAAAGGAATGTACAAGAATGACCTAAAAACAAGTATACAACAAGTGCAATATATAAAGATCAGTACATAAGGAGAAACCTAGTGTCTGTGAATGAGTGAGCTGGAAAGGAACAAATGTGCCATCACTCTCGATAGATAAATCTAATAAAGCTCAATGAAGTATCCCTAACATATACCGGCGTGACCACTATACATGTGAGAGAAACAAAAAACTAGTATGTGTCATCCTGGATCATCACATGTTGAGCTTGATATATCAACACTTCCCCTCAAGCTCAATGCCATATCCTATAATCCAAGCATCTCCCGAAACTTCTTCAACTTCTTAGCCCCAAGTGCTTTGGTGAAATTATAAGCAACCTGTTCATCTGTTCTCACATAAAGAAGAACAATATCACCTGCTAATACCTTCTCTCTGATGAAGTGATAATGTACCTCGATATGCTTTGTTCTAGCATGGAAAACAGGTTTGCATGCTAACTGTATGCTTCTAAGATTATCACAATAAATGGTGATAGGCTTTTGCACTTCCACACCTAAATCCGCAAGTAGCATCTCCAGCCATGATGCCTCACATGCTACCATTGCATCACCTATATACTCAACATCTGTACTCGACAAAGCAACAATGGGTTGCTTCTTGCTACTCCATGTAATAGCTGCACTCCCAAGTGAGAATAGAAAACCACTAGTAGATCTTCTATCTGGAATGCTACCAGCTCAATCGGCATCAGTGTATCCATAAACCTACAAATCTACACCAACCTCATAAAACAATGCATAATCCAAAGTAGCACCCACATAACGTAGAGTGCGCCTTAGAACATCCAAATGTGGCTTCTTTGGAACATGCATAAACTGACTTTCAAGTCCAACAATATAACTTAGATCAGGCCTTGTAATTGTGAGATATATAACACTTCCCACAATTTTCCTCTACATAGTAGCATTTTCCAATGCTTCATCTGATGTAGTTTCCAACTTCAAATTCTGATCTAATGGCATAGAAATTGGCTTACAATCAGTGATACCATACTTTTGCAGCATATTCAAGGCATATTGCCTTTGCGACATCCATATGCCTGTTTTTGTATGTATAAAATCAATCCCCAAAAAATAGCGCAACACACAAAGATCTTTCATGTCAAATTCTTGCATAAGAAATTTCTTTACCTCTTTGATACATCCTTCATTATCACCACCTAAATCAGGTCATTAACATAAATAGCCACAATAGTGATGCCATCATCAGCCTTCCTTGCATATAGTGAGTGATGTGCATCAAACATAGAAAACCCAATGTTGGTTTTTGCTGCCATGCACGAGGGGCTTGCGTCAGCCCATACAAAGCCTTTTGCAACATGCAAACATATTCTGGATGCTTTGAATCTTCATATCCTTGTGGTTGGTACATATATACGTTTTCTTGTAACTCACCATGTAGGAAAGCATTCTTCACATCCATCGGATGCAAAGTCCATCCTTTTGCTATAGCTAATGCAACAAGTGTTCTCACAGTAGACATTTTAGCTACAGGGTTGAAGGTTCCTCATAATCAATGCCATATGTCTGTGCATATCCTTTAGCTACCAATCGTGCTTTATACCTACTTATGCTACCATCAACATTATGCTTTACCTTGTAAATCCATTTGCAGCGTATGGGTTTCTTTCCTTGTGGCAATGGAACCAACTTCCATGTATCATTTCCATAAAGTGCAGCCATCTCCTCATCCATAGCTTTTTCCCAATCTGCAATTCCAATTACATCTTCAAACCAAAAAGGTTCAATATCTTGTATTACCTTTGTCATGTAGGTACAATGACGAACCATATAACTGTCATATGTCAATCCTTGCACTGACTTCCGCATCCTCCTAGATCTTCTTGTTCCTAGTTCACTTCTCCTTGTATCATCTGCATGTGCCCTTCTTATTCCTGGAGTCTTCACAGAGGGCAATCCAAGTTCCTCGTTAAGACTCTTTTCTGAACCGCTTGAATCTCCATCAACGTCTTCAAAACCTGCACATGTTTTACTACCAGCGGAAAGTTTTTCTTCACCTTTCTTGGATGTATTTGATGAATTTGCTGGACTAAAATTTCCACACAATCTTCCACTCCATGGATTTGAGTTGGAGCTATTGCTTGGTGATGCATACGATCCACTCAAAACTTGAGATTCTGCACTTGAGTTTTTAGCATTTTCTTTGTCATTTGGTTCAAGATTTAGTCCTTCTTTTGCATCTACATAGAAGCTTGACATTTCATTAAATACCACCTCTCTGCTCACCTTTACCTCTCGTGTGAGTGGGTTATAACATTTATATCCCTTTTGCTCAAGGGATTATCCAATGAAGACACACTTTTCTGCTTTTGGATCAAGCTTCATCCTTAATTCATGTAGGACATGTGCATATGCAATACAGCCAAAAGCTTTCAGATGTGATAATTTTGGCTTTTTACTTGTAAACTTCTCTTCAGGTGTAACTTGATGTACACTAGTAGTCGGAGTTCTGTTCATGATGTATACAGTAGTGTGCACAGCGTCTGCCCAAATAACAATGAGGCATATTCTTCTCAGCCATCAAGGCTCTTGCTATTTCTGCAATATGTATATTTTTGTGTTTAGCAACACCATTTTGTTGAGGTGTGTACCTGCATAAAAAGTGATGCCAAATTCTATGATTTTTTAGAAAATTGCTGAACTCATTTAACATGAATTCACCTCCTCCATCTGATCTTAATGTCTGAATGTACTTCCCTGTCTGCTTTTCCACCATAACTTTAAAATTTTTGAAGTGAGTGAACACCTCGCTCTTCTCTTTCATGAAATATACCAGTACTTTGCATGTATGGTCATCAATGAAAATAACATAAAACCTACAACCACCCATAGATGTGGTCTTTGCTGGACCCCACTGTTTGTTGTAGATCTTTGGAGTTGTCCTCTCCAATAATTTAGTATAAAGAATCAACAATACATCTTATATTTGTCAATCGTGGAAGTATACATGAGACCACAACCCCTTCTATATGATAGAATCCAAGAAATAAGAGAAAACTGGCTGGATTTCTGAGAATAATGAAGGTGAAGAGGAATTTCTAGGGATTGGATTATCTTGAGCAATACTCCACCATTTTCAATAATCTTGGTGTCTAAAACATGTTATTTTCTCAGAAGAATACAACAATGAAGTCAGAACTCAAAAATGATACCTGTAACCTTCAGACGAGACAATCGCGATTCTGTGAAATCAGACGATTTTCATCTCCAGCATCATTCTTCATCAATTTCACACTCATTATGTCAATAATCAGCTCTCTTCATACACATTCATCAGAAACACACAATAGAAGCTCACCAATCTCCATGGATACACATAGAATAGACTCAACAAATCAAATAAATCACACAAAAGGAAGAAACACGATTTTCTGCAGGAAACTCTCTCTTCTTTGCTTGGATAGCACGTAATACAAATAACCAACCCTCTCATAATAGAGGAAATTGTCTTTTATACATTTTCAAGTGTCCCTTTGCACACTTGAATTTTGTTCCTTTCCTCTTTTATTCTAAAAATATGCTATCTAGGAGTTTCCAAAAATTCTAGAAAAATTACATGGGATTCTACTATACATAAGGAAGACTCTTCCTTATTTTTACATCAGTTGCATAAATATTTTTACAAGTTTTTGGCATTTTACAATTATTTTCCATTAAAAGTACTTCAAAGAATTACTTCTTCCAACATTCTTCCCCTCCTAGACCTTTTGGCTCTTGACAAAAGACATTCCTGCTCATATACACTGAATGCTCCCTATATTTCTTCTTTCTCTGATAAACTTGTGATAGTAGGTCATGGATTCTCCTTTTAGTAACATTCAAGTTGTTTACCATCTCAAACAATGCTTTCCTCCACTACACAGCAACCTCTGGTTTATCAATTACATCCTTTTTCAAGTATTCTGCGTAGGCAGCTTCATATGCAGTGAGTCGAGATTTTGTGACTACAGACAAGTTTCCAAATATCTCTGATTCCCTTTCAAAAAACCCATAATCAAATGCATCTTCAAAAATTTGGAGATAATGGCTGCCCAAAAATATTACTCTGCTATAATAAGCCATCAGACATATCCTGTCAGGTGTTTCACTGAGTTCAAATAATAAGGCATCAGTAGGAGAATTGAAGCCAATGTAATTTAGGATTCTGACATTTGTATCTGTGTAAGTCTCTATACATGCCAAAATGAGTCTCATTATTCTGATTGCTAAAATACATGCTGGATCATTAACATCCTTATATGTGGCTATGATAGATTCAGCTGTGTCCACCATATACTTTTTTGTAGGCCATGTTCCTGCTTTTGGACTTGCTATCTTTGGAAAATTCAACCATTTGGATGGAATTTGTCCTTCTTTCCTTCTTTCCCAGAAAACTGTCCACTCTCTTCTCCTTGCTACTGGGTAGTATGCTGGATTAATCTTCAGCTGAATAGGTGCTTCCTTCCATATTTTCCTGCACTCTTTATTTGCATCCAACCATCTATTCCTCCATTTCGGATTAGATTTCTCAAATAACTCTTTGGTCACATTGATCTTCTTCATATTCTAGATACTTATTTGGAGGTAATCCCACTCTTACCAATTGATAGTTTTTAATACTTTCCATAATCATGCACAAGGGTATGCCTAGTCCATCTACAGCCCAATGATGTTGATCAGGATTTATCCCTTTATTTAAAGCAAATGTAACAATCTGATCCTCATATTCATCATGCATTTTTCTAATGAAATCCATTCTGGAGTCTCTGTTTGTCAAAAGTTTCTGGACAAATTCCTCTGAATACTCATCTTTTGATTGTTTATTTTCTGGTTCACTGTCATGTTGAGTTCTGTCATCATTTCCTACTTCATAATTTTGTGTATGTGTAGTCTCTATCTGTTCTTCATTCTGAGCTTGTGGTTTTTCCAGCTTTTTCTACAGCTCTTCTATTGTTATCATTAAACTTCTATTTTGAGATGCCCATATCTCTCTTTCTGCTATCCAATTACTTCTTTCCTTTTCTAAGCTTGACTACCAATCACTCCTTTCTTTCTCTATGTCCATATGTAATTTGTTGTAACCCCTCATTGAGGTAGCAGCATGTGTACTAGCATGTTTCTCCAACTCCTTGGCTTCTTTCAACTCTGTTTGCAATCTCATGATTTCTTTGTGCAATTCTTCCTTTTCCTCCTATGTCACCCCATCAGCCTTGCTTTCTTCCTTCAACTGGCCTTCTTCCATTAATAGTTTGTTGATCTCCTCATTTGCTTTGACCATGATTTGATATGAACTTTGTAAAGTTCTGTATCTACCTTCAATTTTCTTTAACTCCATCTCCAGTTTACTACTCTACTCTGTTTGTTTTGCACACTTCTCTTCAAGATATTGGATTTTATTTTGTTGCTGTACCTCTAATTCCTCCAAAGCAATTATCCTATATGTTAATTCCTCATTTTTCTCCTTTACAATCCTCAATTGTTCTGTCAATTGTTCTTTTTCTTTCCTGTGCTTCTTAATGATACTACTGCCTTTTTCAAACTCAGATTCAGCTACCATACCTGATATAATCATGTTTCTGCTGGATGGTCTGAATTGCTCTATGTTGCTCATAATGATCTTGCAAACAGATCTTATATTTTTAGGTATACTTTCCATCCCAACTTCTATTTCCATTTGTTTGACTTCTATTACATTCATTCTCCTCTTGATCTTCTTCCTCATACTCTAGGTCCTCAGTCTTTTGTTCTTCAAGACTTTTATTTGCTTCCATTTTTTCTTGATCTGTCACCTCTTCTTCATCTTCCAATATGTGATCATCCTTATTCTCCTGTTCTGATATATCTCTAGTTGTCTTTGTTTCTTCTACCTTCTTGTTTTCCATCACTTGTTGTTCCTCTTCAAAGAATTGTCTTTCTTTTACTTGTACTCCTTCTTCCTGAATTATGGTTGAATTAGTTTCCTCAGCAAGTTTTGTCTGATCATTACTTGTCTGCTCTTCCTGTCCTGCCTCTTGCTCATCTATATCCATGAGATCTAAGCCTTCCTCTTGTCCTTGATCTTCTGTATTTGTGAATTCTTCATTATGATTCAAATCATTCACGATGTCTTTTATGCTTTGGTTGATCTCTTTCTCTGTAATCCCCTCTTCTACTTCTTGAGCATTCTCTTTTTCTACTATTTCCTCTTCTATTTCCTTGACTTGAGCTGTATCTTTTTGTTTATTGGCTCGACTGCATATCTGTGCTCTTTCTTCTGCTTCTACTTTCCCTTCATCCAATTTGAAATAGGTTTGTTGTGAAGGTCTTGTCCATATTGAATTTAATCCTGAATCTATTAATCTACAACTGAACTCTTTTCTCACTTCACCCTCCTCTTCCATCATTACTGCTTTACCTTTCATCATCCTTCTTTCTTCTTCAGGACTGAGTTGTTTTGCTGATTCTTCCTGGACTTGCTTTTCCTGTGTCTTCTTACTCATGTCTTCTGGTGTTTTATTCTCTTCAATGGTCTGTGTTATCACAGTGGGTGTACTAGGGATAGATAAATTCAAACTTTTTAATAAAAAATTTTCAATATCACTCTCAAAGTCTGAGGATATTTGTGAAGAGCCTGCTATGCCAGATTTTTCCAGTTTTGATTCTTCCACAATAGTAGATTCCATCTACTTTTCTCTTACTGTCACTTCTTCTATCTCTTTTATAATTACAGATTCAATCACTGATTTCCCTTTACTTTTCTTGGTTAGCTTCTTCTTTGGTACCAGTTTCTTCTGAACCTTCTTCTTTGCTACGACTGTATTTCTTGTTTTAGGAGGTCCTTGTAGCTCCTTGAAGTATGCTAATAGCTCCACTTCCTTTTTAACAAATACTTCCTCTGTCTCAGCTGCCATCATTTGATCAGACAGTTCTTCATAATGTTCTACTTCCTCTTCAACCCAATCTGTTGCTTTGCAAGAATAATCCTCCAACATCTTTTGATACTGTGCTTCATATAGTGCTCTTTTATTATTACTTTGAGTCAGATAAGTATATAAATGATCTTTACTGGTATGAGGTGGATGAGGGTCATTAGAAGATTGAACCTGTTTCTAAGCAGCTTCATGTTCTTCTTTCGTTGCTTCAACCTGCTCTAATTCTACTTTTCTTGGATCCAACCTTCTTTTCTTTATAGGGACCACTTCCTCTGAGATAACCTTCCTTTTCATTCCTGCTCCCCTCATGCTGGTTTGTCCTTCTGCTTCTCTCACAGACATCTTCCTGGGAGGACTCTTGATTCGTGTCATTAGACTTCTGAAATATTCTGCTTCTAGAGCCAGTTTCAACTGATCTTCCATTCCCAGTACATGATATATAATCCTGGTTAAAAACTAGGCTCCATTCATATACTTTTTCTCCTCCCAATGTTTAGCTGCTTCTTTCAGCTGCTCATGTATGTATGGGGTTACATCCATTACACAAAAGGGTTTAGTTCTGTCCTTATTGTTGAACATAATTAGTATAACCGGTTTGTGTGGCATGGTATACCTTGGTAGTTTTGGGAAGCAAAAGTACTGCAGAAACATCCTGATGGCATACTCCTCATTCTCTTTTCCCTTAAAGTCAGGAAATTTAGAGTATCATGTATATGTTTCTTTATTCTTTTTCACAAAACTATTATCAAGCTTGGTTCCCATTGGGTAAAACTGTAGAGCTACTCTAATATGCTCTACTTTTATACTGATATTCACCTCCTAGTTATCTTTGTTCTTGACTTTACATCAGAAATAAGCATCATTACCTTTTCCAACTTCCAACAGGCTGTTCATTACCTGTGCCACTCTTTCGAAATCTATAAAAAATATGGGTTCCTCCAACAATTTGTGTAACCCTACTCCCTTCCATCTTTTTTGATTGACCGCTACTCTTTGAAATCTGTTTCTTTGAGCTCCTTAACCACCTTTTCTGCTTCTGGAATCTCTTGCTCCTCATCAGACTCCAGGTTCACCTTCTCTATTATGGCTTCACTATCCAAGAACTGTTGGTGCAATTCAAGCCTTCACAATTTGGCTTGTACTACTTCATGAAGACACCACTTGAAGGAAGGACCATAGGAACTTATGCTTATAAGTTCTTACCATTTTACTCCTTGTAAAAGTCTAAAAGACTTGACATTTCTTTATGTCACACCTACTTGAAGGCTTCGAGAAAAAAAGTAGATTACATGATTGAGAGAATATCTCCATATTTTTAGATGCTTGATTGAAGGGATCAAGGATTTGAATTTGAATTCAAATTCTTAGTCATCATGGATAAAAAGGTGATCAAAAAGTTGCAGAAAAAAATAGAGTCCTCCCGAGCTTCATTTCTGTTATCATTGAGTGTGTGAGAGAGCTACACCATAGCTCACACATCTCTACCTCATTAGGCAATGCTTGGCATGCCAATGTGTTTGTAAACCAATGTGAATTAATACATACATTTACATCTATCACTTCTGTGTACTCTGAGTTTCTACCTCCAAGTCTGTCAACTTCAAAGGGGCATATCTCAGTGCCTACTTTACCAAATCAAGTGATTCAAAGCTTGTTGGATTGAGCTCAAAGCATAATACAACCATACAAAGTTTGGAGCAACTTGGTTCAGCCAATCTCAAGAAATTGCCGTCGAAGTGCTCACTGGTATTTGTCTGCATACTTCCTTAAAAGTCGGGGGTATCCATAAATTTGCTAAGGTTATTTCTCCTAGTATAGTTTATCATTTTGAATGATTCCACTTGCAAATGGTAGCTCACTAAGCTAATAAAATACCTCTAGAAGGAATTTTACCAACTGTAAGTGTACTGGTCATACTGAGTGAAAGACTGAGCAGGTATCAACATCAAAATAGAAAGTTTTCTAGCTTTGTGATTCACAAACTCATCTGTTTTGATCAAGTCATTACTCAAACCTTTTCCAAAGTACATATAGCATTTCTTGGTATCATTTGGAAGCTTAGGGTGTCTACTAATCATATATGGAGTCACTGAGGGCTGGTGCAAAGCAGGATTAGCAGCACCTACTTAATCTTCTGGAGGATCCATCCATCTTTCCATACAGTGGTATCAGAGCAAACAAGGTAACATGGGAGATGGTTGTCCTTCATGTTGGAGCAACTCTATGACAAGCCTAAGTATTGGCTTGAGTCCCACAAAGTCATAGAAGAAGCCTTAAAATGAAGACTATGTAAAGTTCACTTGTGAACTACCTCTTGTAACTTTTGAAGAGTTATACTTAATGTAAAAGTAAGAGAATCTTAAGTGGTTGAGTCCACTTGATCAAGAATGGAAAGAGGAGCCACGAATTTGTGATTTGTGGTAGGTAGAGAATCAAATCAATCATTGATTGATTGGAGAGTGTTTGAGGGAAGTTAGCCTCCCAAACTCAACTATAAATAGATGGCAGTTTTAGTCGTGGTTAGAGTGACCTATGTGAAGACCTCCAAGAGCTGAGCTTTATGCCATATCAAGGTGTGATTACAAGGGACACATATGTATCAGTAAGTCATTGTATTGTACAAGCAATATACTTTCATTTTCATGATTATTTGAGTTCATCTTTCCATGTTCTTGTGAAGTGTACTACTCACTGCCATTACTCTCAGTTTTTCTCAGTCAGCTTGCAGAGATGTTTCCTCTGAGCTTGGTGCATCCTTTTCAGTGATTTAACTTGTTAAAGTTAGCTCTATAAGTCTACTATATGCTCACAAATTTGCATGTCATTTGGATGTTGCAATCTTCAGTTATGTTCATTTCAAGTCAACAGGGTGTGTTCATCTTCACTTCTCTGTAAGGTACCCGACTTTTTCACGCATCTTGTCAGAGTTGTTTCTCAGTGGTTACTTATCCAAATTCAGTTATTTAAAGCTTTTTGGATTCAGCTTACTGTCTATTATAAGCATGCAAATTTTCATAATCATTGAATTCCTACATTTTGAGTTATGTTGATTTTTCTGCTCATTGGTCTCAAACTGTAGAAGCCCGTGAAAATCGGGATGATGTCATCACTTGTTAAAACTCATTCTCAGTGTGTGGTTTATTATTTTTGATGAGATTACTCTTGAAAGTTAGCTCTTTAAGCTACCTAGACTTCCCCAAGAGGAATTAAGCTAATTGCTGCTGTGCTCAGAGAATTATGTAAAACACTGGACAGGTGTATGAACCAAGAATAGCAAGTTTTCACCTCTGAGCTAACTCCAACTTATCTGTTTTGATCTATCTTTTTGAGAGTGATATTCCAAGGTACATAGGGTGTCTAATACATCCATTGGCAAGATAAAAGGGCCCACCATATACTCCTGGAGTTCAATTAGCTGGTGTAGATCAAGGATTTTGCAACGCCTCTTCATCTTCAAGCACATACCTATCCATCTCTTCACACTTCATTCATTGATAAATTGGACAGGAACAATTATCAAGCTTGGTCTTTGAGGATGAAGACCTATCTACAAGGAAGAAGTCTATTTGGATTCATCTCAGGAGATGAGGAATTGCCCTCATTCAAAGCAAGGGGTCTACCCACCAAGGAAGAACAAGAAAGGCTTAATACATGGTGTGCAAAAGATGCATTGGCAAGGTCTTATCTTCTTAACTCTATATCTGATTTCCTTTTACCTCACGTCAGGAATTGTAAGACTTCCCAAGAAACTTGGGAAACCTTGTCATCATACTTTTCATCTAATACAAGGGCCAGGAAGAATCAATTGTGGATTGAATTCACAACCCTTAGGAAGCAACCAAAACAATCAGTCTCAGAATTTGTGACCAAGATCAAGGATGTGGCAGACCAATTAGCAAGCATAGGAGAGGAGATTGAAGAGGAACAAATAGTAAGGCAAGTAACCAATGGACTAAAGGCAGATGATAAGTGGGAAAGCTTCACCACTGCAATGGATCTCTACATGGACATGCATACCCCAGATCTCACAACTCTGATGGGCCAACTATTTACACATGAAGCAAAGTTCACAAAGGTTGGAGATACATCTAAAGGTAACACTCCTTCTGCCCTATATACTGATAAAAAGATTAAAGACAAAGGTAAAGGTAAAAAGCAAGAAGATGAAGGTTCTACCTCCCAAGCCAACTATGCAGGGAGAGGTAGATCTTCAAGAGGCAGGGGCAGAGGAGGTAAGCAAGGTAGGGGGAGACTCTACAATTCATCACCATGCAACATTTGTGGACTGTCTAACCACACCACAGATGAGTGCTACAGAAACTACAAAAATTAGAGAGGAAGAGGCTATCAAAGAGGTGGATACTCTCAAGGCAGAGGAAGGTTCAACCAACACCAAGGCTACAATGGCTACAACAATAACTACAACAACAATCACAACAACAACCATAATGGTAACTACCAAGGAGGATTCAGAAATAGGAAAGACTACAACAATTACACAGAGGACCAAGATGACTCCCTATTGATCATGAATATGACTTCCAAGTCACGTATCAATGATGATCATCTGTTTTATATTGATTCAGGGTGTTCTAATCATGTAGCTGGCAATGTGGCACTACTCTCTGATCTTGAGGAACCAAAGGGCAAACATCAAGTACAGACAGGTGATGATACTAAGCATTTTGTAGTAAAGATTGGAAATGTAAAAACTTGTGATGGTAACCAGAACCTATTGAGTAGGATACTTTATGTACCAACCATTACCAAAAATTTAATGAGTGTTGGTCAGATTGTGGAGAAAGGTTTGCAGGTCAGGTTCAATCAACATGGAGCATATGTGGAGGACCCAAGACATGGATTCAAGAGGATAGCCAAGGGAGAAAAATCAGGTAGATTATTTACTTTTGAACTAGAAGACACCAAAAACATTGCTTTATATAATTACAAAGATCAAACACTTTCAGAATTAGAAATATGGCATAAAAGGTTAGGTCACATAGGTGAAAGGACCTTGAAGCAAATGAGCAGGGATCAATGTGTGCTTGGGATACCTAATGTATCCAAGCAACACATGATTTACAAATGTGGTGCTTGTCAGTTTGGTAAGTCTCACAGATTGCCCTACTCAAGGAAAGGTTTTATGCATGAAGACTACCTAGACTTGGTGCACACAGATGTTTGGGGACCTAGCAAGGATCCCTCCATTTCAGGATCAAGGTACTATGTTTCTTTCATTGATGATTATAGCAGATGGACTGTGTTATACTTTATGAAACACAAGGATGAAGTATTTAATTGTTTCAAAAGATATCTTGCACTAGTTGAAAATCAAACAGGAAGGAACTTGAAGAAGCTAAGGACAGATGGAGGAGGTGAATACTTCTCAAATGAGTTTGAGGACTTCTTGCAGGAAAGAGGCATCAAAAGGGATATAACCACGAGGTACTCACCTGAACAAAATGGGGTAGCTGAAAGAAGGAATAGGCTTATTGTTGAAACAGCTAGGTCCATGCTTAATGAAAAGAAGTTGCCAAATTATCTTTGGGCAGAGAGTGTATCTACTGCCACCTATCTCATAAATAGGTTGCCATCAAAATCACTTGATGGAATGACACCTTATGAAGCTTGGCATGGTAAGAGACCATCATTGGATCATTGCAAAATCTTTGGTTGTGTAGCATATGTGCATATTCCCTCACAGGTAAGGGGAAAGCTAGACCCTAAAGCAGAAAAATGTATTTTCATTGGTTATGACTTGAATCAAAAAGGGTACAGATTCTACAACCCAACCAATAAAGGGTTCAAGGTAAGCAGAGATGTCATCTTTGATGAGAATGACTCATGGTATGAGAATGAATGCACGAAGGTTAGTCTACCCTATGATTTGGAAGAGGAGTTTCCAAAACTCTCAAGTGAGGAACCAATCCAGAAAGAAGACTCAAGTTCAGAAGATGATGACACAATCAATCTTGAAGAATTCAAGGCATGGAAGTCCAGAGGCAAGATGAAGATGAAGAAACTTGAGGATATACCAGAATCTTCAACTCAAGCAATAAGGAGATCTCAGAGAGAAAGTAAGAAGCCTATCAGATATGGGTATGATACATCTCTTGTTACTAAGCATTCAATTTATCTTGCAAAGGACTTGCTAAGTGAAGAACTAGGTTCATATGAAGAGGCAATCACCAAACCAGAATGGAAAGGAGCTATGGATGAAGAAATAGAAGCTCTCAAGGAGAGTGATACATGGGACTTGATACCCAAGAAGGACTCTATGAAGGTGATAGGATCCAGATGGATCTACAAACTAAAGAGGAACTTTGATGGTACAATCAACAGGTACAAAGCTAGGTTGGTAGCCAAAGGTTTTGCACAAACCCAAGGCATTGATTATGAGGAGACATTTTCTCCTGTGGCTAAGATGCCAACAATCAGAGTATTGGTGAGTATAGCTGCATCCAAAAATTGGAACATGTACCAATTAGATGTCAAGAATGCTTTCTTGAATGGATGGATATCTGAAGAAGTCTACATGTCACAACCACCTGGCTATGAAGATCCCAAGAAGGTAAATTATGTTTGTAAATTGAAGAAGGCTCTATATGGATTGAAGCAGGCACCTAGAGCATGGAACTACAGGCTGACAACATACCTCCAAGACCAAGGCAAAGAAGATCTTGAAGTATCTAAAGGGAACTCAGAACCATGGTTTGTACTTTCCTTATACATCAGATATTGATATTAAAGTGTATTCAGATGCAGATTGGGCAGGATGCAAGGATGATAGGAGGAGCACATCAGGATACTTATCTTTTGCAGGTGATAAACCTATTTCTTGGTCAGCCAAGAAACAACCAACAGTGGCATTGTCATCCACTGAAGCAGAGTATAGAGGACTAGCCAATGCCACTCAAGAAGCTATTTGGTTAAAGCTTTTGTATACAGAACTAGGCCTATACACTAGGCCCCCAATTATCTTTGGAGATAACACAAGCTCTCTTCACCTTGCAGCTAATCCAATATATCATGCTAGAACAAAACACATAGAGGTTCATTACCACTATGTGAGAGAGAAGTTGCTAAGCAAGGACATTCAGTTGACCTATGTGTCTACTAATATGCAATGTGCAGATTTACTCACTAAAGCTTTGGATGGAAACAAATTATGCAGATTCAAATCCATGATTGGATTGCAGGATGTGATTGAAGATTGAAGATAAAAACTTAAGCCAAAGTGTTTGGCTTGAGGGGGAGCTGTTGGTGCAATTCAAGCCTTCACAATTTGGCTTGTACTACTTCATGAAGACACCACTTGAAGGAAGGACCATAGGAACTTATGCTTATAAGTTCTTACCATTTTACTCCTTGTAAAAGTCTAAAAGACTTGACATTTCTTTATGTCACACCTACTTGAAGGATTCGAGAAAAATCATAGATTACATGATTGAGAGAATATCTCCATATTTTTAGATGCTTGATTGAAGGAATCAAGGATTTGAATTTGAATTCAAATTCTTAGTCATCATGGATAAAAGGTGATCAAAAAGTCGCGGAAAAAAATAGAGTCCTCTCGAGCTTCATTTCTGTTATCATTGAGTGTGTGAGAGAGCTACACCATAGCTCACACATCTCTACCTCATTAGGCAATGCTTGGCATGCCAATGAGTTTGTAAACCAATGTGAATTAATACATACATTTACATCTATCACTTCTGTGTACTCTGAGTTTCTACCTCCAAGTCTGTCAACTTCAAAGGGGCATATCTCAGTGCCTACTTTACCAAATCAAGTGATTCAAATCTTGTTGGATTAAGCTCAAAGCATACTACATTTATACAAAGTTTGGAGAAACTTGGTTCAGCCAATCTCAAGAAATTGCCGTCGAAGTGCTCACTAGTATTTGTCTGCATACTTCCTAAAAAGTCGGGGGTATCCATAAATTTGCTAAAGTTATTTCTCCTAGTATAGTTTATCATTTTGAATGATTCCACTTGCAAATGGTAGCTCACTAAGCTAATAGAATACCTCTAGAAGGAATTTTACCAATTGTAAGTGTACTGGTCATACTCAGTGAAAGACTGAGCAGGTATCAACATCAAAATAGAAAGTTTTCTAGCTTTGTGATTCACAAACTCATCTGTTTTGATCAAGTCATTACTCAAACCTTTTCCAAAGTACATATAGCATTTCTTGGTATCATTTGGAAGCTAAGGGTGTCTACTAATCATATCTGGAGTCATTGAGGGCTGGTGCAAAGCAGGATTAGCAGCACCTACTTAATCTTCTGGAGGATCCATCCATCTTTCCCTACAAGAACCAGTGTCCTCTAGACAGAGTGACTGATTCTGCTTTGGAATCATGAATTGGCAACTCCTTTGGTTTCACCATTCTGGAAAAAAACATATCATCACACAAAAGAAAAAAAAAACTCCACCCACATGAGTCACCAGAAATCAAGAATAATATTTTATTTTGAGATGAAATGAAAGAAGAATGAAAATAAATTTTCAATTAAATTCTGACTTCTTTAGAAGAACTCAATAAAAGTGATCATTACATGTATAGTAAGATGTCTAGTGCACTCCCCTCTTCTGAGAGCTCTTATCCAGGAAGAAGATGTTTAGAAGAAAAAATGAAAAATAAAAATAAAAAATTAAGAATAAAAAATTATTAAAAAAATATAATGAAAAAATGCAAAATAATAAATAGAAACCTGCTACCCTTCTATCTATATCTTGCTTTGTGTTATATAACTTATAAAAGGAAAAATAGATAATTTTTCTCTGTCTATTTCTTTTCCCTTTTTTTCTTTTGTTGTTTTTTTTTAATAATTTCTTCTATTTCTTTTCTCTTTTTTCTTTTGTTCTCTTTTCTTTTTTAATAATTTCTTCTATTTCTTTTCTTCCCCTCCTAATTCTCTTCTTAGAAAAAGGATAAGGTAAAATATTTTGTCCTAATTTCCAATATTTTATGATTTTTTTTTTATCACATTCTGATCTGTTTCTGAAACGATTCTAAATCCTGATCAAATATAGATGGTCTTTTTCCATTGAATCAACTCTATTTTTTTTTACCCAATAATATTTAACCCTAGTTGCCCTTGTCTCAGGAAAAAATCCATCTCCTTTTGATAAGCAGTTTTTAGAATGTTTTGGCCTCCAAATCCATTTTGTCCTGGAATTTTGTTTTAATGAATAGGCCTTTCATATCCTTCTTCTTTTGATGCTTTGATGATTCAGATTATGCCATTGTTGCCACCTTGCTCCTGTCTCTCCACCCTCCTTTGCCCTTCAAATTTTTTTCTGGTTTTGATTAAATGAGGCTTGATCGTTTGGTATTTGTATTGGTACTGTCTGTGTTCCTTCTAATGAAAAAGTAAATCCTTCCAAGTCTGGGTCATGAACATCCTCTTGTCATTTATTGTCAATTTAAGCTTCATTTTGCAAAATTTAAAATTACTTTACCTTGTTTGAGCCATGGTTGTCCCAAAATCAATTTCTCAGTCATCAAATGATCTGGCCATTCTTCACAATCTATTTTCATATATTCTTTATTGAACTTAACTTTAATAGAAGGTGAAGACAGACTCTGTATTATTTGTCCTTCCAAGGTTTTGATAAAGGTTTTTCTTTTAGTGCTTTTTAGGTTAAATTTTTTCAACAAAGCTGAACTAATCAAATTCACTTGTGCACCTGAATCTATCAAAACCTTGATTTTTTCATTTTGACAATCCATTGTTATCACAGGCAAATGTTCTTTTTGTTTTAGATGTGTTTCACACAGAAGAACTTCTCTAAGGTTTTTGTTTTTTCTTATCCTTTCCTTTGCCTCCTGTTGAGCCTCTTTTCTAATGTTTTCCTCTTCTTTTTTCCTGTTTTGAGCTTGATGTAATCTTCTCGATTCAGAAGCAGTTAATGGGAAATCATACCTTTGAACTCTACATCCACTTATAAAATTTCGCATGATCTCTCCATCTATGTTAGCTAGTTGTATAGCTCCACTATTACTTAACTGATGTATAATGTACGGCCCATGTCCTTTTTCTGAAACTTTTTTTGATGTTCCTTGACTGTGTAAGCCAGAACTAGATCTCCTTCTTGTAGATCTTCTTCTTTAATATGAACATCATGATAAGCTTTTTGTCTTTTCTTGTCTGCGTAGATGCTCATGATTGCTTGGAGTCTAGAAGCTCCCAATTTTTCCAGTTCTATTACTCTCTCAGATAATTCATGTCCAGTCCAATTGTAGTGACTACCCACGTTTAGTGTTGGAATGAGGAATTCCATAGGTAGAACTGCATTTTGCCCATATACCAAATTAAATGGTGTAGTTCCTAATGCAGTTTTGTATGCCACTCTATAGGCCCATAGAACATGATTACGTTGTAGATCCCAGTCATTCGTGTTTGTGTTTACTAATTTTGACAATACACTACAAAGTACTTTATTAGTACTTTCTGCTAACCCATTGGCTTGTGGGTGATATGGGGCTGACTTTCTATGACTAATGAGGAAATATTCAGTTATGTTTTCAATGATTTGGTTTAAAAAATGGGTCCCCCCTATCACTTACCAATTCAATTGGAAGTCCGAATCTGGTGATGATATTCTCATAGAGAAATCTGGCAGTAGTATGAGCATCATTTCTTTTTGTAGCTTTGGCCTCAGCCCATGTTGTCAGGTAATCTGTAGCTACTAGTATGTATTCAGCATGTGATTGTCTTGCTGGAGGATGTATAGGTCCAATGAAATCTAACCCCCATTTACTAAAGGCTCTTGCTGAAATCAATGGAACTAATGGCATATTGTCTCTTTTATTTGGTTGACTCACCCTCTGACAATTGTCACATCTTTTACATATGTTCTTGCATCAGGAAATAGGGTTGGCCACCAAAAGCCAGAATATAATATAAGTTTAGTCGTTCTGTCACTTGAGAAATGTCCTCTTGCCACTCCAGAATGTGCCATTTCCAACATTTCCAAATATTTACCCTCGGGAACACAAATTCTTAAATATCCATCCATCCCTCTCTTATATAACTGTTCTCCTATCAATTGATATTCTTCAAAGATTTCTTGTAGATGTTTTGAATCTTCACCATCTATTACTTGTTTTCCTTTCTTCTTCCTTTTCAACTCCTCAATAATATTTTCACTCCAATCTAGATTTTTCTGAAACCAATATAGAGTTATAAGTTCTGAATTTTGCAAGGATTGGCATTCCAGCAGTTAGCAACATATTTTGTTACATCTTGAATCTTGTTAGGCCAATGTACTCCCATCCTATTGAGATTGCTTAGGGTGTCTATTATGGAAGCATGAGTACAAGGGTTCCAACAATGAGCTCTTCTCAGATATTCCTGTTGCTCCTCTTCTGGAGTACAATATTCCAATATGCCTATATGGTTGAGGTGATACAAGTGCCCAGCTAGCAGCACAAAATTTCTGCTTTGTAATACTAAATGTGTGTTGTTTCGAAATGTTCTGCAAGGTCCCATGGTTAGCAAAGGTATTAAGGGCATGGCCCACTCAAGAACACTTTCTACTTTGAATAGATATGTATCTAGCATGTCATCATCTAAAGGTGAACTTGGTTCTTTAGCTTGGATTCTAGACAAATGATCTGCTCTCAAATGTGTTTTTCCTTGTCTGACCACTACCTCAAACTCAAACTCCATCAGTAAAAGAAACCATCTAACTATTCTACCAGTGTGACAAGGTTTATTTACTAGGTAGAGTAAAGCTTGATGATCCACAAAAAACTTAAACTCGTTGGCCAAGAGATAATGTCTATATTTTTTCACAGCAAATATCATTCCCAACCCTTCCCTTTGAGTAGTTGTGTAATTTTTCTCTGCTGAATTTAGTTGCCTACTAGCATAAGCAACTGGAAAATCTAATTTGCTTCCTTCTATTGGTTGTGCTAACACACATCCCAAAGCATAATTTGAAGCATCCACATGGACATGAAAAATTGTATCCCATTGAGGTGTTTTCAGAATTGGGGTTGTAACCAAACATGTTTTTAGGGTTTCAAAAGCTTGATCACACTCTTGGGTCCACTCAAATTTTGTGATCAAGGCATACAAAGGTTTAGCTATGTCAACAAACTTGTGTACAAATTTTCTATAGTACCCGCAATGTCCCATGAAAGTTTGAAGTTCCTTTACATTTGTTGGTCTTGGAAGTTCTACTATAGCCTTTATTTTTTCCACATCAGTTGAAATTCCATTTTTGGATACTATGTGACCTAGCATTCTTCCCTGTCTTACAAAGAATACACACTTCTCTGGATTTAAACATACTCTGTATGTTCTGCATTTCCTGAATATGTTTTCTAAATCTTTCAAATGATCCTGTCTTTTTAATGAAAAAGTACACAGATCATCCACATAAATTTCCATTACACTTCTCAGGAATTCTTTTAAGATATGACACATCAATCTTTGAAAAGTTGTTGGGGCATTAGTTAATCCAAAGGGCATAACCCTAAAAGCATAAATTCCCCATTCTGTGGAAAAGGTAGTTTTATGTTGGTCTTCCAATCATGCTATAGGTACCTGATTGTATCCTGAAAAACCATCTAAAAAACTATAAACCTCCTTCCCTGCCACTCTTTCTAGAAGATGGTCTGTTATAGGTAATGGATAGCTATCCCTTATAGTTGCTGCATTAACCTTTTTTAAGTTAATGCATACCCAAAGTTTCCCATTCTTTTTTGGTACCACAACTATAGGAGAGATCCATTCTGTATACTCAATCTCATAGATGAAATTGGCAGCCAGCAGCTTGTCAATTTCTTCCTTTATTTTAGCAGAGTATTTATCATTGAATGTGTAATGTCTCTGTTTGCTAGGTTTTGCATCAGGTGTGATAGGAATCTTATGCTCACAGATTTTAGGATCAATCCCCTTCAAATCCTTATAGCTATAGGCAAACACATCCCTATAGTTTCTGGCCAAATTCCTTAATGCCTCCTCTTCTTGATTTGTCATGTCATCAGCCATTACAATATATCTTTCTTCCCCATCTTCCTGAGTGATCATGACCTTTTTAGTTTGTTCCTCATTATCATAAGCTTCCCCTTTTTTCTTTTCTCTCTTTGGTTTCATCTTTAGAAGTAATCTGTCTTCTACTTCATAAGTTTTGAAATTTGCTGGTACATCAAACTGTTGGTCTTTCTCTCTCATTTTCCCATTCCTTTCATCCTCTTGTTCTTTTTCTATTTCCTTATGTTTATTTTTCTTGTATTTGCCTGAGATTTTATCTTTTATTGCATCTTCAGCTTTTACTTCTTCCAAATATTGTGTTTTTCGATTTTCCCATATCATTTCTTTTTCCTGGTCCTCTTCTGTCTTTGATGCTCGTATCATTTGTATTCCAATGTGAAAAACATCATACCCTTCTTCATTTTGAAATTCTACTCCTACATATTCATCCTTGGCTAGATCCATAGTAGCCAATATCTGGTTCCAACCATATGGCTCAAAATCTTCATCTTTGAACTTTTGTGGTACATAACTCTCATCTTGTAACTTCCTCCCTTCTACACAATCTTTCCTTCTTAATCTCCTCATTCCATTTGTAAGGCTTCTTAACACATTGCACTTCCATATTGATGATTCTGTTTCATTCTGATTTTCAAACTCTGATTCTTCACTTAAATCTTGATTTTGATGTATCTTGAACCATTCTTGGGGGGATATGTCACAATAATGGCCATTTCTTAAATTTACTCTGGTTATTCTCCCTTTTCTCTGAAGATATAAGTAGTCATTACCCCAATCTTGCACAATTTGCATCTATCTCATGAATGGTCTTCCTAGGATAATTTCATATGAAGTGGATTGTGGAAATTCAACTATGGCAAAAGTATGCTCTATTTCTATTCTGCTTATGTCCACAATCACTTTTTCCCATATTCCTAAAGGTTTTTCTATGTGTCCATCCGCTAGTTGCAATCTCATTTTAGTGGGTATCAATTCATTTTTTCCCCATTTTTCCCACGTTTGTTTAGTCATGATGGCCACACCTGATCCACTATCCAATATGGCTTTGGCATGATTTTTTCCAAATTTTATTTTTAGGGTTGAGTTTCCCTCTTCTCCTTCACAATATCCTCCTATCTTATCAATGGGAATGTACCACAATTCTTCCAATTCTTGTGGCTGTGAATTAAGATTTTTTGGTATTGCTTCCCATTTTCCCATTTTGTATTGTAAATGAGGATTCTGTTTTACCAATTCCTCCAATGTTGTGTGATATAAGATTGTACATTGTTTATCTATATTTACCTTGAATGTAATTTGTGGGTTATCTTCTTGATTAATTGTTTCTCCTATTCTCGTTGCCTTTGACTCCCCATCTGTTGTTTGAGAATTGTCTAGTTTAAGTTGTGCTTCTTGTATGATTTGTTTGCATATTTGCATCCTTTCATGTTCTATATCTAGCATAGGATAAGCCATTACATGGTCTGTAGGATTTGGTCCCTCTTGAATTCTTCCCTTGTATGCCTTTATGAAGGTATCTAGACTCTATGACTTTCCTATCTCTGACTGGGTTTGTGTCTTTTGAGGAGGAGTACCGTTTGACTGTTCCCTATTCTCTTTTTCCAAGATTTTATCCATTCTTTTTTTCCTTTCCTATTTCCCTTTTTGTTTGTTTTTCTTCACCTTTGAAACTGAACCTTCATTTTGTTCTTTAGTTGTTTCTTGTTGTTTAGCTTGTGCCCTTGTTATAGCATTTATAGTTACTTGGTCACTGTCACTCACTTCTTCTTGCTCCATGATATTGACTGCTTTCAATGGTATGTTATTAGATGTGTTTTGTTGTTTTTGAGGATTTTTTGGACAATACTTATTAAATGTTCCCTGCCACAATCCTTGCAATAAGGTCCTTCTATTCTTAATGTAGGAGGTTGTGGACAGTCTCTAATGAAATGTTCTCCCCCACATCTATAACAAGTTATCTTTTGGTTCCCTTTGAACTGCGGTTTCTGATTGGACATATAATGATTGGTTATATACATGAATGTGGTTGTGTCCATCTCTATTCTCCCATTTCCCAAATCTAGGGCTTGTAATTCTGGTTCTCTCAACTCATATCCTTCCCACTCTTCCTGATATCCTTCATTCCATTGGTAATCTTCCTTGTAAGGTGATCTTATTCTTAAGTTTCCCTCCTCTATTGGTGTGTATTTAACTGGTACCACATTTGTTGGTAATGGAGGTTGTTGCCCAAGTACAGGTCTTGGTTGCTCAATAAACCCAGATTCTCTTTGGTTTGCATAATCTCTCTCCTTAATGGGTTGTTTATTGTAGAAACATTCTTCTCTGGTATGATTTGTCCATTTTCTCTCTAGTGTACAATATTTGAGTGTTTTCTTATCTTGCAAATGTGGTGGTTTTTGATATGGACATTGTTGTACCAAATGATTTTCTCCACAATTATAGCATTTTTTATTTGTTGTTATCTTGGTATTAATCAAATTGGTTTTAGTGCTAACTTCTAGGGCTTTAGCAATGGCTTGAGCCAATTCTTCTACTGATGGAATTTTATCTTCATTTGTTCTAGGTTGATCAAATGCTAGCAGATCTTGTCCTCTATTGTCTTCCAAATCTATTGCCTCTTTCACACATGCTCCCAGGTCAGGGCATCTCCTATAATACACTAGGGTTCTTAATTGGGCACTTCTTAATCCTTGTATAAATATGGATACTTGTCTTGCCATGGAAGGCACTTCTTCTCTGGGACATCTGTCAATGTACTGCTTGAATCTCCTAGCTGCCTCTCTGACATTTTCATTTTTTTGCCGTTTAAAACTATGTATCAATGTAGCTGTGCTATGTTGTATTCCAGTTTTTGAGAATTCCCCAATGAAGGCTTCTAGAAAGGATTCAATATCTAGATACATTTCCTTTCTTAAGGGAATGAACCAAGATAATGTAGGTCCTGTTAGGGTTAGACCAAATGCTTCAAATTGGACTTTGTAATCCTCCACTTCTTCAGCTCTAATTAATTGCCTAAATTCTACAGCATGAGCATGAGGATCAGAATATCCTTCATATTGATTTTTCATGCATTTGGCTACTTAGTAGGGTCTAAGCATTCTACCCTGATTTTGCCAATGATTTCTTCTTCTCAAAGGAAAATCATTAATCCTTCTGGTTCCTTTTCAAAAGGATTTGGGGAAGTATGTGTTCTCCTACCCTGTTGTTGTTCACCATTATTGTGAATTTCATGTGGTCTTGGTAAGTCTGACTGCCTTAGGTTCTGTTCCCAAGGTCTCTTGTCCGCACATTGCCCTAGGTCGTTAGAATTTTCTGGGTCTTGTGAGAAGATGTATATACATCCTTGCCTATCCTCATATCGACCATCTTTGAATTGGGCTACTGGTGTTATATTCAAGGGAACTTCTAAGTTTCTCAATCTAATGAGAAACTTATGCATTCCATCCTAATATACATAGGTTCCAAACCTATTTGTGTACATGTATTTGAGGATGTTTCTATAGTCCCCAGTCTCAGAAGATTCATTTATTTCATTTAAATTTTCCATATTGATTTCTTGCCCTAAATCTCTTTCTTGCAATTCCCCTACCAGTGGTTCTGCTTCCTTCCTTCCCAAGTCTTGCTTGGAATGTGTGTATAATTTATTACCAGACCTAAGGATCATTCAATTTCACAATTCTATGGAAAGAATCGTGTTTTCCACGATTCTGTGGAGAGAATCGTGATTCCCACGATTCTGTGATCAAAATCGTGTTTTTCACGATTCTGTTGTGAGAATAGTGATTCCCACGATTCTGTGATCAAAATCGTGTTTTTCACCATTTTGTTGTGAGAATCGTGATTCCCACGATTCTGTGATGAGAATCGTGTTTTTCACGATTTTATGAAGAGAATCGTGAATTTCACGATTCTGTGGTGAAAATCGTGTTTTTCACGATTTTGTATGAGAATCGTGATTTCCACGATTCTGTGATCAAAATCGTGTTTTTCACGATTTTGTTGTGAGAATCTTGATTTCCACGATTCTGTGATCAAAATCGTGTTTTTCACGATTTTGTTGTGAGAATCGTGATTTCCACGATTCTGTGATGAAAATCGTGTTTTTCACGATTTTGTGAAGAGGATCGTGAATTTCACGATTCTATGGTGAAAATCGTGTTTTTCACGATTTTGTATGAGAATCGTGATTTCCACGATTCTGTGATCAAAATCGTGTTTTTCACGATTCTGTTGTGAGAATCGTGATTTCCACGATTCTCTGATCAAAATCGTGTTTTTCACGATTTTGTTGTGAGAATCGTGATTTTCATGATTCTGTGATGAAAATCATGTTTTTCACGATTTTATGAAGAGGATCTTGAATTTCACAATTCTGTGGTGAAAATCGTGTTTTTCATGATTTTGTATGAGAATCGTGATTTCCACGATTCTGTGATCAAAATCGTGTTTTTCACGATTCTGTTGTGAGAATCGTGATTTCCACGATTCTGTCATCAAAAGCGTGTTTTTCACGATTTTGTTGTGAGAATCGTGATTTCCACGATTTTGTGATGAAAATCGTGTTTTTCACGATTTTATGAAGAGGATCGTGAATTTCACGATTCTGTGGTGAGAATCGTATTCTTCACGATTCTATGAAGAGAATCGTGATTTTCACGATTTTGTTCATAGACAATCGTGATTGCTCACAATCGTTAAAAACACGATTCTCTTATGAAAATCGTGTTCTGAAAATTGCGATTTTGTGCTTTGTTTCAAAGAATCGCGATTTTGTGTTCGACTACAAAATTGCGATTCTATGCATATTTCTGAAAAAAATTTAGGTTGTTATTTTTAAGTTTTTTTTCTCACAATGATTCACCTAATTTAAATTTTAACATGCAATAAAAGAATTTTCCGAGAATCATTCTTATTTGTCTGTGAAATTCAAAAATTCAAAAATCACGATTTCGTGATTTTACTATTTCCTGAGTTTTTGTGTTTTAAACTTATCCTTAGACTTTGAGATAATGCAAGAACTGATTAGGAACTTCTTACCTTGCTTGCTTGATCAAAAAATGTCCAAAGCTTGTGTTTTGCAGAAATTCGCAACTCCGTCCTTGCTCTCACTCTCTCTCTCTCCCACTCAAATGAGTTTTTTTCTGAAATTCCAAGATTTTATAGTGTCCACACAGTCGCGATCCTATGCTATTTCATCAAAATTTTCACTTTTTATTGGCCCAAATCTTATTCTTCAATAATTTTAGGGTTTTAATCCTCAATTCCTAACTTTTCATCATTAATCACCATTAGTCACTCCCTTTATTATACTGGAGAAAATCGCTATTTTGTACTTCCTTTCCACTTTTCCCACTTGATACTCAATCCTCACTGATTCTCTGGAATTTGACTTCCTTCACTTACTCAACTTAATGAAATCTCATACAATTACCTATCTCAAAACCCAAATATGCTCAAAATTCAAAAAAAAAAAAAATCCTCCTATAGAAAATCGCGATTTTGTGCAGAGAATTGCATTATGTATTTCCTGTTTTTTGCAATTTTAAGTCTTCTTTTCTCTTGCTTCCCTTCACTACCCTTTTCCAACTCCAATTCAGCTGTCACCTGCAATTTTGCATTTTTAACAAAAAATTATTCAGAGAATCGTGATCCTATGAAGAGAATCGTGATCCTATGAAGAGAATCGTGTTTTTTTCTACTTTTTCAGTTTTTTGGCAATTTTTTGTCTTTCTTTCACTTGGTCTTCTTTTACTTTTGTCAACAAAACTTCAGTCCAACTTCCTAAGGAGAAAAGAAATTTGTTTGATTGTTTTAATGAATTTTATGAATTTTTTAATATTTTGCCCTAAATTAAGGTAAACACTTCACTTAGGGTTTCTTGTTTGGTGATCTATTGATCCTGTGTTCCTTGATTGGTTATACTCTCTTATGCTTTGGCTATCAAAACAGTTCATGAGCAAAACTTCCCAAAGAAAAAAGGTGCTAAGAAATGCAAATATCAATTTTTGCAAAGATAAACTCAAACATTTTCCTTTTCAAGATGCAATTCAGTTTTTTTTCTCAAGATTATTGCTTTGACTTGGCTACAAATGGATCTTATCTACTTGCATCTAGCTACTTTACTTGACTTTTCCTTAATGCAATTTTGTCATCTTCCCAAGATCAACAATTCTGCTTAGTACTTGATAAAAAAGCACTCTACAAATGCAAGAATAGACACATTTTACCTTATCATCAGCTTTCTTGATCTATTTTTTCACACACCTGCACTTTACTTCCAAAAAATGATATAAGCAACTATCAATTTGCAAAAATTTCAACACTTCCTATTCTCAAAAAGATTATCTACTACTTTCTTTTCCCAAAAGACAAACAAAGAAATCTACCTTTTCATGTTTTCCATTTCTTGATTAAAGAGTATTACCTTTTCCGTGTGTTCAATACCATCACATTACAAGATCCAGCAAGGTCCAACTTCAATGAAGTTTTTGATATACTCCCCGGCAACGGCGCCAAAAAAATGTTTGTTGTAGATCTTTGGAGTTGTCCTCTCCAATCATGAGACCACAGCCCCTTCTATATGATAGAATCCAAGAAATAAGAGAAAACTCGCTGGATTTCTGAGAATAATGAAGATGAAGAGGAATTTCTAGGGTTTGGATTATCTTGAGCAATACTCCACCATTTTCAATAATCTTGGTGTCTAAAACATGTTATTTTCTCAGCAGAATACAACCATGAAGTCAGAACTCAAAAATGATACCTGTAACCTTTAGAAGAGACAATCGTGATTCTGTGAAATCAGACGATTTTCATCTCCAGCACCATTCTTCATCAATTTCTCACTCATTATGTCAGTAATCAGCTCTCTTCATACACATTCATCAGAAGCACACAATAGAAGCTCACAAATCTCCATGAATACACATAGAAGAGACTCAACAAATCAAAGAAATCACACAAAAGGAAGAAACACGATTTTCTGCAGGAAACTCTGTCTTCTTTGCTTGGATAGCATGTAATACAAATAACCAACCCTCTCATAATAGAGGAAATTGTCTTTTATACATTTTCAAGTGTCCCTTTTCACACTTGAATTTTGGTCCTTTCCTCTTTTATTCTAAAAATATGCTATCTAGGAGTTTCCAAAAATTCTAGAAAAATTACATAGGATTCTACTATACATAAGGAAGACTCTTCCTTATTTTTACATCAGTTGCATAAATATTTTTACAAGTTTTTGGCGTTTTACAATTATTTTCCATCAAAAGTACTTCAAAAAATTACTTCTTCCAACACCCACACTTCTGTATGTACTACTTCTAGTACATTCTCAATAGCATGCTTATCCTGTGGAAATGATGCTCTTGATTGTTTACCAAATTGACATGCTCCACATACCTTCTTCATTTCTACAACTTTGAAATTTGGTAGTCCATGGACAATCTCCTTTGATTGCATCAGTTTCACCCTTAGCAGATTTGCCTGTCCAATTTATTTGTGCCAGATCTCTATATCAGCAATAACTCCTACACTTTTTGCAAACATGGCTACATTCATTTTAGGAATCTTCTCATTTAATGTGAACATCCTACCCACTTTGTTTCCTTTGGCAATGAATCGTCCATCCTGCTTGTACTCCTCTACATATAATCCATTAGCATTGAACTTGACTTGTACATCACATCAGCAAGATCTTTTACCTTTCTATCCTGCATAGATAGTGCTTTGTTTCCTGTATGCTCAATAGGATGTGATGTGTCATCACCTATTTCAACATATCCAAGAACTCATAATTTTTGCAAAGTACTAAACCATTCTCCATGATTGGTCATGTGATTTGAAGCACTTGAATCAACATACCAGACATTATCATTAGATTTTGAAACACCAGCGGACATCGTATCCTCACCAAGATTATTTTCTTCAATAATCAGCATAGATACCAGATCAACAAAATTTGGAATATGTTCCCTAGTTTGTATATACGTTCTGAACTGCTTATATATAGCTCCTAAACCACGAAGGCATACTTCCACCTTATCATCATCATCTACATTCACTCCAATAGATGCAAGTGACTCACAGATGCTTTTGATTTTCAAAGTATAGTCACTTACCGACATGCTCTTTTTCTCCAAGGTATGCAGCTCGTTCTTGAATTGCAATTTCCAAGTCTTTGTATTGGTTTCATACAATGTGACCAAACTATTCCAAGACTCTTTCAGAGTCTTCGCATCCTGTATGTGCCCAATCATGCTATCATGTATGCTAACAAATAGCCAATACATTACCATTCATGCTCCTTGATTCCATTCCTCATATGCTCTTATTTGTTTTGCAGTCCAATTCCTATCTGCTAATGTCAGAGAATTTTCTTCTCTCCTTCGATGTACTTCTAGTGGACCTTTCCCATCAGGAAATTCATCATTTTGAATCTCCAAGCATGGAAGTTATTCTTGTCTAGCTTATCGCTCATAGGCTGACTCATTCCATCTGCGTTTGCCATTTCTCCAGCAATACACAACACGACAAACCACTACAAGCAATACTTCTACTTGAACACTGTCGCACTATGACGTGATATTTCAATCTCAAAAAACACAGTTTTCATGTATCAATAGTGCACGAAATTGCTTGAAATTATGGATCTCGAATATGTGAGTGTTTCCAAACACGATGCAAGTTACAATTTCTAAAACATACCTAGTTTTTCTGTGGGCCCCACCTTGTGGGCTTGGAACGAAGGTCGAGATGGCTCCGAAACTTTGATCAGACAGAAACCAATGACCTAAAGGGATACCTTACGAAAATATTTTGAGTTCTTCTACCTTCACAATGATTTTTGTAGCAAATGGAGGTCGTTTGTGAATTGCATTCTCTCCATACGTTGCTGCGTACTCTTCATCATCGCCTTCTCCACGAGCTCTCTACAGTCACCCTAGCTCTGACACCATGTCACGAGAAAGGAGATAAGGAAGAGAGCTCACACACACACTCTCACTCTCAAGGAGAAGCACACACACAGATTGAGGCAGGGAAGAATGATCTTCTTCTTCTTCTTCTATTACATAAAAAGGAATGTACAAGAATGACCTAAAAACAAGAATACAACAAGTGCAATATGTAAAGACGAGTACATACGGAGAAACCTAATGTCTGCAAATGACTGAGCTGGCAAGGAAAAAATGTGCCATCACTGTCAATCGATAAATTTAGTAAAGCTCAATGAAGTGTCCTTGACATATACCGACGTGACCACCATACATGTGAGAGAAACCAAAAAATGGTACGTGTCATCCTGGATCATCAAATGTTGAGCTTGATATCTTAACATGGTCTGCCCTCCTTCCTTCCTTTGGCTATCAATTTGTAGCCCTCTTTAGGTTTCCCCGCAATTCATCCTCTATGGTTGAAGTTGAATTGCAATCTTCTCTCAACCATTTTCCGAATAGAAACTAAGTTGTTTGTGATTGTGAGAACATGAAGGACCTCCTTAATGAACTTGGCTTTATGAGAACCTTCCAACATAACATCACCTATATGTGTAATAGCACGAGGATTGTCATCAAATGTTTCCCATTCTCATTTGGTTGATGGCACCTGCATGTTTGAGAATAACTCCTTGTTGCAACTCATGTGGTTGCTACATCCACTATCAATGTACCATGTGCTTGACCCTTCTATTTTGTAGTCACTCATCTACATCGTAGCTAGCATGCTCTCCTTTTCATTTGAAGTAGATGCATCATTGGGTGGACCTTTATAGGTTAAATTGTTCTTCTCCCTTTGATAGGAATCCCTGCATAGTGGCATACTTTCCACAAATGAAACGACCTTCTAATCTTGCATTGTCTCTATTATGGTTGGATTGTGATCCTCTACGTCTAAGCTTGCCTCGCTTTCTTGATAGGACTATATGCCTCCTTGATCTTGATCACAATCACCATTTGATCCTCGCCCTTGTGTACATCTTCTTGTGCAATGAATCTTTTGTCTTCCTCTGCCTTCATTTGCATATGAACCTTGGAATTCTTTGCCCTTTGTCTTCGAGCCTCTAATATTAATCTCTTCACTGACCATCAAAGCCACCATATACTCAAAGTTACGAAGAGTGTCTCTCAATTACACATATTTGATAAAAGCCTTCCATTTCTAATCATCCCTAAGCCCATTGAAGGTGCATTCAACTAGATCATCATCATCTATGTGACAACCTATGAAACTCAATGCATCAAAGCTTGAATCTCAATATATATATATATATATATATATATATATATATATATATATATATATATATATATAGAGAGAGAGAGAGAGAGAGAGAGAGAGAGAGAGAGATCATGTATGAGATGCATATGTTTTCTCATATGTATTATGAATGTTATGTTATGTGAATGTGTTTTTTTATGAGATGTGTTTTTTTATGAGACTATATTTTTTCTTATGCATACATACTCTATGAGTCTCTCTCTCTCTCTCTATCTATCTATAGACACGCACACATACATACATAAACAGATACATTCATACATATACATATATACACACACAAGTTTGTATGTGCTAGTGCAAACGATCACATAATTCATGCTCCATATATTTCTCATTAATTGTGGTGCAAGCATGTGTGTGTATCTATATATATATATATATATATATATATATATATATATATATATATATATATATATATATATATATATATATATATATATATATATATATGTGTGTGTGTGTGTGTGTGTTGAAAATGTGAACTATGCAAGCTTTTGGTGGACAAAGGGGTCAAAAGACCTTAATGTGGACAAACATCATGACTTAGATCACTTAGGGAAGTCTCAAGGTCTGGCAAGGTGAGTCAAATCAGTACTAAGGTGGTCCAAAAGTCAAGAGAGGCATCCAGAAGCTATAAAAGGACGTGAAGAGTCCTGAAATGTATGGAAGTCTTGTAGGTCCTTGAAGGACAAGAGCCATATACTCAAGGAGGCTCAAGAAGACATTCATCCAAGGCGCAAGGAGCTGAAATGCAGCTATTCAATCTAGGAAAAATTCAGAGGAGCATGTTACATGCAGAGAGAAGGAGTTGCCATGCCCGCACCCCCTCTAGTCTCTTGTAGGTATACACATAGTCTGCTTATAAAAGTTGTAACTCCCTCTAAGGTGTCCAATTTGAGAGATTTAACATGGACGTTATAGCTTATATATGTATCTTACTTTCCCTAAGAGGGCTTTATGAAATCAGTTTTCTCTGGAGAGAAATTGGTCTATTTCTATAACCCTAAATTTTGCATATCCTACATCTATGCATAGTCTGTTTTGTATAGAGTTGTTGATTGACCTAAATAGATCCATCTGAGGAAATCTATAGGTTCTTGGGAATCTTATGAACAATGCTAAGTGTGGCTAAAAGCGTGGGATTTGGATCAATGTAAGGTAGGTGAAGCAGTGTTTTTCTACATGGTAGAAGAAAAGGTGTTTGAAGGGACCTAGGTATTGGGTTCATTTCACTTGTAGTCTGCAAATCTAAGCGACTAAAGTCCATCAATTGGTGCCAAAGCAGGAAACATCCTTTTAAGACTCTAGGAAGACACAAAAGCCTCAACATCAAGGCTAAGATGTACATTTCAATGTTACCCTAATTTCCCATTCATTATGGTAGATCTAGGTAAAAAAATGGAGTTGCTTTACGAAGACAACTTTAGCCATGTAGGCTCACACTCATGAGCAAAGATTTATGGCCTATTGTGTGTGGTGATGAAGATATGAGGATGGATTTTTACTTGATGAAGATGAAGTGGTGCTTCAGAAACCTTTGCACTACACCAGCCAAATGAACTCCAAAGATATGTGGTGGGCCCTTTAGCTTTCCAAAGGATGTATTAGACACCCTATGTACCTTGGAAGATCACCCTAAAAAAGATGAATCAAAACAGAAAATTTTGACTAAAAGTCAAAATTTACTTAGACTTGCCTTGTACTTGTTCCAACAAACGATAAGTCCGATGTGGGTCCCAAAGAACCAAAGGTCACTAATGAAGAATTAAAGATGTTGAATGATTAGAAGGAAAGGAATAGGAGATCTATCTTCTACATATCACAAGTAATCTCTTACACTATGATTGGTCATATATCGGAGTTTGATCATGCTAGAGATGTTTGGCGGGCCTTAGAGAAGATATATGTCACTTCCACAAGAAGTAGAGAAATGTAGCTTAAGAATTAACTCTGTTCCTTGAAGAATGGCATTGGTCAATCTATTATTGACTACACCTTGAGGGTGAAGGAGTTGAGGGAGCAATTGGTGGCCGTTGGCTACAAAGTAGAGGAGGAAAACCTTGTGCAGATTACTCTCAATGAGCTAAGAGAGGAAGACAAGTGGAAACCCCTCATTACTACTGTCTTGTATAGAGATACTCTACCAAGTCTTGAGGAGTTGATCTCAAACCTAGTGGGAGAAGAGGTTTCCATAGGGGACACATCCAAGAAGGATGTTGACCCATTAGGTCCTATATGCTAGCAAAGGAAAAGGAAAGATTGGCAAGAAGGGGAAAGGATGAGAAAGCAAGTGGAAGTAGTCCAAGGAAGAATATTCAAATTCAAAAGGAGATAGGAAGTCATCATCTTCAAGGAAGGGCAAGAATGGCAAAGGGAAGAATAACCCTCATCAAGGTAAAACGTTTTTTATATGTGGTGAGCAGAATCATATTTCTTCAAATTGCTCGTTTAAGTATGAGAAATGCAAGAAGAAAAATGATCAAGGGAACTATCCTAACAACTCCAAGAAGGATGATGTGAAGGAGACCCTCCAAACCATGAGACATGGCTAGACTAGTGATCCCTAGGTATACAAATTAGTGCATAGACTTTGGATGCCCTAATCACATGTAATGTATGGGGAATCTTTTGTTCATATGCTCTCAAGCATATCGAAGATCAAGGTGTGGTGGACAGTTTACCTACTTTTGCTTTACCAGATGATGCAGAGTCATGTGAAGGATGTCTTGAGGGAAAGCTTCAAAAACTAACTTTCAAGAAATATGGATTCATCATGGCTACAAGAAAATTAGAGATCATGCATTCAGATGTGAATGGTCCGATGAGAACAGATTCTATTCAAAGTTATAAGTTCTTTGTTTTGTTCATAGATTATTTCTCAAGATATTCATGGATTTACGGTCTTATAGTGAAATTAAAGGTTTTTCCTACTTTCAAGAAGTTCTTAGCTATGGTGGAAAATGAAAGTCAGTCAAAGATCCAGATTTTGAGAAGTGATAGAGGAGGAAAATACATGTCTAAAGACTTTAGGTCTTTTCTCGAAGACAAAGCTATATCTCATCAACTCAGTATTCCTTACATGCCAGAATAGAATGGTATTGCACAGAGAAAGAATAGATACTTGTTGAAATGATGCAAACTATGATGCAATCGAAAAGGCTTTCTCTAAAGTTTTGGTTTGATGCAGTACATCGAGGTAATCACATTCTAAATAGATCTTCCACAAAAGCTTTAAAGTTCATTACACTTTATGAAGCTTATGATGGGAAGAATCCCAGTCTGAGTTACTTCAAAGTTTTTGGTTCTTCAACTTATGTTTACATTGAGAAGAAGGGTCATGGTAAGCTTGATGTAAAAGCCATTAAAGCCATCTTTATTGGTTATGCAATTGAAAGCAAAGGATACATACTTTATGTTTTAGATATAGGTGATATCCTACTCTCATGCAATGCATATATTGTAGAAAGGCAGATTTATGATAAGAAAGAAGAAATTCCACATTTCATGAAGGCAAATGACTATGCATTTTTCAAAAGGAATTTGGATGCTTACATTCAGCCATACAAGGGGGGTGATGAGCCTAGTCAAGCCCTAATAGATACAAGTAAAGATAGAATCTCATTACCTACATTCATGGAGAGTGTTAATCTCCAAAAGAACAACCTACTCTTGAACTTAGAACACCTCTATATCAAGAGTAAGTCAAAATCTTCACCAATTTAAAAGATCAATGACCAAATATCAAAATCTTGAACAAACTGTGAAGAAGGAGATTACTCAGAAAGTCTGCTGCATATATCTTTCTCATTGACTGAGTAAATGTGTAAAGTTTTTTATGAAACTTTGCACAAGGTGTCGCCTAAAGATTGCGCACCTCTTCCAAGTCAAATCACTCCAAAAGATTCATTGGATCTTGAGAAATCTACTTAGCAAGTTACCTATGTCTAAATCTGCACTTCTGAGAAGTCGATTTGAACACCCCTAACTTTTAACACATAGTTCTCTCAGTATAGAACCCGTTTAAGCAAATGCTTTTAGCTACAAGTAGCTTACCTTCCAACTTAAAGATTAAGTGCTTACTTGCACAAAACTTTAAACTGTGGAATGAGAAATGATCAAATCATTAAGATTGAAATTTGCCCCTATTTCAGGAACCAGTGAATACTTTTTCACATGTAAATGTTCCTACACACAATTCTCTTAGCCTGATCACAATTGGAAGCTAAAACTTTGTACACAGATCGATCAACTCTAGATTTAGACTTGTACAAAAGCATTCCACAGAAGATCTATCACAGAAGGAGAAGACACGAAAACTTCGGGCGCAAATTTTCTTCTATTCCTCAGAAAATTACAACTAAGTTATGAGAGAGACTTCTTCTCATTCCTATGAACTCTAATGAGTCTTACAACTTACAAAATGCACTATTCTCATACTCTCCTATTGTCTTCTCTATTGCCCCGATATTTTTCAAAAGTATTTATAGGCAAATATGTACAAGCTTATAACTAAACAGATGTATAAGTGATCTATGTCTTCACTAATGTACATATGTGTACATGTCTTTCAATCTGTGAATATATCCATCTTCTATGCTTCAAGAATTGATCTTATTTCCATCCTTTGTCCTTCAAATCTTCAATTGGTGATTGGTCTGCACCAACAGCTCCCCCTCAATCATCAATTGAGATTTCTCTTATCTTCTTTATACCTGCCGTGTCTTTGAACTTCTGTAACTTTGGTCCATCCAAACTCTTTGTAAGCATATCAGCTATCTGATCTTTTGTTGAAGTATGTATAACTTCAATCTCCTTATCCATCACCTGCTCTCTTAGAAAGTGATACTGTATCTCAATGTGTTTGGTCCTGGCATGAAAAATAGGATTAGCAGCTAGATATAATGAACTCATGTTATCACCATAAATGATAGGTATGCTCTGTAAAATGTCAAAACTCTTCATGAGAGTCCTAAGCCATATCACTTCTTTTGCAGCTTCAACCATGCCTTTGTACTCTACTTCTGTAGATGACAAAGCAACTGTATGTTGCTTCTTTGAGCACCAAGAAATCAATTTATCTCCCACATAACACATGTATCCATAAGTTGACCTTCTATCATCTGGATTACCTGCCCAATCTGCATCACTATATATTTTGATATTTGTATCTGATGTAAAACCATAATACAAACCCTCTTTGAGTGTTCCCTTAATGTACCTCAACACTCTTTGACCTGCAATCCAATGCTCTTTCCTAGGACAATGCATAAATTGAGATAACACCCCAACTGCATATGATAAATTAGGCCTAGTTAATGTAGCATAGATATGACTACCAACCAAACTCTGATATTGTTTCATGTCCTTGAACTCTTCACCTCTAAATCTGCTCAATTTGTGATTCACCTCCATTGGAGTAGGTGCTTCTCTGCAATCATTCATTTTAAACTTGGTTAACAAATTCTTCAAATACCTTTCTTGAGTCACATACACTCCATGTTGAGTGTATGAAATCTCCATGCCCAAGAAGTATGACAAATCTCCCAAGTCACTGATTTTGAACTCTTTTTCCATTTGCTTCTTTAGGCTTTGTATGCCTTTCTCATCTGTACCTGTAAGAATTATATCATCAACATATATACATATGTAAATGAACCCATCATCACTTGCTTTGACAAGCAAGCTACTATCTGCTTTAGATACTTGAAAACCAAGTTCCTTTAAGAACTTTACAAGCCTATAGTTCCATGCCCTTGGGGCCTGCTTCAAGCCATATAAAGCTCTCTTGAGCTTACACACATAATCTGGATATCTTCTCCATGAAAACATCATCTGAAATATAACCATTCAAAAAAGCATTCTTCACATCTAATTGACACAATTTCCAACCTTTGCATGCAGCAATTGCTATGAGTGTTCTAATGGTTGTCATCTTTGCCACTGGACTATAAGTCTCATCATAGTCAATACCATATGTCTGAGCAAACCCTTTAACAACAAGTCTAGCTTTGTACCTAGACACACTTCCATTTGCAAATCTCTTTGTCTTATAGACCCACTTGCATCCAATGATCTTCTGACTATTTGGTTTTGGAACCAAATCCCATGTTTGATTCTCCATCAATGCATCATATTCTTCCTGCATAGCTTTTTCCCAAATCTCTTTACCTTTTGCCTCTTCATATGTGGAAGGGTCTTCATCTGCTTTCACCATGTAAGCATAATCCTTAGTAGTCCATAATGAAGTATCATAGCTATACCTTGTAGGTTGCCATTTGTGCCTTGTAGACCTCCTGAGTTCTCCACTTCTTGAGGTTTTTGGTTCTTCACATTCAGGATCAAATCTTGGTGTCTCTTCCACTTCAACCTGCACTTCATGATTCTCTTGTTCATCAAATATCTGAATCTTTGATTTACCTTTCCTTTGGCTCACAATTTCTTCATCATCTGTATTAATATTGATAGTACCTGCATACCAAGTACCTTGCTCATCAAATGTAACATCTTTTGATACAAGAAAATGTTTTGTGGATGGATTCCACAACCTGTATCCCATCTGCTTATCATCATAACCAATAAAACACATATTTTTCAGCTTTAGGTTCCAATTTGTGCCTTAATTGTGATGGCACATATGCATAGGCCAAACATCCAAATACTTTGCAATGGTCTAGTGTAGGTCTCTTACCCCACCATGCCTCATATGGTGTCATACCCTGCAAGGCTTTACATGGTACTCTATTGACCAAATAAGTAGCTGTATTTACAGCCTCAGCCCACAAATAATTTGGGCAATTTTTCTCCTTCATCATGGACCTTGCAAACTCAACAAGAGTCCTATTCCTCCTTTCAGCTACACCATTTTGTTGAGGAGAGTACCTACAAGTAACTTCTCTTTTATACCTGCATTCCACAAGTAATCACTGAACTCGTTAGAGAAATATTCTCCCCCTCCATCTGACCTTAGTCTCTTCAATTTATGTCCTGTAATTCTCTCTGCATACACATGATAATGTTTGAATGTATTGAATACCTCTGACTTATCTTTGATCACATAGATAGTGATCCATCTGGTAGCATCATCAACATAAATCACATAATACCTTGAACCATTTATACTGAAATCCTTCGATGGTCCCCACACATCTGTGTGTACCAACTCAAGTTTCTCTGAATACATAAACCCATGCTGAGAATAGGATTGTTTATGAGCCTTACCTAATTGACATGCCTCACATCTGTATGTCATATGTTGACCTGCAACATTAGGCAATCCAAGCACTGAACCATTATTAATCATGTCTTTAATACCTCTTTCATTGAAATGTCCAAGCCTCTTGTGCCAAAGATCTAACTCAGAGATCTTATGTCCTCCATAAGTGAACAAGGCATGACCAACATTACCTTGAATCTTCAATGTGAACAATCTTCCTTCTTTCTTCCCTGAAACAATTTGTTTATACCCATTGCTAGGGTCTTCCATAAACACTCCTTCATTAGTGAACCTTACTTCATAACGTTTCTCCACAATTTGTCCTACACTTATCAAATTCTTAGGAATTGTAGGAACATACAAGACCTTACTCAATAAGGTGCTACCATCCTTGGCCTTCACTGATCCAATTGACTTCACATTGTGCTTTGTATTATCACCTGTTTGAACAACATGATTAGATACCTTATTCTCCAAATCAGTCATCAAGGCTATGTTACCACTCAGGTGATTGCTACACCCTGAGTCAATGTAGAAGACTCTTTGATCTTCACTCTGCCTTTCACATGTTGCATTCATTATCAATGTTGAATCTTCCTTCTTATATGAAGCATAATTGTAGTAGGTATTGTTATATTGTTGACTTTGGAAACCTCTACCTGCATTTCTTCCAAAGTAACCCCTACTACCTCTACCTCTGAAATTACCTCTTTGATTTCTGCCACCTCTTCCTCTTGAATTATAGTTCTGATTGTATCGACCATTACTCTGAGTGTTATGCCAACAATCATTAGCTAAATGATTTGTCTTACCACAAATCCAGCAAGCTTTGGATCCATCTTTGTTACTCCTGCCTCTTCCTCTACCTTTGCCACCTCCTCTTCCTCTTAGGAAGTTGGCTTGACTAGTTGTGCCTTCTTCTTCATTTGCTTGTTGCTTTCCTTTGTTAGTTTTCTTCTTGTCTTTAGAGTACATTGCATGACCTGCACTCTTGTCAACATCTCCTTTGATATCATTCTCAAAAGTTAGCAGATGACCTAACAATTGTCTTTATACTTTATAAAGATTGACGAATTCAGTACACAGGTAAAGGAAGGATGGGAGATTCTCTTCAGATAGAGAAATTGGATAGAGAGAACTATCCTGCATGGTCAATGAGGATGGAAGCCCATCTAATGAGCAAAGATTTGATAGCCTATATTACAGGAGAAGAAGAAAAGCCTCAATTCAGAGATCCTAGTGTTCCAACTAGGGAGGAGTTGTCAGATTTGAAGAATTGGATGAAGAGAGATGCTCAAGCTAGGAGCATTATCTATATGGCAGTCAATGACTACTTGCTACCTCACATTAGAGGTCTTGAAAGTGCAAGTGAAATATGGAATGCTTTGGAGGAGCATTTCCAAAACACTACAACGTCAAGAAAGGCATCTTTATGGGCAGAGTTTACTACTTTCAAGAAGAAGGCTTCACAATCAATATCTGATTATGTGACAAAGATGAAGGACATTGCAGATGCATTAGGAGCAGTGGATGAAGACATTGAAGAAGATAAATTGGTAAGGCAAATTCTCACAGAACTAAGAGGTGATGAGAAGTGGAAGCCTTTTATTTTGTCTACAGAACTTTCATTGGATCATTTCAATCCTGATTCCCCACACTTCTGTATGTACTACTTCTAGTACATTCTCACTAGCATGCTTGTCATGTGGAAATGATGCTCTTGATTGTTTACCAAATTGACATGCTCCACATACCTTCTTCATTTCTACAACTCTGAAATTTGGTAGTCCATGGACAATCTCCTTTGATTGCATCAGTTTCACCCTTAGCAGATATGCGTGTCCAATTCATTTGTACCAGATCTCTATATCAGCAATAACTCCTACACCTTTTGCAAACATGGCCACATTCATTTCAGGAATTCTCTCATTTAATGTGAACATCCTACCCACTTTGTTTCCTTTGGCAACCAATCATCCATCGTGCTTGTACTCCTCTACATATAATCCATAAGCATTGAACTTGACTTGTACATCACATCAGCAAGATGTTTCACCTTTCCATCCTCCATCGATAGTGCTATGTTTCCTGTATGCTTGATAGGATGTGATGTGTCATCACCTATTTCAACATATCCAAGAACTGGCAATTTTTGCAAAGTACTAAACCATTCTGCATGATTGGTCATGTGATTTGAAGCACCTTAATCAGCATACTAGACATTATCATTCGATTTTGAAACACCAGCAGACACCGTATCCTCACCAATATTCTTTTCTTCAATAATCAGCATAGATACCAGATCAACAAAATTTGGAATATATTCCCTAGTTTGTATAGACGTTTTGAATTGCTTATATATAGCTCCTAAACCATGAAGACATACTTCTACCTTATCATCATCATCTACATTCACTCCAATAGATGCAAGTGACTCACAGATGCTTTTGATTTTCAGGGTAATGTCACTTACCAACATGCTCTTTTTCTCCAAGGTATGCAGCTCGTTCTTGAATTGCAATTTCCAAGTCTTTGTATTGGTTTCATACAATGTGACCAAACTATTTCAAGCCTCTTTCAGAGCCTTAGCATCCCGTATGTGCCCAATCATGCTATCATGTATGCTAACAAATAGCAGATACATTACCATTCATGCTCCTTGATTCCATTCCTCATATGCTCTTATCTGTTTTGCAGTCTGATTCATGTCTGGTAATGGCAGAGAATTTTCTTCTCTCCTTTGATGTACTTCTAGTGGCCTTTTCCCATCAGGGAATTCGTCATTCTGAATCTCCAAGCATGGAAGTTCTTCTTGTCTAGCTTATCGCTCATAAGCTGACTCATTCCATCTGCGTTTGCCATTTCTGCAACAGTACACAACACGACAAAACACTACAAGCAACACTTCTACTTGAACACTGTCGTATTATGACATGAAAGTTCGATCTAAAAAAAACACAGTTTTCATGTATCAACAGTGCACGAAATCGTTTGAAATTATGGATCTGGAATATGTGAGTGTTTCCAAATATGATGCAAGTTACAATTTCTAAAACATACCTAGTTTTTTTGTGGGCCCGACCTTGCGGGATCGGAACGGAGGTCGAGATGGCTCCGAAAGTTTGATCAGAGAGAAACCAATGACCCTAAAGGGATACCTTACAAAAATATATTGAGGTCTTCTACCTTCACAACGATTTTTGTAGCAAATGGAGGTCGTTCATGAATCGCATTCTCTCCATACCTTGCTGCGTACTCTGCATCGTCGCCTTCTCCACGAGCTCTGTACAGCCACCCTAGCTCTGATACCATGTCACGAGGAAGGAGATAAGGAAGAGAGCTCACACACACACTCTCACTCTCAAGGAGAATCACACACACACATTGAGGCAAGGAAGAATGATCTTCTTCGCCTTCTTCTATTACATAAAAAGTAATGTACAAGAATGACCTAAAAACAAGAATACAACAAGTGCAATATGTAAAGACCAGTACATAAGGAGAAACCTAATGTCCACAAATGACTGAGCTCGCAAGGAAAAAATGTGCCATCACTCTCAATAGATAAATCTAATAAAGCTCAATGAAGTGTCCTTGACATATACCAACGTGACCACCATACATGTGAGAGAAACCAAAAACTGGTACGTGTCATCCTGGATCATCACATGTTGAGCTTGATATCTCAACATGGTCTGCCCTCCTTCTTGCCTTTGGCTATCAATATGTAGCCCTCTTTACGTTTCCCCGCAATTCATCCTCTATGGTTGAAGTTGAATTGCAATCCGCTCTCAACCATTTTCCGAATAGAAACTAAGTTGTTTGTGATTGTGGGAACATGAAGGACCTCCTTAATGAACTTGGCTTTATGAGAACCTTCCAACATAACATCACCTATATGTGTAATAGCACGAGGATTGTCATCAAATGTTTCCCATTGTCATTTGGTTGATGGCACCTGCATGTTTGAGAATAACTCCTTGTTGCAACTCATGTGGTTGCTACATCCACTATCAATGTACCACGTTGTCGCGGGGTTTCGTGGAAAGGAGGGAGCTAACGCTCTTAGGGGTGCACACAGGGTGCCAAGAAAGTGGCCTTGACAAGGAGTTGAAGATGGATTGGTAAATGAATCAAGATATGCGTGTTTGCAAGAACCTACTCTCAAATTCTTCACGTTTGTTATATATTAATGCACTCACACAATATATCGAAAACTCATCTTAACCTTCCGATGGAAGTCGTTTATAGAATCAATCAACAAGTAATTAAGTGATTTAAAGTGTTAGGCAGACTTAGATTTTCCTATCTCCTTAATATATGAATTATTGTATTAACTTAGTAGTTCTCTGAAATGACGAATTTGTAATATTGACTTAGATGATAAAGCATCAGTAACAACAATCCAAGCGCAATAAGCATCAAATTTACTTGTTTAAGAAGTGGTTTGCTCAAACTCCCGAATCGCAGAACATTCAAAGGACTACATATGCTTATGCAAGAGTTTCAACAACATTATCAGGACATTCCAGCATTGTAGTATGGTCTCTTCATCAGATTGAATAGTTTAACTAAACTTTCTGCACACATATAAATTCACTAAATATTTGTCACACAAACGTGGCGTATGTCAGAAAACAGATGCTATATGGTTATATGGAATCGCAATTTAATATCAGAATTTGACAGTATGCAGCGCATACCCTTAACATATTATCAATGATTGTTATGTTGATACAGCAAATGAACTAGCAGAACGCATTGTCGAAGCCAAGCTATTTGTTGTAAGAAACTTTAAGGTAGTGAAGAATATTAAGAACATCAACACATATTATATTTATAAAATCATGCTCAAATTTTCAGTAGTGAATTGCAATGCTATGATGATTAAGAGAACACTCACACAGTTCTCTTCGAGAATTTATGCACTAACGCTTATCACAACACAAGCAGTATAGGTTCGTACAAATTCTAAACCTAGAAAAATGTGCTATAGCAGCAGTTAAACAGTATTCAAGCAAAATTTAAAAAAACACAGATAATTGAATCTCTACTGCTCATACAACTATGTAGTCTGCACTTTATTATATGTGGAAATATTACAAAAAAATTTCATTTCCCTTTTTCTAATTACTATAACGTATAGAAAGAAAACATTCGCACTTCTAAAGGCAATATTAACAATCAGTTCTCATGGTAACTTCTGATTAATAAAAAAAAAGTGAATGCTTTGAACAATTAGCAAGCACCTCGAGAATTGGACGTAATCCATCACCAAAAAAAAACAGAGCAGTAAATAATAAAGTGACAGAGAAGTAAAAGATAAAGCTCTCATATAATCTGAAATCTGACAAAAAGGAAACAAACAAAAGAACTAAACGTCTACAGATATCAACGAGCATAATCATGCTGGACAAATTTATGCTTCAATTTATATGAAAACTATGGAAATTCAACGTGCGCTATAGGAAGAAATGATCTTGATCAGGCAAAAAAATTTAAGAAAGTAGAAATCCAATCATCTGAGAGGTCCCATGCAGTAAACGACTCGCCAGCCTGCAACAACATCATAGGAATTTGTGTGCACAAATGAAGTCACAAGAATCTTCCCAGCAAGGAACGAACTCCACTCTCTTTCACTGTTCGCCGCGTGAGTGCCCAGCAGCCAAAAGGCATTCTCCACGATCTGTCTTTAACATCACAGCTCCCAGAGCATCATTTCTTTTCCTCCTCCGTTTTTCCCAGCCTCTCCTTTGAAATCCCAGCAGTAAAGATGCTCTTCCTCTCTGCCTCCTCGTGTTCAGAAGGTTATGCCTTCGCATATATTAAGTTATTAAGAGCCTTCCCTCCATTTTTTTTTCTGGAATGCGAAGAAGCCTCCCGTCATGTCTATCTACCCGGAGAGAGAAGAAACACCAGAATGACTGATCTCTTGAACTCTAACCACCAAAGCCAAAGAGAGTACAGCCCTGACGCTTGAGAGCATACACGACATCCATAGCAGTCACCGTCTTTCTCCTAGCATGCTCTGTGTAGGTCACTGCATCGCGAATAACATTCTCCAAGAATATCTTGAGAACTCCACGAGTCTCCTCATAGATCAGGACACTGATACGCTTGACACCTCCTGTTCGAGCGAGTCTGCCAATTGCAGGCTTCGTAATGCCCTGAATGTTGTCCCCCTCTCTGTCACCTCGGTTCTTCCACACATATAGTTTTACGATTCTTCAAAACTCCTCTTTTGACAGCGTACCTTCATCACCTCTCTTGTTGTGTGTTCGAACATAATCAATATCGTCGACCTCTGCGCACATTCTTGCTGCAAATCTGATGTGTTGTCACCGTCAGAAGATGAAGATCCCCTCTAAATTACTTTCCTTCCCCGCTTCTCAACACACTTCCTCCTATATCCGATGAACAGGATGTCGACGGAAAAATCCAAGTCCCCAAAACTTTCCTAGATCTTCCCATGTGATTGCTTCTGCAATTGATCTCCATAATCTGCCCCTTGGCCTGAAGCATTCCAGAACCAAATCGAAGTACATCCACACTGATCTGATAGGCTTTCTATTCCCGTTCTTTTGAAAATGCAGCTCCCGAGTTCTCCAAAAGAAGAAATATGCATCACCGTTTTAGACATAGTATGCCACAGCTTATCACATCATCTAATTGGAGCTTAACCAATATCTGAGGACGTTTGATCAAATCATTGATGAAGCACTGCACAATCATCTGAACTTTCTCACAAACACCACCGCAGATTCCTCTTCCATTTAATATACACTATGTGTATAGTTTATGTTTGAATACACCCTCGTATATATAAAATGAAACATATACATAGATGCTTCTTTCACACACATATTTATGTATGTTTATGCTCACCCGTGTGCGCACACCGTCTAATCGACTACACACATACAAATGCACATGAAACATACATGTTTACACCAATAGGGTCATACATTTGCATATGCACGCATGCAATGAAGTGCATATACTTACAAAATACGCATGCACATGCAAATACACATAAATAGGCGTCACACAAACATCTAAATGAACCTGAATGTACATGCTTGTATGCATGAATACACACACGTTTTCATACAAGGCATATGCTCTAACGTAAATAAATTCATGTAATGTCATGCATTTTATCAATACCCTTTGACTAAGGAATTTAAGGGAAGAAATCACCAAATTGAAGTTTATTCATGTTCTCCATAAGATCTGATGCTTGTTTATATCCGATTGAATTCCACCACTGATTTGGAATCATTATATTGATTCGATATTTCATAATGGTTCATAAGCTCGGATGCCGATTCTCGACCACAACGTGCTAGACCCTTCTATTTTGTAGTCACTCATCTACATCGTAGCTAGCATGCTCTCATTTTCATTTGAAGTAGATGCATCATCGTGTGGACCTTTATACATTAAATTGTTCTTCTCCCTTTGATAGGAATCCCTTCTAATCTTTCATTGTCTCTATTATGGTTGGATTGTGATCCTTACATCTAAGCTTGCCTCGCCTTCTTGATAGGACTATATGCCTCCTTGATCTTGATCACAATCACCATTTGATCCTCGCCCTTGTCTACCTCTTCTTGTGCAATGATTCTTTCCTTTTCCTCTGCCTTCATTTGCATACGAAGCTTGGAATTCTTTGCCCTTTGTCTTCGAGCCTCTAATATTAATCTCTTCACTGACCATCAAAGCCAGCAGATACTCAAAGTTACGAAGAGTGTCTCTCAATTACACATATTTGATAAAAGCCTTCCATTTCTAATCATCCATAAGCCCTTTGAAGGTGCATTCAACTAGATCATCATCATCTATGTGACAACCTATGAAACCCAATGCATCAAAGCTTGAATCTCAATATATATATATATATATATATATATATATATATATATATATATATATATATATATATATATATATATATATATATATATATATATATATATATATATATATATATATATATATACAGACATATATATAGATCATGTATGAGATGCATATGTTTTCTCATATGTATTATGAATGTTATGTTATGTGAATGTGTTTTTTTATCAGACTATATTCTTTTTTATGCATACATACACTATGCATCTCTCTCTCTCTATCTATCTATAGACACGCACACATACATACATGAATAGATACATACATACATATACATACATACATATACATATACACACACACACAAGTTTGTATGTGCTAGTGCAAAAGAGCACATACTTCATGCTCCATATATTTCTCATTAATTGTGGTGCAAGCATGTGTGTGTGTGTATGTATATATATATGTATATATATATATGTGTGTGTGTGTGTGTGTGTGTGTGTATGTGTGTGTGTGTGTGTGTTGAAAATGTGAACTATGCAAGCTTTTGGTGGAAAAAGGTGTCAAAAGACCTTAATGTGGACAAACATCATGACTTAGATCACATAGGGAAGTCTCAAGGTCTGGCAAGGTGAGTCAAATCAGTCCTAAGGTGGTGCAAAAGTCAAGAGAGGAATCCAAAAGCTATAAAAGGAGGTGAAGATTCTTGAAATGTATGGAAGTCTTGTAGGTCCTTGAATGCCAAGAGCCATATACTCAAGAAGGCTCAAGAAGACATTCATCCAAGGCGCAAGGAGCTGAAATGCAGCTATTCAATCTAGGAAAAATTCAGAGGAGCATGTTACATGCAGAGACAAGGAGTTGCCATGCCCGCACCCCCTCTAGTCTCTTGTAGGTATACACATAGTCTGCTTATAAAAGTTGTAACTCCATCTAAGGTATCCAATTTGAGAGATTTAACATGGACATTATGTGCAGAGATGGATAGGTATATGCTTAAAGATGAAGAGGTGTTGCAAAATCCTTGCTCTACACCAGCCAAATGAACTCCAGGAGTATATGGTGGGCCCTTTTAGCTTGCCAATGGATGTATTAGACACCCTATGTACCTTGGAAGATCACTCTCAAAAAGATAGATCTAAACAGATAAGTTGGACTTAGCTGAGAGGTGAAAAACTTGCTATTTTGGTTCATACACGTGTCCACTGTTTTGCATAATTCTCTGAGCACAGCAGCAATTAGCTTAATTCCTCTTGGAGAAGTATGGTTAACTTAAAGAGCTAACTTTCAAGAGTAATCTCATCAAAAATAATAAACCACACACTAAGAATGAGTTTTAACAAGTGATGACATCATCCCGATTTTCATGGGCTCCTACAGTTTGAGACCAGTGAGCACAAAAATGAACATAACTCAAAATGTAAGAATCCAATGATTATGAAAATTTGTATGCTTATTATAGATAGTATTTTGAATCCAAGAAGATTCAAAGCACTGCATTTGGAGGAGTAACCACTGAGAAATGGCTCTAACAAGGTGAGTGAAAAAGTCGGGTACCTGATAGAGAAGTGAAGATGAACAGACACTATTGACTTCAACTGAACATAACTGAAGATTGCAACATTCAAATGACATGAGAATTTGTGAGCATATAGTAGACTTATAGAGCTAACGTTACCAAGTTAAATCACAGAAAATGATGCACCAAGCTTAGAGAAACCATCTCTGCAATCTGACTGAGAAAACTGAGAGTTATGGCAGTGAGTAGTACACTTCACAAGAACATAAAAATATGAACTCAAATAATCATGAAAATGAAAGTATATTGCTTCTACAATACAATGACGTATTGATACATATGTGTGCCTTGTAATCACACCTTGATATGGCATAAAGCTCAGCTCTTGGAGGTCTTCACATAGGTCTCTCTAATCATGACTAAAACTGCCATCTATTTATAGTTGAGTTTGGGAGGCTAACTTCCCTCAATCACTCTCCAATTTATCAATGATTGATTTGATTCTCTACCTACCACAAATCACAAATTCGTGGCTCCTCTTTCCCTTTTTGATCAAGTGGACTCAACCACTAAAGATTCTTTCACTTTTACATCAAGTAAACTCTTCAAAAGTTACAAGAGGTAGTTCACAAGTGAACTTTACATAGTCTTCGTTTTAAGGCCTCTTCTATGACTTTGTGGGACTCAAGCCAATACTTAGGCTTGTCATAGACTTGCTCCAACAGCTCCCCCTCAAGCCAAGTATGCTTGAGGTCTTCAAACATCCAAGATTACCTGCAAACCAATCATAGCCTTGAATTTGCAAAGCTTTGTACCATCCAATGCTTTGGTTAGAATATATGCACATTGTTGATGAGTGGACACATATGATATTTGAATCTCTTTGCTTAGAACCTTCTCTCGTACATAGTGATAATGAACTTCAATATGTTTAGTCCTTGCATGAGAAATAGGATTAGCAGCCAAATGAATAGAACTCATATTGTCCCATAAATAGTTGGAGTTCCAAACTCCAATCCAAGATCTTTGAATAATGTCTTCATCCACATAGCTTCTTGTGTAGCTATGGCAAGACCTCTATATTCAGCTTCAATAGAAGAGAGAGCAACTGTGGGTTGCTTCTTGGATGACCATGAAATAAGCTTTGAACCTGCAAAGGTAAGATAACCAGAAGTGCTCCTTCTATCTTCCTTGGAGCCAGCCCAATCTGCATCAAAAAATAGCTTCAAACCTAAATCAGATACATAAGGATAATAAAGTCCTTCATTTATGGTTCCTTTGAGATACTTGAGAATCCTTTTGGCAGCATCCATATATGGTTTCCTTGGTGTGTGCATAAATTGACTTAGCACACTCACACTATAACATATATCTACTCTTCTCAATGTGGCATAGTTGAGACTACCCACTAGACTTTGATATGATGTGATGTCCTCTATGAGTTCACCTTCATGTGAGCTCAATTTGTGATTGAGCTCCATTGGAGTACGTGCAATCTTACAATCTTGCATCTTGAATTTCGCCAACATGTCCTTAATGTACTTTCTTTGAGTGAGAAACAAACCATGATCTTTGTAGACAACTTCCAAACCTAGGAAGTAGGTAAGTGAACCCAAATCACTTATCTTGAACTCTTCTCTCATCTGATCTTTGATCTTCTTCATACCATCTGCATTATTTCCTGTCAATATAATATCATCTACATATACACATAAGTAGATGACCTCAGAATTACTCTTCTTAATAAAGAGTGAAGGATCTTCCTTGCTTGGTTGAAAGCCTTTGTCCTGCAAGAATGAAACAAGCCTGAAATTCCAAGCTCTTTGGGCTTGCTTGAGACCATACAATGCTTTCTTGAGTTTACACACATAATCAGGATAAACTTGATTCTCAAAACCAGGTGGTGGTGCCATATATACCTCTTCTGTTATCCAACCATTCAAGAATGCATTCTTTATATCTAGTTGAAGTATTTTCCAATTCTTGGAAGAGGCAATACTAAGCAAAATCCTAATAGTAGGCATCTTTGCCACGGGAGAGAAGGTCTCCTCATAATCAATTCCTTGAGTTTGTGCAAAGCCTTTTGCTACAAGCCTTGCCTTATACCTGTTAATGGAACCATCAGAATTCTTCTTGAGTTTATAGACCCATCTTGAGCCTATTACCTTCATGGATGAAGTCTTGAGCACCAAATCCCAAGTGTTGTTTTCCTCAAGTGCTTCAATCTCTTCCTTCATTGCATGCTTCCATTCCGATTTTGCTTTGGCCTCTTCAAAGGATGATGGCTCCTCTCGGTTTATGTCCTGTGCTATGTAGATAGAATGTTTAGTTACTAATGAGGTGTCAAACCCATACCTTTCTAGTTTTTGCTTTTCCCTCATAGATCTTCTTAGGCCATGATGTGATGATTCTGCCTCATGTCCGAGTTCTTGCAATTTTGCTTTACCTTTAGACTTCCATGCTTTGATCTTTTCCATATGAGGTTCTTCATCATCCTCTTAGGTGTCTTGTTCTTCAATCTTTGGTTGTTCTCTACCAAGCTTTGGAAAATATTCTTCAAGATCATATGGTAAATTGAACTTCTTGCATGAATCTTCATACCATGAATTGTTCTCATAAAAAACTACATCTCTGCTTACCAAGAATCCTTTGTTGGTAGGGTTGTATAACCTGTAGTCCTTTTGACTGTTGTCATATCCAATAAAGACACACCTTTCTGCCTTTGGATCCATCTTGCCTCTAACCTGTGAAGGAACATGAACAAAAGCAATACATCCAAAAATTTTACAATGATCTAAGCTTGGTCTTCTTCCATTCCAAGCCTCATCTGGCTGTAGATACAGCCTCAGCCCATAAGTAATTAGGTAAATGCTTTTCATTTAACATAGACCTTGCAGCTTCAACAATTGTCCTATTCCTCCTTTCTGCCACTCCATTTTGCTCAGGAGTGTACCTTGTAGTTACCTCTCTTTTGAGTCCTCTTTCTTGAAGAAAAGAATCAAACTCATGGGAGAAGTATTCTCCCCCTCCATCTGACCTTAGCCTTTTTAGTGATTTACTTGTTTGATTCTCCACAAGAGCCAAATATCTTTTGAAACATGAAAAAACTTCATCTTTGTGTTTCATAAAGAATAGGATAGTCCATCTGCTGCAATCATCAATAAAGGAGACAAAATACCTTGACCCAGATATTGAAGCTTCCTTGCTAGGTCCCCATACATCTGTATGAACCAACTCCAAGAGATCTCCATGCATATAACCTTTCTTCATTAATGGTAATCTGTGAGACTTTCCAAATTGACATGCACTACACTTATAAATCATATGTTGTTTTGACAAATTAGGGAGTCCAAGTACACTTTGGTCCCTGCAAATCTGCTTTAATGACCTTTCACCAATATGTGCTAAGCTTTTGTGCCATACTTCCAATTCTGTGAGTGTCTGACTACCATATTAAAGAGAGCAATGTTTCTAGTGTCCTGTAATTCAAATGTGAACAATCTACCTGCCTTTTCACCTTTTTCAATTCTTCTGAATCCTTGATTTGGATCTTCAACAAATGCTCCTGCTTTTGTGAACCTGACTTGCAACCCTTTCTCTACTATCTGCCCAACACTTATCAAACTCTTTGTAATGGTAGGGACATAGAGTACCTTACTGAGTAGGTTGATGTTTCCATCAGGTGCTTTGACATTGCCTATTTTCTCCACAGGATGTTTTATATCATCTCCTGTTTGTACCTCATGCTTATTCTTTGGATCTTCTAAATCTGATAGGAGTGCCACATTTCCTGCCACATGATTTGAACAACCTGAATCTATGTACAAAACATGCTCATCAGATTTACCTTGTGGCATAGCCATGTTCATGATCAATAATGAATCCTCTTTGTTTGAGTCTTCTGTGTAGTTATTGTAGTCTCTCCTTCCTTTGTAGCCTCCTTGATAGTTTGAATGATTGTAGTTGTTGTAGCTGCCATGATAATTGTTGAACCTTCCTCTTGAGTGGCCATAACTTCATCTATTGTATCCTCTGCCTCTTTGATTCCTAGAATTCCTAAAGAAATTTTTAGTTGTATGATTAGTTAATCCACAAATAGAACATGAGTTGGAGTCTTGGGATCTCCCCCTATCTTGTCTACCTCCTCTTCCTCTACCTCTGCCATGTCTTCCTCTACCTGCATAGTTAGCTTGCTATGTACCTACTTCATCATCCACTTTCTTTGCCTTTCCTTTGTTATCTTTGGACTTGCTTTTATCAGTGTATAAAGTTGAAGATTGATTACTTTTAGAGCTTTCTCGATTTTTGATAAGCTTTGCCTCTTGAGTAAGTAGTTGTCCAATGAGTGTATTGAAATCAGGTACATGCATGTCCATGTACAAATCCATAGCTGTGGTGAATGCTTCCCACTTGTCATCTGCCTTCAAGCCATTGATGACCTACCTTACAATTTGCTCTTCATCTATTACCTTCCCAATGCTTCCCAACTGATCTGCTATGTCCTTGAGCTTTGTGACAAAATCAGTCACATTTTGTTTGGGAGCCTTCTTGAGAGTTGTGAAATCCAGCCATAGTTGATGCTTCCTAGCTTTGGTACTTGAAGAAAAGAAAGCTTCAAGTGCATCCCACACTTCCTGAGATTTCTTACAACTTCTAATGTGAGGTAACAAAAAATTTGAGATAGATTTGAGGAGATAAGACCTTGCAAGTGCATCCTTGGAGCACCATGTGCTCAATCTTTCTTCCTCTTCTTGTGTTGGTTGACTTTTGTTCCTGAAACTTGGCATAACTTCATCTCTAGCCACATAACCATATAAACTTCTACCTTGGAAATACGCTTCCATTCTTAATGACCAAGCTGAGTAGTTACCTCTGTCCAATTTGTCAATTGATGAAGGAAATCCATCTGCCATGTTGTCCAACGTTGCTCTCATACCACTGTGAAGAGATGGATAGGTATGTGCTTGAAGATGAAGAGGTGTTGCAAAATCCTTGATCTACACCAGCCAAATGAACTTCAAGAGTATATGGTGGGCCCTTTTAGCTTGCCAATGGATGTATTAGACACCCTATGTACCTTGGAAGATCACTCTCAAAAAGATAGATCAAAACAGATAAGTTGGAGTTAGCTCAGAGGTGAAAAACTTGCTATTTTGGTTCATACACCTGTCCACTGTTTTGCATAATTCTCTGAGCACAGTAGAAATTAGCTTAATTCCTCTTGGGGAAGTCTAGTTAACTTAAAGAGGTAACTTTCAAGAGTAATCTCATCAAAAATAATAAACCACACACTGAGAATGAGTTTTAACAAGTGATGACATCATCACGATTTTCACGGGCTGCTACAATTTGAGACCAGTGAGCAAAAAAATGAACATAACTCAAAATGTAGGACTCCAATGATTATGAAAATTTGTATGCTTATTTAAGAAAGTATTTTGACTCACCAAGCTTTAAATCACTGCATTTGGATGAGTAACTACTGAGAAATCACTCTGACAAGGTGAGTGAAAAAGTCGGGTTCTTGACAAAGAAGTGAAGATGAACAAACACGGTTGAAGTCAACTGAACATAACTGAAGATTGCAACATCCAAATGATACGAAAATGTGTGAGCATATAGTAGACTTATAGAGATAACTTAAACAAGTTAAATCACTGAAATAGATGCACCAAGCTCAGAGAAACCATCTCTGCAATCTGACTGAGAAAACTGAGAGTTATGGCAGTGAGTAGTACACTTCACAAGATTACTCTCAATGAGCTGAGAGAGGAAGACAAGTGGAAACCCCTCATTACTACCGTCTTGTATAGAGATACTTTACCAACTCTTGAGGAGTTGATCTCAAACCTAGTGGGAGAAGAGGTTTCCGTAGGGGACACATCAGAGAAGGATGTTCACCCATAGATCCAAATGCTAGCAAAGGAAACGACAAGATTGGCAAGAAGGGGAAAGGAGGAGAAAGCAAGTGGAAGTAGTCCAAGGAAGAATATTCAAATTCAAAAGGAGATAGGAAGTCATCATCTTCAAGGAAGGGCAAGAATGGCAAAGGGAAGAATAACCCTCATCAAGGTAAAACGTTTTTTATATGTGGTGAGCAGAATCATATTTCTTCAAATTGCTCGTTTAAGTATGAGAAACGCAAGAAGAAAAAGGATCAAGGGAACTATCCTAACAACTCCAAGAAGGATGATGTGAAGGAGACCCTCCAAACCATGAGACATGGCTAGACTAGTGATCCCAAGGTATACAAATTAGTGCATAGACTTTGGATGCCCTAATCACATGTAATCTATGGGGGAATCTTTTGTTCATATGTAGGTCCTAGGATCAAAAGGTTATTGAGATAGGAGATAACACTGAGCATCCCATTACACATGTGGAAGATGTGAAGCTAGGTGAAGGTAAATCAATCAAGACTCTTAAATATGTGCTCCATAGTCCATCTATTTCCTAGAACTTTAATTATCTCTATAGAAAAGATGGTAGAGAAAGTATTGCAAGTTATATTTGATGCAAAGGGATGCATGGTGAAGCAAGGAGCAAGTTCATTGCCAAGGGAAGAAAAGGAGGCAGATTGGTCACACTAGATGTTGCTCCTACACATCAGAAGGTACATTATGTGATGATGGGTAACAAAGGGATTGTTCAGAATGATCCATTGCACACGAGCATAGTACATATCAATGCTCTGAAGTTAAAAAGCATGTGCAATTCTTATCTTTGTACATTCTAGTGGTAATACATTTAGTATTGCCTGTATCCTCCAAGCTTCTTCTTCTTCCTTGTGTTGTTCATGTGCATCCGCAGATATCTAACTCCAACAATTGGTATCCGAGCAGGTCACGGCAGGGCATCGTCGACACTTCTCCAGTCACTATTACACTTATGTGTTCATCGAGTAGCTTTGATGTGAACCTTTTCCATATACATGTGCACTTTTTATTCTAGTGCTGGCTAAAGGTTTTTTCCCCATGTTACCACATACGTGATACTCTCATATGTGGTGGTACTTTGTACTTAGTGATGTTATCCAGCTCTTACTTCAGTCGAGTTCATCATCAATAGAGAGAGCTATTCTAGCCATCGTCTTCTCCGTGTGTTTTGCTGCATTTGTGCTCCGTGTATGTGCTTGTTGTGTGTCTCTCACACTTCTACACATAGCCAAAAGTGGTATCAGAGCAGGTTCAACTTCTTCTCAAGTTTCGATTTTTTGCGTCACATCGCACGCACACTTTCAATAGTGGAAATTGACTTTGGAGCATAGAACTATGAATTTTGGTAGTGAAGAAACATTTCCACCAAGTTCACTAGCATTTATCCGCATTTCAGAGCCATTATTGCAGTCAGACTTGCAATCAGAGTGACGATTTGTGGACTGAAATTTCAACATTCATTTAAGCTTGAAGTGAAAGTTTTGTCACATTCTTGTTCTTTTGTGAAATGGCGGGCAGCAATGACTTGTTTGGCATGCTTCAAGCTGAAGATAATCTTGATGGGAAAAACTATCCGATGTGGTCTTACATGATAAGAATGTTCTTGTTGCTAAACAACTTTGGAACACAGTGGCATATGTACATCGAAGATCTGCATGTTCTTCTAGTTCATAATCTTTGTCATAGATGGAGCTTCTTCTTTGAGTACAGTGGTTTCTCCTTCTCCACTTACATAGGAGCACCTTAGATGGGATGGAAAAGATCCTCACGCTCATGCTTTGATTGCGCTTTTAGTGAAGCATCATATAGTTCCACACATTCGGTCATGTTCTATATTGAGATAGGCATGGAACACTATTGCTTCTTTGTATGCCGTGCATAATGAAGCACGTGTTGCATACTTGAGGAAGCAACTTGAGGATGTATGTATGGTTGTAAATGAGTTGGTGGAAGTGTATGTGACACTCATCTAGGACTTGAAAGAGCAACTGACAAACATAGATGAGATCATTCCAGATGCATCACTCATTTCTACATAGTTGAAAGGATTACTAGAATCTTTTCAAAGCTTTTCTACTACACTCCCTTTGGTTGCAAAAGGAAATCCTAATATGTATGCATTTGCTAAGGTTGTGTCTCTTCTCCTACAAGAAGAGCAATCTAGAGTGAATAGGAGTGGTTTGATTGAGGGAACACAAGCACTTTCTATCTCACAAAAGGGGAAACATAAGTATGGTTTAGCTTTGGGTTCATCAAAACCAAAGCCCCAACATTCCTCTCCCTCTCATTCCTCTAATGATGGTGATTTCCAAAAGAAGAAGAGATGCAAATATTGCTGCTGAAAATTCAGCAAATGTAAAGAATGATGAAGCTAACATGGCTTAAGATTTTTGGGCATGTGTTGTTACATGTTGTTGAAGCTCAAAGTCAAGGACAAAGCATGGAAGCACATCAAAAGGTAGACACACAAGGAAAGGGAGCAAGTAGGGAGCTCCATGAAGTGTATGTCAAATTTTCAGATGAATCCCCTACAAAAATAGTGATTTTCATCACTAAAAACCATTGTAAATACCATTTTCTATTTTTATAACTCCATTTCGTTAAAGCCGAGGAGTCCTCAAGCTTGAGGAGTATTAGAAAGTACCATCGTACCAATTTTCATAATTTTTAGACTTCGTTTGAGCCCTCAAATAAGCCCTGCAACCTAATTTTTAACTAGGTCGGACACTAGGTCTGGACAGGGCCAAAACTAGTCAAAAAACTATAAAAAGAGCTAGAGAGCTCATTTTGGGGGTTAGCTTGTTAGAGAATAGAACTTTTGTAAGAGAACTCTTTTGCAATCTAAGCTTTCCATTGTTCCTCTCTTTGATCTTACTTTGTGCGCGTGTGTGTGTATGTGTGTGCATGTTTGTGTGCTTTCACTCACGCACTTGTGCCTTCACTTGCTCGTGGTCTTCATACCGGTCCTCACGTCTCCGCGGATTGACAAGTAAAGGAGGTGGTGCTTACGCTTGAGCTACACCAAATTTTGGTGCTGTTGCCGGGGAGAGAGCTTCGAGGACGAGCGTTGTGATGGTAAGATCGTAGATTTGCGACGTTGGAAGGTAAAAAATCTGTCATTTCAGTTCATTTTCTGTTTTTTCCTCTTCATCTTCATCATCATCATCATCTCCACCTTCTTCCATCTTCTTCTTCATAGAAATTTCTTGTTTTGTAGTGCGTTTTCACCATTTTCATACCATTTTTCATGCATTATTGTGTGGGAAGGAGTTAGGAGGTCCAAGGGAGAGCAAGCGCTGTGTTTTTTTCATGATTTTCTGCTCATACGGAGCTCCCCATAGCCGGCGCTCAGAAATTCAAATTTCTCGCCAAAAAACGCGATTCTGTGATGAAAATCGCAATTCTGTGAAAATTCAAAATTTTTTGAAAAATCATGATTTTTTGTTTTCCTGCCTAAAAGTTGGCTGAAAAAAATCACGATTCTGTGGTCATTCTCAGAATCGCGATTCTGTGATTGTGCTCAAAATCTCGATTCTCACAAATCACGATTTTCAATAAAAAAACACGATTTTGAGAAAACACGATTCCCAACTCAAAATTGCGATTCTCAAAAAATCACGATTTTCAGTAAAAAACACGATTTTGTGAAAAAAGGCGATTCTGTGTAAACACGATTTTTTGCTCAAAATCGCGATTTTCTAAAAACACGATTCTGTGCTCAAAATCGCGATTTTCATGACAAAAAACACGATTCTCTAAAACACGATTCTATGCTCAAAATCGCGATTTTCATGTAAAAAAAACACGATTCTCTAAAACACGATTTTGTGCTCAACATCGCGATTTTCTAAAACACGATTTTCTGCTCAACATCGCGATTTTCAAAAACACGATTTTGTGCTCAACATCGCGATTTTCATGCCAAAAACACGATTCTGAGAAAATACGATTTTCAGCGGGCTCAAAATCGCGATTCTCACAAATCACGATTTTCAGCCAAAAACACGATTTTGTGAATCATGATTCTCTGAGTCAAAATCGCGATTTTCAAAAACACGATTTTGTGCTCAACATCAGGATTTTCAAATCACGATTTTCTGCTCGAAATCGCGATTTTCAAAAACACGATTTTGTGCTCAACATCGCGATTTTCAAATCATGATTTTCTGCTCAAAATCGTGATTTTTCAAAAACAGGATTTTGTGCTCAACATCGCGATTTTTTGACTTCACAGCATCGCGATTCTCTGAAAGTTCACAAAATCGCGATTTTCTCCAAAGGTCTTCTTTGCCTGTTTTGACCCCCAAGAGCCTGATTTGACATAACTTTTTCATCCAAAGTCCATTTTTTGAGCTCTATAGCTCGTTGGAAAGCTCGTTTCGAATCCTACCCGATCTCAACGGTTTTTTTTCAAGAATAACGCATTGATTTTGAGATAGGATAATTTGAAGTTGACCCTCAAGTGGGACTAGGGAACCAAGGGGGCTCCAAAGAATTTTGAACCATACCAAAGGGAAAATTTGGACTCTTGACTAAAGCTTATGAACCTGAGATCTGGTAGACACTTAGGCAAGGATAAACAAAGCATTAGATCTTCTGAGGCTAGTGTCAACCATACATCCAAGTCTTGGGCACAACAACTAAGTGGTCATCTTTTACTAAGTTCAGACACAAGTGATTTAAAAATGATTTTTAGCATGGGAAAACCTGCAGGTGGCTCAGGGACTGCCCATCTACAAACACCAGAAGGTCCCTATAAGACACAGTTGGAATATATTTGGACCAACCAATTAGGTGCTCGCATCTATGAGGATGGTCTGAGGCGATCAGTGGTCCAACTCAAAAATCCAGATCAATCCTTTGGACTTGAACACCCGGTGGTCAAGTTCGAAGAGGGTTCATACATTGATAAGGAAGGAACCATGTACGTGGTTACCAACCAACCAGATAGGACCGATGAGTTTGGAAATATCATTCAGGAGAATGAGATAGGAGACCTAGAACAAGGAAATGTAGGACAAGGACCCCAGACTCCTAGAGGCAAGTCAGTTTTGACCAGAGTGATCACTCCAGACTGGATCCCTCAAGACAACAAAAGCATAGAACTATTTTTGAATAGAGAAACAGAGGAAGCCTTTTGGAGATTCAAGCCAGATCAACCTAGCCAATGGGGCATAGTTATCATCTATGAATTCAAAGATCCTGAGATACCAGGCAAAGTTGTCTACCTGGATAACACATCAGAGAAGATATTCTTGGTAACAGAACATGATAGACATGCATATACTTGGAAGAATGAATTGATTTTCCCCCCACCAAGATCCAATGTTTCCCATGGTCTCCAAGGAGTAGGATCATCCCACGCTCATGAAGCCCAGAGAGAAAGAACTAGAGAGAGACCTGAGGTAAGTTTTGCACACACCGTGGGCAGGAATAGATCAGGATTTGAAAATGAAAGACCTGAAAGAGAGAGACATCAAGCACATAGGCAACAAAGAGATGAACATGATTTTCCATTGCCTAGACCCCGAGAGCACCCAAGAACCCTTAGACCCACTCAAGTGATCAAGGCAATGAAGAATTATTTTGACGGGTCAGGAGATCCTTATGATCATGTGGCCGAGTTCAAACAAGTGTTAAGAGCTGAACAGGTTGAGGACTTGTTCACCCAGTACGAGGCATTTGGTTTGACTCTTAAGGGCACTGCCTTGGCTTGGTTTCAACCACTGAGTAGTCGCAACTACCGCGATATAGGTCAACTGCTAGACGAATTCATTGTAGAATTTTCCAAGAGTGGTATCAGGCATAACACATCATCCCTGATCCACAGTTTTAAGCAGACACCCAAGAAACAGTGCGACTAGCAGGTAGAAGGTTCAGACAGTACCTAGAAAGATGCCCTACTCCAGAGTTACCCACACCAGCCAAACAAGTGGCTTTGTTCTTAGATGGCTTACTGAGCACAAAGTTAAGATCATATGTGTACCTGAAAGAGCCTAGATCCATAGAAGAGTGTGTGTGGACGTGCATTGACATAGAAGATAACTTGGGTGAGGAGTTAGGATTATCCAAACTCTATAAGGATTCAGATAGTTCTACTAGTCATACTTCAAAAATCTCCACGGAAATAGAGGAGATAGCTGAGCAAGTTGCCAAGAAGCTGGGAGTCCAAAATAGACAAACACAGAGAGTCACCCCATTGAATCGGTGTTATACTTGCGGAGGTGACCACATGGCTAATGTATGCCCAATGCACAACCAGAACGTGAGAGAAAGGAATACCCCATACTGCACTATTGAAAGGAAGTACACAAACCATACGGCTCAAGATTGTCCCTATAACAGGCAGGCTGTTAGACAGAATTATCAACAACTTTACCAACCAGGTAGGTATCAAAACCAATACCAACAGCCATATTATAGACCACAACAACAATATCAGGCACAATATAGGCCACAACCAGTCTTAGGAAACCAACCACTAGCTCCTGCCAACGTGATTCCAGTCAAATATGCTGTCAGAGAGGAAAATCCAAATAGAGCATTGGTGCCACTAACCCCATTGATACCAGATAATGACTCTCATGCTCATAGTTCAGACTACTTCCATGAAGGTAGTCCACATGCTTATTATACAGAGTCACCTGAACATAGTGAGATTTTCTCGTATCAATATGAGGCACCATCTATGGAGCAAAATTGGGAGCCAGAATACTCCAATGTCATGTACACAAATCCTAACCCTAGGCCCCAATTGAGACAAATGAGACCACAAGCCCCTAGACGATCTTGTTTCAGATGTCATGGTGACCATCTCATTCGTGACTGTCCCCACCCACCATCTTCGAGTCAAGGACACACTATCACAATACATGCTTTTTGTCCTGATTGTGGCAAAGACCATCTCCCCAGAGATTGTCCAAGAAACCCCTCTAGTGCACCCAAGATTACACCCATTAATGTGGTAGGCTTAGTGGCAGATTCAAGTTCAAGTAGTAGCAATGTGGCTCCTATACAAGATGTCACTAGAGCACAAGCCTTAAAACAGGATAAACCAGCAGAACAATCAGAGTCGAGTGAATCAGGAGAGCCTAGTAAAAGGAAAACAAGAACATGGAAGGATACCAGAGAGAAGGCCAATCGCAAGTGGAATAAAAAGTTATCGGAACTAGAAGAAAGCTTAACAGAAGCGAAAACAAAAATAGAAGACATTGCATCTCAAAGCCCCTCGCATGCCAAAACTCCATCCACTCCACCTCATCCCACCCCACCACCCATTGTAAATAGGCCGCAATCAGGGTCTGTTCTTGCAGATCCAACCCCAGAAGGTTTGGACATGATGTTCAAGGCCTACCAGGCTCGACTTCAAGAAGGGCCTACAGCTGCAAACCTAGACAAGAGTTACCCTATAGCAAATTTAGAGATTGAACGGATGAAAATGTGCATGAAAATGGTAGAACAAGCTCAAGCTATACTTGAGACTAGTCAAAAGTTCAATCAAACAAACTCTGTCAAAACGGATTTGCATTTCCAGGGCTTACTAGAACGATTAGAGCACTTGGTAAACAAACCACAAGTTTCTTTACCTCCACAGGCTCAACCAGTTATTGAAAGAGGAAGCTCACCACCAATGGGAGCTTATGTTCCTAATTCCACGAATCCAGGAATACCTCCTTCAATTCAACAGTACTCTCAAGAGTTCTTGCGGGAAATACAAGAAGAGAAATGGGCCAAGGAGAAGGGTAATTCCCCTCCTATTCCTGAGATTGATGATCTTCATGATCAATTTTCCCAAGACATTCCATCTATTTACGGAGATGAAGTAGAACAACAAGAAGAAAGGTTAGATTTTGAATCTAATACCTTAGAAGAACTGCCTCAATTTCCAGGCCCATGGGAATCTGAATCTCTCCAGATTAGAGCTCCCACAATACTAGTAAGAAATGAAGACTCAGTGGTTCCAAGGAACACGGATGTCATGAAGAACACTATGGTTCAGTGTCATCTCACTGTAGAAGAGCTGCTCAAAGCAAAACCTGAGCTTTGGAATCATGTGAAGGATTAGGTTCTAGAACTTGATTCCAACATGCCAAAAGCAGGCTCCAAGCAAAGGGTACTAGAGATACCTCTAGACAAAATAGGGGACATGTGTGAGGGTGAAGAAGGTAATACTTATCTTCCAATCACCTACCAAGGTTACACAACCAAAGCAATCATAGATTCAAGTGTTGGTGTTGCTATTGCGACCACCTCCTTGTGGAAGCAATGGGGCAAGCCCACATTAAGACCAACTAGAATGAAGCTTCAAATGGCTGATGGTCATTTTGAAAGACCTCTCGGATTGCTAGAAGGGATAACTCTAACCACTTGTGGTGTAGAGTTTGAGCACACATTTGCTATATGTGACTTTGAGAAAAATAATGGCTATGAGATGATCCTAGGAAGACCCTTCCTACGACAATTGCAAATAGTACAAGATTGGGGAACCAACTCCTTGTACTTGCAGCACTTAGGGGCACTACCAAGGTCAATTTGAAGGATTACTCCTTCAGAGATGTACCACCCCTACAGTGGAATCCTATCCACAAAGCAAAAGAAGATTCAATCTCTGTGCATTCTGAAAGTTCACCTGATCCATCATGGTTGCATGAAGATACTCATTTGTGGATGTGCAAGGTCGCAGAGGAAGAGGAAAAACGTTTGAAGGCAAGAGAAGAAGGAACTTCGCCAGGAGATAGACCAATTAAAGACCCAGCCTATACACCGATGATCTTTCCAGATGAGGAATTTGAGCCTCATGGCTGGCCAGAAATCTTAGCCACCATGGACATTGTTGTCAATGAAGAACAATGGACACCTCATTGTGATGAGGAGGGTTATGATATCTCAGTGTTCATGTGTCAGCCCTTGCTAGAAGAATGTGACCTTAGTGATGTCATAGAAGAAGAAGAGAATGATGATGATATAGAGTCCATTGTGATGGATAGTTGCTTTAACTCAGAGCAGCACTATCTAGAAGATATAGGAGTGTTCACCCAGAAAGAAGAAGAACCTCTCACAAGTATTAAAACGGTAAATTCGAAGGATGGAAGTGAGAGTAGTCAAAAGAAAAAGAAAAGAAAAGCAGTGAAACAAGAAGAGGAGGAATCATTGTTTGAAGTACCAGAGAACTTCAAGAAATATGAAGTTGACGACCGCAAAATTTTGGTACTAATGCCTAAGAGAGAGGCCATCATAGGAGAATCATATGATAATAAAGAAAAGACCAAGAAGATTTTGGTGACCATCGAAGAGATAACTTCCTTGATGGGTTTTCAGGTTACAATCAAGTAGCCATTGCCCCAGAAGATCAACACAAAACAACTTTTGCTACAGAGTGGGGAATCTTTGCATTTCGTGTGATGCCATTTGGGCTCACCAATGCACCTGCAACATTCCAAAGGCTCATGTGTCATGTCTTCAAAGAGTTCTTGCGAAAGAGCTTAGAAGTGTATGTGGACGATTTATGTGCTCATTCCCAAGAAAGAAGATACCACATTCCTGAGCTCAGACAGATCTTCAACAAGTGTAGAGAATATCGAGTGTGTCTGAACCCAGAAAAGTGTGTGTTCATGGTGCGTGAAGGTAAAATCTTAGGTCATATTGTTTCTAAGAATGGAATCTCAACAGATGAAGATAAGGTACAAGCCATAGCGGAGCTGCCAAGGCCGAGGAATGTTAAAGAGGTTCAAGCTTTTATGGGCCATTGTGGATATTACCGTAGGTTTATCCACATGTACGCGATCATTGCTAAACCCCTTTATGCCTTGCTATCTAATTTTGAGTGGAACGATGAATGCGAGAATTCTTTCAATGAACTGAAGAAACATTTGTGCACAACACCAATACTGACCACTCCTGATTGGAATAAACCATTCCATGTCCATGTGGATGCATCCAATCATGCCATCGGATGTGTTCTTGCACAACCCACAAGTGAAGGAAACTTAGATTTGCCCATAGCATATGCTAGTAGATAGCTCACTACAGCTGAACGAAACTATACCACAACTGAGCGAGAGGGCTTAGGCATGGTATATGCTGTGAAGAAGTTTAGACACTATTTATTGGCCAACAAGTTCAAGTTTTTCACTGATCATCAAGCTTTGTTATATTTGGTCAATAAACCTTGCAATACTGGACGCTTAGTAAGATGGTTCCTCTTACTAATGGAATATGACTTTGAAGTTGTTGTCAGGAAAGATAGAACCCACCTTCGGGCAGATCACCTTTCTCGCATTACTTCAAGAGAGTCACCGCAAGGCATGTCTGATGAACTACCTGATGCTTATCTGTTCAATTTGGAAGTTGTTCCCAAACGGGCAAATAAGTTGGTACCAGTCCTAACCTTCGGCCCTGCAAATAAGAATGTGAAACATCACAAGAAGAAATTGTAAGATCACAAAAATATCACATATTGGTAGGAAGCATGTACAAACAAGATACGGAGGGCGTATTAGCTTGTTGTGTCGAGGATGATGAGCATAATAGTTGGTTGCAACAATCTCATGAAGGATGGCTAGGAAATCACTATTCTAAACAACGCACATTGCAGAATCTAAAACGTTTAGGAGTGTATTGGCCTAGCATGGACAAAGAAATACATGAGTGGATTAAGAATTGTCCAATGTGCAGAGAGAGACCCCTAGTGGAGCATGCGACCCTTTATCAAGTGTCATTAATTCCAGATTGGAGTGCTCCATTGGTAGAGTTTATGAGGTCGGGAAGATTACCCAAAGAGGCTAGTCTAGCAAGAAGACGAAGCATGGAGCAAGAGGCTCAAGGCTATGCCCTAGTAGGAGACAACCTATACCGAAGAGGCAAAGATGGTTACTTAAGACTGTGCGTTCACGAATCAGATTATTTGAAAGTCTTAGAAACTGCACACAGCGGTGTTGTAGGTGGACATTTTGGTCCTGACCGAGTGATCAAGACCATTCTATTCTCAGGACTTTGGTGGCCCACTCTTCATATGGACGCACATACCTATGTGAAGAAATGTAACACATGCCAACGTGCACAATATCCAGTTAGAAAAGACGAGATGCCCTTGAGGCCAATGATGGGAGGGCGTGCATTTTCCAAGTGGGGCATAGACTTCATAGGTCCTATTAATCCCCCTGCTAGAAACTCCCATGCAGAGTATATTATTGTAGCCACAGATTACCTTACCAAGTGGGTAGAGGTGAAAGCCACAACAAAGAATGATGCTCAGACGACGGCTAAGTTCTTATTCGAGAATGTGTTCACGAGATATGGGCTACCAATAGAGTTAGTGAGCGATAGAGGCACACACTTCTTGAATGAGGTCATTGCAAATCTTCTCCAAGAATTCTTGGTGATACATAAAAAGTCTGCCCCTTATCACCCACAAGCTAACGGACAAGCCGAGAGTACCAATAAGATCCTTTGTAACGTATTGACAAAATTGGTAAATAATAAACGCTCTAATTGGGACAAACAACTTCATCATGTTGTTTGGGCTTACTGAGTTGCCTACAAAACAGTACTCAATGCCACCCCATTTCAGATGGTCTTTGGACAGAATGCGGTGTTACCACTGGATTTCTTAATCCCTACTTTAAAAGTAGCACAAGAGCATGAGTGGAATGGACATGAATTGTCCTCTAGGATCTTTGATCTAGAACGCTTAGGTGAGACAAGGCTACGCACGGCGGCAGGTATCTATGCTGCAAAGAAGAGGCAAAAGGCATACTTTGATGCACACATCAAAGATAAGGGATTGAAAGAGGGAGATCTAGTGTTGGTTTACACACTAAAACAACATGCCCGTAAGTTGGAAAAAAGAGGATATGGACCCATGATCATTAATAGAATTTCCACTAGCGGTGGAGTTCAGTTGGCCACTCTAGAAGGAGACATCTTGCCAAACTATATCAGTGGTTGTAGAGTCAAGTTATACCAAGAACCTCTTACAGAGGATATGCTTACGAGACTCAACACTGCTAAGAAGCGAAAAGAAGAGGAGTTAAGGGTGAGAGAAGAAGCCCAAGCCGAGGCTAGAGAGCGCATAAGGCGAAATAAGTTAAGGCGACTAGGCCTAGATGTCCACTCAAAAGCCCCAAAATATCACATGGATATGTGCCAAAAGTCAGGCATAGCGACTTCTCAAGTCATTGACCGAAGACCATTTGTGACCATAGAGATAGGACAAGGAAAGGATGCAAGGATTGTGAAAGCATTGATTGACTCGGGTGCTGCAAGTAGTGCAGTTAGACTATCCTACTGCCAAAACTTGCAGTTGAACATCAATCCCATAGAAGCTTATCTCATAGGATTGGGAGGTGTGGAAACCCCTTGTTTGGGCGAAGTGGAACTTCCCATCTACCTGCAAGATGTTCCAATGAAAGTCAAAGTGCTAGTGTGTCAAGATGAGAACCTTACAGAACCACTTGTCTTAGGAGAAGATTGGATTTATGACAATGCAGTCAACTTAAACCTAAGAAGTCAACTTCTTCAAGTTTGGGTCCAGAGACAATGCTTTACATTAGAACTAGAAAATGCCATGCTCACAAATCCAGATGTCACATCTTGTAGTTCTTCTAAGACTAATCATATGGAAGAAGATGTTGTATGTGTCAAAAGCTCTATGATGCAGAAGGAGTCGATCGTGGAAGAACAGGTTCGAAGGCGGGTGGATCTTTCTTCTTCTCCAAAGAATCAAGTAGCCATAGAAGTGAGTCCACCACACAAGCAAACACAACCGATCACGACAACTGCTACATCAAATAGAAAGACACCATTCGATAAGAAAGCAGTTCCGAACATGAAGTAGATCTGGGTACGCAAAGGAGAGCAACCACCAGCCTTGCCCCCACAAATCCCATCTAGGCAAGCCAACCAGGCCAGAAGACGAAGGAAGCAGCTTGGACAAGCTCAATCACAAGGTATCCAACACGTTTGGGTGCCTAAGAAGTTAGCTGCAGCTCAACAAGGGCAATTACAGATGTGGGTACCTAAGAAGCTCTTACATCTACAACAACCTATGTTCTCCCACATGCGAAAGGTCTCAACAAAGAAGCCAAAAGGAGAAGAGGGTAAGAACCACGTATAGAGACCGAAAGGAGATCAAATCAGCTCTTCAACAATAGTAGGAAGATGTGCAAAAAGGATATGGGTTTGGAAGCCAAAAGTACAAGTAGCCTCCATCGAACCAAAGCTCCAACCACACTGGATACCACAGTTCAGAAAGCATCCAACGAGGAAGACGCCTGAAGTAATCTCTATAGTGCCAAATGTTGTTCTAAAATGGGTCCCTATCAAGAGGAAGGATCAGTGGTCATCTCAACATCCAATGGATACCCCCAACAAAGATGACATCAACATCTGCAGGTGACATCAGGCCTCGACGAGCAACAACCATGTGCTCCTTGCACAACCCTATCTTTTGCACCATTCAGGTCATGCATTTCCAAAGTATGCATTAATATAGGGCCACATTACACGGCCATGCATAGACACACTTGAGAATCCCAGGCACAAGAGCACATTGACATATGTCAAAGATTTTTATTGATTGATACTAAATTTTGTCTTCTTCTTTTGTGATATTGTTCCTATTAAATTAAATTTTAAAAAAAAAAAGAGAGGAAGAACTTGTTCCCAGGTTTGGCTCATGAAACATGAATGAGACATGCTTAGTTGAAGATGGAACTATTGATTACTGGGCATTTATCAGTTGGGATAGAAGTGTGTCTCGGCTTGCAAATGATATTATTGCAAGCACTTGGCATGAACATGGCATCTACAATTATGATTTTCTCTTACCATGGTAGGAATGAAGAGCTTGAAGGTCCGCAACTTGAGTGATGCTTAACTACTTCATGTACGAGAGCATCCAAGGAGATATCTGCAAAGGGTAGTTCTGGAGGAGAAGACTCCTGCGTATGGTGAGCTAAAGAGAATATGTGAAACTCATCTTGGTGTAGTTACCCAATGTTTTTTGCCAAAGAATATAAAGAAATTCAATTCTCAGTATTTGGCAAATGTTGCTTTGAAAACAGGAGAGAGGATCAACCACTCAACAGATTTCATCAGTGGACCATCAACATGGACATTCATCAACAATGTTCCATCCCAAAGGCCGAGTGTACAACACGAAGAGATGAACATCGATCAACCTTCTCCATGGTAAGTATCTTTACTCTGGCAACACCATAACCATGATAGATTAGGAAACCTCTTCGTCAGCATACCCTTGAGCACTTAGCTCAAGACCCGCAATTTTTGCACCATACTTCTTCCAATGCATTTTCCAAGTAAGCATTCATAGGGCTACATTACAAGGCCATGCACAAGGCACAGATTTTCCTCAACCCATGCACGAACACACTTATTCATCACTCAATATGGGTTAGGAGTACTTGGCATGACTACTATGAACATCAACTGTGGAAGATCTAGAAAACATCAACGAAGACTCACAACCACACAGTCATGCTGGAATCCCAAGAAGAAGCATATACCAAGAAACTACAACTTGCAAAGACTCGCAGTGATAGATGAAGAACCAGACACATCTAGAAGTCAGATGACTTTTGTTCAGACAGACGGGACGCTCCCTCTCAAGGCACTACTTGGAACAACCACTACAACAAGGGTCTGTCAGGGACGACAGCCTCGAGAGGGGGGGGAGTGTTGAAGCTCAAAGTCAAGGACAAAGCATGGAAGCACATCAAAAGGTGGACACACAAGGAAAGGGAGCAAGTAGGGAGCTCCATGAAGTGTATGTCAAATTTTCAGATGAATCCCCTAGAAAAATAGTGATTTTCATCACTAAAAACCATTGTAAATACCATTATCTATTTTTATAACTCCATTTTGTTCAAGCCGATGAGTCCTCAAGCTTGAGGAGTATTAGAAGTACCATCGTACAAATTTTCATAATTTTTAGACTTCGTTTGAGCCCTCAAATAAGCCCTGCAACCTAATTTTTAACTAGGCCGGACACTAGGTCTGGACAGGGCCAAAACTAGTCAAAAAACTATAAAAAGAGCTAGAGAGCTCATTTTGGGGGTTAGCTTGTTAGAGAATAGAACTTTTGTAAGAGAACTCTTTTTCAATCTAAGCTCTCCATTGTTCCTCTCTTTGATCTTACTTTGTGCGCGTGTGTGTGTATGTGTGTGCATGTTTGTGTGCTTTCACTCACACAGTTGTGCCTTCACTTGCTCGTGGTCTTCATACCGGTCCTCACGTCTCCGCGGATTGACAAGTAAAGGAGGTGGTGCTTATGCTTGAGCTACACATGTCATTGTGATGCTTCTTGAGTGAGGCTAATTCGGATTGGTTCTTTGATAGTGGTGCTTCAAAGCACATAACATCATGCAAAATATTTCACAATTTCCATTGTTCTTTATGTTCCAGAAATAAAGAAGAATTTTCTATCTATCTGGACTTCCTTGTCATATGGCTATAAAGTAGTTTTTAAGAAAGATTCATGTCAGATCCTCTCACCTGATGAGGCGCATTGTCTACTTCAAGGTAAAAACAAAAGTGGCATGTTTGTTTTATCCAAAATAAGTCATGCTAATGTTGCTAAGTCTACTACACCTAAGGAAAACATCAAGTTATGGCATGCTAGATTTGGTCATATCAGTTACACAGCTCTCAAGCATATCGAAGATCAAGGTGTGGTGGAGAGTTTACCTACTTTTGATTTACCAAATGATGCAGAGTCATGTGAAGGATGTCTTGAGGGAAAGCTTCACAATCTAACTTTCAAGAAAAATGGATTCATCATGGCTACAAGAAAATTACAGATCATGCATTCAGAATTGAATGGTCGGATGAGAAGAAATCTATTAAAAGTTATAAGTACTTTGTTTTGTTCGTAGATTATTTCTCAAGATATTCATGGATTTACAGTCTTATAGTGAAATTAAAGGTTTTTCCTACTTTCAAGAAGTTCTTAGCTATGGTTGAAAATGAAAGTGAGTCAAAGATCCAGATTTTGAGAAGTGATAGAGGAGGACAATACATGTCTAAAGACTTTAGGTCTTTTCTCGAAGACAAAGCTATATCTCATCAACTCAGTATTCCTTACATGCCAAAATAGAATGGTATTGCACAGAGAAAGAATAGATACTTGTTGAAATGATGCAAACTATGATGTCATCCAAAAGGCTTTCTCCCAAGTTTTGGTTTGATGCAGTACGTCGAGGTAATCACATTCTAAATAGATCTTCCACAAAATCTTTAAAGTTCATTACACCTTATGAAGCTTATTATGGGAAGAAGCCCAGTCTGAGTTACATCAAAGTTTTTGGTTCTTCAACTTATGTTCACATTGAGAAGAAGGATCATGGTAAGCTTGATGTAAAAGCCATTAAAGCCATCTTTATTGGTTATGCAATTGAAAGCAAAGGATTCATATTTTATGTTTTAGATATAGGTGATATCCTACTCTCATGCAGTGCATATATTGCAGAAAGGCAGATTTATGATAAGAAGGAAGAAATTCCACATTTCATGAAGGCAAATGACTATGCATTTTTCAAAAGGAATTTGGATGCTTACATTCAGCCATACAAGGGGGGTGATGAGCCTAGTCAAGCCCTAATAGATACGAGTGAAGATAGAGTTTCATTACCTACATCAATACGTAGTCCATCATCAATACCTCTTGAAGTTTTGACTTGTGAAGTTGGAGAAGGTTCTAGAGTTTCAAAACAAAGAGATACTGAAGAAACAAAAAATATACCACCTTTTTTTAGGAATATGCTAAAGTGGTTATATCAAACTTGGAAGGACAGTGGTATAAAGGAATACACAGGAAGAACCAGAAGTCAGACCAGGAGACAACAAAAAGACTAGGTAAATTATGGAGAACATTTTGAGATTCATAATGTTTTAGTCCTTGCTTTAGTGAAGAGTGAACCAACTAATGTTCAAGATGCACTACAAAGTGATGTGATTATCACAAGTCCCACAACATACGGAATAGAGCATTGCTTTTAGCCATGGTCATTGACTAAAATACCCTAATGTAGAAAAATGACTATAACTCAAAAAGTTGAACAGAACTACCTTGTTGAGTTCTGTTAAACCTGTAGCAAACTTTGAGATGCTTATATAGGTGAATCAAAACTTGTATATATCTTTGGCACGAAAAGACAAAATTGCCTACAAAAACACTATGATAGTGTGTTTGAAGGCCGAAACGAGCTGAGATTGTGATTTTGACACAATAGAGAAAAGCCGTTTTGAACTCCTAATCGCCTTGAGTATGCTCACCAATTTTCATGCAATTCTGAGACTATGATCGGAGGGGTGTCGACCATGCCCTAGATGAAGCAGTAACCTCCTCTAATACCAATTGTTGGATTTTGAGGTCTATGGAAGCACATGAACGGCGATGAAGAAGAAGCTTGGAGCACAACACATAATATTATATGTATTACCAAGAGAATTTACGAAGAAAGTAAATTGTTAGGGTTGTAGGCATATATACAACTTGGGGAAAAAAGCATCCTAAAGAGGGAAAAGGGTGCCCCAACAGTCCTAGTGTGTTCACACACATTGCTATCTAAACATATCAACAATAAAGAAGCATGCTAGCACTGATTTTTGTTGTCCTAGGCTTCAGATTTTCCTAGGCACTTCTGCATGAATCTTGTAGCCACGAACTGAGGAGGAAGAAAAGTACCATTGTCAAGGAAAGAGGATGGATGCTCTTCTAGCAAGAAACCCATCTTCTTAGTAGGCAAGCGATTGGAATATTCCATGATGAGAAATGCATGGTAGAAGTGCATCTACCATTCACATCACACACTCGTCTCCTCAAGGATCACCACTCTTGTAGTTCAAATATAGAGATGAGTGTATCTACATGACACAAAAAAAATACATTGAGAAATTATTGCGAAGGTTTGAGATGATAGATTCCAAGCCTATGCACACACCTATGGATGTCAATGTGTTATTATAGTGAGAAGCAGACTCAAAACGAGTTGATGCTACACTACATAGTCAAGCAGTTGGTTGCTTGATATATCTATGTAATACCATGATGGGTGATGGTTGCACCAAAGTTGACTTCATAAATGTGTGCATTCTTTTTTATGACAGAGTAGCAACTACCACTATTTCTTCTCTCATTCTCTTTGCACCTCTCATCATTCGCTTTGCGCCAGTGCTAGCTTGTTCTTCAATCACTACACCCCATTTCTTCTTTGGAAATATGGGAGACTTGACATATTTGGCAATTTCCATTGTTGATGGCATCTCTTTCAAGTGATCACAAATGTTCAATGCATAATATATTAATGTGGTCATAGAAATACTTAGGTTCAGAAACTCCTTGTTCCCCATTGTTTCTTTGGTTCAAATAGCTGCTCTCGCACATATGGTGTTCAATTTGAAGTTTCTCAAGTATACAGGTTCATACACAGTTAGCTCAAGATTCAATGGAAATCACTGAAGAGATATTTGTAGATTTTAGAAGTTTTGCACGTTATTGAACCTTGTACCATTCTGACATTGAAGGGGGGATTGTTGGAAACAATGTTCACATAGTCCAACAATAACTATAACTTGTGGACTTTCTAGGATTCTTCACGAGAAGTACTACTACTACTAAGTATGAGTAGCACTACTCTAAATAACCTCAACAAGCTCGTGTGGCAAGTTGGTTTAAGTGAAATCCTCTCCATCCAACCACGTGGGTTCAATCCCCACGAACAACACCAAAAATTATTTTAAAAGAAAGAACTATTCATTGCAGTGCTTTTTTTAATTGCGTTGTGGGAGCGATCCGCGACAGTTGGTGGATCAAGCCAACCGTCTCGCTAACGATGCACGCGGGCTGTCTATGGCAAGGCACATATTTAAACTAAGGACCATATGGAAGTGAATTTCTATACCTATTAAATGCCTCTTTACAAGATGGAAGAATCAACGTTTCGCTAGTTAATCTATCTTTAACAATTTGTTAATCGGCCGTCGGATTGTGACAGATGTAACGTGGGACAGATGTAATGGAAATCTTTGTAAAACACGCACGAAAAGCGGTTATGCGACATTTGTAAGTGCTGATATAAAGCAATGAAAAGAAGCGCTCCGCAGTGTGGGGATTCGGGCATATTGTTGCGTTATCGCCAGACTGTTCGTTTGGTTGTCTGTTTGAATGTTGCAGCAGTATGTGTTTTTTAGTTTCTGAGTACTCGGGGTCGTCGTGTGTAGCTGTGTTATTCTTCTTGATTGAGTTTGCACAGCGAATCTTAAGTGTTGCGGTAGTACTTCTTGTTTGAGTTCCGCGTACTCTGTGGTGTTCTATATTGTTATCTGTCAATCTCGGTTACCCGGCGAATTTAGTCCAGTCAGTAAGATGTTGAATCGTTTCTCGGAAGAGTTACTGTGGATCGTTATGATGAATTGTCCTGCTAAGTTGTACGACGTAGTGTTCTTCTCCTTGTTGAACTGCTAAGTCTGTGTGACTGTAGTGATCTTCCTTAGAGCATTGTGTAGAAGTAGTGCTCATCTCGATCTGCACTTGTACGGTGAGAAATTACCTAGGATTAAGGGTAATTCCAGTGTGTGATAGTCCTCATAGTGTAAGTGAACCCGTAGATACCTTCTGTGATTCGGTTGCTTGACTGTGAGCACTGCCTTGATGAAGGATGGGTTACTGTACTGTTACAGTAGGATGCTCGCTTGAAGTAATTTGGTACCAAGATACCGATAAGTTCGGTATAGTCTAGTTGCTACTGGGAGCTGAGCTAAGACTGTGTCGACACTGTTTAAGGATAGTAGATATCAGTTATTTTGGGAACTAATTATAGGGCCTCTGTTTTTACAGACCCCTTCCACTCCCAAGAACCCACTTAGGTTGGTTAAACGCCCTTCTGATAGTTAGAATGAGGCGGTTTAACATTTTAACAGTTAACAGTTGGCGCCGTCTGTGGGAAAGTGGCATCAAGATCGTCATTCGTCTGTCGGACTCGAACATCAAGATTACCGTTCGTTTGTTGGAAGTAGCAATAGAACCAGATTGTTGCAAACTTGCTGTGGAAACGTGATTATAAAATTTTATCGATAGTAATACTACGCGATTAGTACAAAAGATGATACATGCCGGTTACTCGATCCGGTTAAACGTATCCCAAGAATTGTAAGTCTGGAGTACTTAATGTACTAAAGACAACTCTGGAGGGTAGAGGTACAACTAGATCTGACCCAGTTGTCAAGAAAGTCAAGAACGTTAGAATTGATTCTAGTCATATTCCGGTAGAACGTGTTACGCCTCTGGTACATTCTAGTACTATTTCGGCACAGTCTGTCGAAGATATAGTAACTCCAGAATCTACCAAGACGCACTCTGAAGTTAGTTTAACAATCTTGGATAAAGATTCGAATTTGTTTACGATTAAAAACACATTAGCCAAAGAAATTGGCGAGGGCGAAAAAACAACTTATTCTGGCATAATTTTGGCACATTCCGGTGATATTTCTGTAACAGAATTACAGTTTTTCGGCGACGGTTTACCATTTTTTGGTGAATCTTCAGCCCAGCCACCACTTTTTGGAGTTAGTTCCCCTACACTGGACATCAAGAAGAAAGGAAAGCTATTCGAAACCGAGATTCGAAGCATATTGAGCAAAATCATCGCACCGGAAAGTGCACCATTCGACGATACATATTTCCATAGTTTAGATATTCAGCCCCGAGATACAGAAGGTAGTCACGATACACTCACTATGAACGGGCAACAACAACAACAGCAGCAACAACAACAGTTATGTCCACCCAGGCCGCCTTTGACAGGAGTGACGTACACTAAATTTGGTGGATTCCCAGGAGATGATCCGGATGCTCACGTACGTACCTTCGAGATAAGCTACGCAGTTCTCAACCATCCACCAGATCCGGCGTATAAAGCTATTGTCTTCCAATCTACACTGGTCAATGAAGCAGCTAGATGGCTTACAGAATATGATATTAATCACTTCGGCACCTATGAAGCAGTACGAGATGCCTTCTTACAGTGATTTAGACTAAAGAAGAATCCAACCGAAATTTTTGATTACCTACAAAACAACAGACAGAAGGTAAATCAAACTGTATAGGAGTACGCTACCCTATTCAGGACGCATCTAAGGCAGTTGCCACCAGCACATGCCAACCTACCGGACGACGTTATTACTCAGTGGTTCATCAATGGCTTGACTCCACAGCTTAAACAGATTATGATCATACGCTGTGTAGGATCAATGACACTAGATGCAGTGATCGCAATGGCTCTGCAGCTAGGAAACAAGGTTGGAGGATTTACAGAAGATCTGGAGTGGTTAAAAACAAACAGGAATGTCGTCGAAGATGTGACGAGACAAGTATATTGCATCACATGCAAGAACTCAGGCCATATTAGTGCCACGTGTGCACTTAATCAGTTATTCTGTGCTATCTGCAACACTGCCGGACACACCACCGAAAACTACGCATACAACGCCAAAGTACAGGGAACCGCGACTGTCAATGCAATTATACAGGAACCAAGACAACCAGCCAATCATTATGTGCCTCCGCAATTGAGAAAAAACCAGCAACAAGGATATCAAAATTACAGAGGACATAGAAACAACAACTACAATGCAGACCGCTAGCAGACCGGACAGCCACCGGAAAATCCCAATCTGCCACCACCGCGCTGTCATTTCTGTGGAGAATTCGGTCACATTAGAAGATTCTGTAAGGATGCAGCTGAATATGATCAAAGGAAGAAGGAACGACGAAATCCAATGGCTAATATGGTACAAATCACACCAATAGAAACACAAGTTGTAGTCATTCAGACCCGCTCCGTAAACAACTGCAACCTGCAGCAGAATTATTTGAACCAGGTATACACGAACAACAAAGGATGTACAACAAGACTAGTCAATGGACCACTGCAGAACCTCCAGTCTTCCCAGATCCTATTCCGGTAACCCAGACTCTGTTAACCGAAGAAGGAACACAACAATAGGATTCCAATTCAGCAACAGGCACATCATCAGCAGCAGGTACATCAGCAGCAGCAGACACCTCCTCAGTGGCAGACACATCATCTTCAACAGGCGCATCATCTTCAGAATCTGTGGAAACAAGCCAATCACAAAAGGCATGGGAAATTTTATCTAAAGCATCCATCACTCTTCCTTTGGGCCAATTACTTGCACTAGTACCGGGAGTTCGACAACAATTTCAACAACAGTTCAGTCATGTGCCTTCTTGCATTCCGGCGACAGCAACAGTACAACCGGAACCTGAGTCTACGGTGGATCATTCAGTTCCTTTAATTACGGTATGGTATAAGAATCATAAAATCACACAGATTAATTGATGGAGGATCCAGAGTCAACATTGCTACTGCTGCACTGTGTAAAAGGTTAGGGTGGACCGAAATCGAACCAGTTTAGTTTTTTGTCAGAATGGCCAACCAATCAAGAGTCCATCCCATTGGACTTGTACGAAATGTATCAATCACTTTACAAGGTACAACATTTAAAATGACCTTTGTCATATTAGATTTACCAGAATCCACTCTTGATTACACTCTCCTTTTCGGTCGACCTTGGTTGAAGCACGCTAAGGTGATACAGGATTGGTCTGCATAAGAGCTCACTTTCAAGGATAAAAATCGTAAATACATTGTAAAATTATATGCCATACAACCTTGCGAATTGCATGCTAGTCCGTATTTGGCAGAACCAGTCCATATGCTAGATGGTTTGTCAGATGAGGAAGATGAAGAGTTTCTGAAAAATAACATTGACTTGATCTCCCTAGGAACAGTTGATCTACAATCTGTTGTAGATAACTGGAACCCTGCAGTTTGCACGGTAATGAATGTAACAGAAGAAGAAAAGAAGGAAGATACTGCTGCTATAGATGATGCTCAACTGCAACAACTTTTAAAGCCAGCTGACGATACAGAGAAGCCGCGACAATTTTATGTCCCAGAAGATCAGTGAATCACTTATAATTTAGGCGATAAAGATCATCCGCGTCCTGTGAAGATAAAGAAAAACCTACCGGAAACATTTCAAGCAAGCTGAATCCAGCTACTCCAAGAATTCTCCAATGTCTTTGGATGGGATTACAAAGATATGAAAGGATTGGACCCACGCATCTATCAGCACAGAGTTATGTTGAAGCCAGAAGCCAAACCAAACAAACAACCCAGCTACCGGATGAATCCAAACTATGCATCACAGGTAAAGGCAGAACTTGATAGGCTACTTAAAGTCGGATTCATCGTACCAGTAGAGTATGCTGAATGGATCTCACCAATTGTTATTGTCCCTAAGAAGAATAAGCAATTACGAATATGTGTAGATTACCGGAAACTGAACGCAGCTACAGTGCCGGATCCTTTTCCAATCCCTTTTCTAGATACCATGCTTGATAGAGTAGCAGGCCACGAAATGTATTCATTCTTAGACGGATACAGTGGATATAATCAAGTTAGAATGGCTGAACAGGACATACCGAAAACTACATTCATTACCAACTGGGGTGTATTTTCTTGTACTGTTATGTGGTTTGGATTAAGGAATGCCCCAAGTACATTCCAAAGGTGTATGCAGGAAATATTTTCTCCTTACCTTACCTCTTTCATGCAAGTATATCTTGATGATTTTTCAATCTTCGGTAAGATGATAGCACACCTGTTCCATCTACGGTGCTGCTTTCAGAAATGCAGAGAATACAGACTCTGTTTGAACCCAAACAAATCTGTGTTTGCGGTTTCATGTGGCAAGCTACTTGGGCACATTGTATCTGCACAAGGTATACAGGTGGATCCAGATAAAATTTCGGCAGTATTAGAAGCTTCGGTGCCCACTACACTGAAGGAAGTTATGTGCTTCATGGGCCAAGTAAGATGGCACGGACGACACTTACGGTGGCTTGCTCATTTGGCAATACCACTGAACAAGCTAATCACCAAGACTCCTCGACAATTTGAATGGACCCAGGAATGCCAGATAGCATTTGATCGTTTAAAGAATTTATTAACACAAGTTCCCAACTGACAGCCGCCGGACTGGGATCGCCCATTTCATGTATTTGTTGATGCTTCAGATATAGCAATAGGAAGTGTTTTGATGCAACAAATTGATAAATGGTTCAGACGAGTGTATTATGCAAGTTGAAGATTAGCCCCTGCTGAGAAGAATTACTCTGTAATAGAAAGAGAATGTCTAGGGCTAGTATATTCTATCAAAAAATTCAGGCATTATTTGTTGGGCCGTAAATTCACATTTCATGTAGATCATGCTGCACTTGTCTATCTAGTTCGGCAACAGCATCTAGGTGGTCGATTAGCACGATGGGTTCTACTTTTATAGGAATTTGACTATGAAGTCATTCATCGGCCAGGCAGTTCACATGCCTTAGCAGATTTTCTTTCCCGCTTAGATTCCGGTGAAGCTCCGGTGGGCATAGATGACACAACTCCGGCAATTTATGTCTCTAAACCAACAATTGATGAAATTACAGACCCACCTATACCATCTACATATTACGATCAGATCCTGACCTTTCTTACTGATGGATGTCTTCCATCTTAGACTTCTACGGCAGTACACAGGAAAATTGCAGTCTTTAGCCGCCGATTTTGGTTAATTGCTGGAGAATTATACTATGTAGATCATACCGGAATTTTACTTCGATGTATTCCACCACATGAAGTTAACTCAGTTATTACTTTGGCTCACTCAATTCCTTCCAATGGCCATTTTGCTGCAGATTTAACACACCGGAAAATTCTGCAGAGTGGTCTCTAGTGGCCTACTATGTACAAAGATGTATCACAGTTTGTCAAACAATGTGATACTTGTCAAAGATCTGGACAGCCCTTGCAACGTCATCTTTTTCCTCTGCAACCCATCTTACCATTGGAACCTTTCCAGAAGTGGGGTCTAGATTTTATCGGTCCGATCACACCTCCAATAGTCTTCAGTAACAATCGTTACATACTGACCTGTACAGACTATGCAACCAGATGTGTAGAAGCCTGGGCTTTACGGTCTGCTACAGTTGTTGCGGTAGCAAAGTGTCTACTAACCGATGTCTTTCCACGTTTCGGTTTACCACTGGAACTTGTTTCAGATCAAGGCACTCATTTAGTGAACAATTTAATGAAGACACAGTCGTTCCAGGTCACGCATAAGTTTAGTTCCCGTTATTATCCTCGTGCTAATGGTTTGGCCGAAAGTACAAACAAATCCTTACTGAATATGCTTCGGAAATTGATTATGGCAGCACCGGAAAGATGGGATCAACTGCTACCTGCAGTGTTATGGGCATATCGGACTACATACAAGGTAACAATAGGATTAACACCTTTCAAACTAGCTTATGGATTAGAAGCAATAGCACCAATGGAGATAGTTATACCAAGTTTACGAGTAGCAGTCGCTCAGAAATTGCTACCGGAAGACTCACTGTCATTTCGGTTGGATACACTCAGAGAATTAGATGAGCAACGATGGCACAGCTTTTTAACTATGCAGGAAGTACAACTAAGACAGGCTCGGACGCATGATCGACACTTGAAAACTCCAGTTTTTATGGTGGGACAACTTGTCCTTTTTTACAATGCAAAGTCGAATCGGTCTGCAGGTAAATTCAAATTACGCTGGTATGGCCCTTATCGGATTTTAGAACAAGTGGGCCCAACAACTTTTTGGTTGACTACGTTGACCGGAAACCCTCTTCCGAAAGTAATCAACGGTTCGAAGCTGTGACCATACCAACACGCAGCTAACCTGCACTGAAACATTTTTTTTCGGTGGGCCGCATTCTTTGGCGCTCGCTTTTCTTTCCTTTTCTTTTCCTTCTTTTAATTTTGCGTACTTAATAATATAATCCTGTAAATATCCGCGTTTTGAACCCTATTTATGACTAAAGCCGCCCTGCCCTTTTTAGCTCTTCATGCATGCATACTGAAGTTAAAAATTATCACCCCCCTTGCCGCGTGATTATTACTGCTTTTGATTACTCTCTGCTACAGCACCACTACATACCCTTCTCCAGTTCGCCGAAAAAATGCTATTGTGTTTATGTGATTGTGCTTTGTGTTTTCACTGTATTCTGTGTATCTGTGTTCTGTGCTCTGTGTCTTCGTGTGTGCCATGGAAGCCTTGGCTAATTACGCCGCTTTCCGTGACGGTCTCCCTATCGAGGTAGGAGAGTACCTGCGCATACGTGGGTTGGAAAACTTTGCTGAACTGCCTTGGCATTCAGTAGAGTCCCACCCATTTTTTGCCAACATCATCTTCGCCATCGCCAACACGCCTCCTACACAGCAGAGTTGGCCGATCACTTCCTTACCCACCATAACCATAATCACTCTCCAATCTTTTGCGGATTCCTTTCGACTCCCTGCGCAAGGTAGACAAAAAGTCCCTAACCTCCCCGAAGCAACCATGAGAGAATTATTTCCTAGGTACTCATTGAAGGAGTACGCGATTTTATGTCGACCAGAACCAGAAAGATCAGCTCTGCAGTTCTTAGTTGCAATCCTAAACCTACAGAAGCGCACTTACGGCATATCTCGGCCATTTTACTCGGCCATAGACTTAGCTGCCCGAGAACCAGTGAACTTCGCGACCTATTTCTTCCAACGTATCCACAAGGAGTGTGTAGCAATAATCAAGCAGGTGAACAAGAGAGGCATGCCCAGGTCCCGATTACCGCACATACTATCATTTCTCTTTCCAGCAATCCTTGTAGCCCAACCACCACCCTAGGAGCCCATTCTCAGACATGAGGAGTCCATACAGCTGCTAGAAGATGATGAAGAAGAAGACGAAGAAGAACTCAACCAACTATTCTGCCGAAAAAGAATAAGGATTAGCTCTTCTGAAAGCGAAGCATAAAGATCTGTTAGAGGAAACAATGAGAGCAACAAAGAAGAGGATAAGCAAGAAGAAGAAACATTCCATGATACTGCCACATCTATGCACAATGAATCATCTGCCCAATCACTATCATTTGAGCAACAAGAAAAGGAAAAACAGACTGAAACAGAAATCTCGACCGAAGAAGAATCACAGCAAGAGTCTCAAGAAGAACAACAGACCGATGAAGGCCAAGCTGCTAAAAATGCATTGGACAGACTAATTAAGGCAGTAGAATCTACATTTTCGGAGCAGGAACAACAAAATACAAACCAGATAACAACTCAAACCGTAATTCCCACTCCACCACCGGAACCTCCACTAAACCCAAACCTTCCTATTCCACCTAACGCACCCGTCGAGCCCGCAGCTTCTTCCAACTCATCCCCCAACTACTCCCCTCCGACCTCACAGCAACTTACTGCATCGTCTTCCCAACCTCGTCTCCCTCTCCCACCACCCTCCACACCAGTATTTTCTCAATTAGAAACAATGGGTCAGATGCTAATTGAATTATCAAGACAATTGCCGCAACAACTAAAGCAAATCACAGAAAGTGTTTGCGAAGACTTCCAGCATAAATTGGAAGTAATGGAGGCAGACATCACACCCCTCCAAGAATAACTACAGGCCCTGAAGACCAAAAATCATGCGCTTCATGAACAAGTACAACAGCTACAGGCGAGAATCCAAGAACAGGAACAAATAACAGCTCAGCGAGATGAAGCACATGCAGTAGCAAAAGAGAAGGAAGAGTTGCTACTAGTTGCCGATGCAGAAATAACCAAACTGAAGCAAGATATCTAGGACAAGGAAGATGCACGGATCGCCTTAGGCAACTTATTCGACGAAACAAGGAAGCAACTACAAGAACTCGTGCAGTAGAATCAAGAACAGCAATTACAGCAGAAGAGAACATAAGAAGAGTTGCATAGAACAAACCATAATCTGAAAGACGTGAATAACATGCTCAAGCACTACCTCACAAAGGAAGGCCAGACACAGAAACTTATTGCAAATCTCAAACGAGAGAAAGATTCATACATCAAAACCGTAGATTTTCAAGTTCAGGAGATAGACAAGTGCAAAAACCAGCTTGCAAACATTAAAGAGAAAGTACAGAAGATGGAGCAAAAACTCGAAGAGATGAAGACGTCCAGAGATGCGGCATTAGCCAATGATTTTTATCTGCAAGAGGCCTTTTTGCAAACACAGGCCAAAATTTTGCTCACCGAAGCCATCGCTCTTAGCTCTGTTAGAATAGATGCGCAACTAGTAGAACTAGATACCCTTAAACAAATGTTAGAAACACTTAAGAAAAAGATCGCCTGAATTTTTAGACTAGCTAGGAATATGTATTTAGAAGGAATCATCGACGAACAGTAATTTTGTAAAAACTTGCGGGTTCGAGTCCACCGTGCGTGCCAGTGTTAATTGGCCGTGGGATTGGGACAGATGTAACATGGGACAGATGTAACGGAAATCTTTGTAAAACACGCGTGAAAAGCGGTTACACGACAATTGTAAGTGCTAATATAAAGCAATGAAAAGAAGCGCTCCGCAGTGTGGGGATTCGGGCATATTGTTGTGTTATCTCCAGACTGTTTGTTTGGTTGTCTGTTTGAATGTTGCAGTAGTATGTGTTGTTTAGTTTCTGAGTACTCGGGGTCGTCGTGTGTAGCTGTGTTATTCTTCTTGATTTAGTTTGCGCAGCGAATCTTAAGTGTTGCGGTAGTACTTCTTGTTTGAGTTATGCGTACTCTGTGATGTTCTGTATTGTTATCTGTCAATCTCGGTTACCCGCCGAATTTAGTTCAGTCAGTAAGATGTTGAATCGTTTCTCGGAAGAGTTATTGTGGATCATTATGATGAATTGTCTTGCTAAGTTGTACGACGTAGTGTTCTTCTCCTTGTTGAACTGCTAAGTCTGTGTGACTGTAGTGATCTTCCTTAGAGCATTGTGCAGAAGTAGTGCTGATCTCAATCTGCACTTGTATGGTGAGAAATTACCTTGGATTAAGGGTAATTCTAGTGTGTGATAGTCCTCATACTGTAAGTGAACCCGTAGATACCTTCTGTGATTCGGTTGCTTGACTGTGAGCACTGCCTTGATGAAGGATGGGTTACTGTACTGTTACAGTAGGATGCTTGCTTGAAGTAATTCGGTACCAAGATACCGATAAGTTCGGTATAGTCTAGTTGCTACTAGGAACTGAGCTAAGACTATGTCGACACTATTTAAGGACAGTAGATATCAGTTATTTTGGGAACTAAGTATAGGGCCTCTGTTTTTATAGACCCCTTCCACTCCCAAGAACCCACTTAGGTCGGTTAAACGCCCTTCTAATAGTTAGAACGAGGCGGTTTAACAAATTTCAGTTTTGTTTGAATCTAATTGGGAACAATCAGTATTTCTATTTACGAGTGGAGGAAATCAAACTTCACTATTTTCAGAGTCGAGTAAACCAATTGAAATCAAAGGTAATGCTCTAGACAATCGACGATCATAATCTAGCAAGTATAAAGTTCCACTACAAGAAATAGGGGCCATCGCGATGCCCCCAAATTGAAAAAAAAAACGAGAATCATCGTTTATGCAACACTAGCATCGCATAAGTGACAGTGTTGTTTTTTTATTTTTTTTTTACAGGCCTTTGTCGCATAAGCAATGCTAGCGTCGCTCATATGATGCTAAAAGGGTGTGTCGCGAATAGCGTCACTAACTAGTGATGTTATTTGCAACATATGCAAACTGGCTGGAGTCATAAACGACATCCAGGGTTCCAGAGTGTCGCATAAGCGACGCTCTGGAATGTTAAAAAAGATCTATTTCTCAATGTGCCGGGATTTTGACGCGAGAGATCAACAGAATGAGAGAGAGAGAGAGAGAGAGAAAGAGAGAGAGAGAGAGAGATAGAGAGAGAGAGAGAAAGAGAGAGAGCGAGAAAGACACACACATATCATCATTGAAGCTAGGTATGCATGCACACACACTTACAAAAACATACATATGCATACACACACACATATACACACATAGACACACACATGCACATACACGTAGACACACACACATACACACACATATACACACACATATATACACATACACACTTAATGTTGCATACACACACATATACATGCATACACACACACATACATGCACACACACATATATGCATACACACACATATGCATACATAATGCTTACATAATGTACATGCACACATAGACATACATAATGCATACACACACATGCATACATAATGCATACACACACATACACACACATATGCATATATTCATGCATACACATACACACATACACACACACAGACACATACACACACATAAACACATACACACTCATAGACACACACACACATACACACACACATATACACACACTCACATAGACACATACACACATAATGATGCATAGACACATGTGAAGAGAGATGGTGGATGCAATCCAAAGATGAGTAGGTGCCGCTACAACCAGCTTCACACCAGCCAACTGAGACTTCAGAGTTGATTAGTAGACCCTTTAAGCTTCCTAAATCCACCAAAATATCAGCCAAGTACTTTGGAACATGTATCCCAAAAGTTTAAGTCAAGACAGACTAGTTGCGAAATGACTAGCTCCCAAAACTTGCTATTTTTGGACATACACCTGCTGGAAAAAATGAACAGTGCTCTCAACCTGGAAGGAATTAGAAAAATTCCTTTTGGGCATAGCAAATAGACTTAGCAAGCTTCCTATTCCAAGTTAAAACACTTCAAATGATGGTCTGAGCACTGAGAACAAGTTTCATCAAGTTCTGGAACATTCCCACAATTCTCGGGGCTCTGCAGAGATAGACCAGTAAGCAGTAAAATGCAGATATCTCCAAAAGTATAAATCCAATGACCTTGAAAATTTATATGTAGAAACTAGGCAGTGAGAGCTATCCAACGCACTTTAAAACACTGAAAAAGGTGCAGTAAAACTCGATATATGACCTTCTGAAGTTACTGCTCTGAGTGAGTATAGCACAGAACAAAACAGAGAGGTAGATGATAATAAATGTATAGATTCACATATGATTACAACCACATTGGCAATGAATCTTTGCACAATGGGAGTAGAATGATAGAGCTATGGAGTAAGCTCTTCAATCTCTACAAAATGACATGAAGTGGTCACGTACAAGGCTTGCTAATCGCCTCTTCCTTCTTGCTCCTTTTATAGCAATTCTTGGAGGGAGTTTTGAATTCGAATTCGAATGGCTCCACCTAAAAGTGATCCCCAAAGTTAGGAGAGATTCCCTCAGCTCAAAAATTCGTGATTTTGGTAGTTGGAGCCACGAATTTGCTTTTACATCATGGATGAGGTAAGCCATCCTTTTACTTTTTTCTTTTTCCATTTACAAGAGATAAAATGTACTCTCTTACAAGAGGTGTTCACATGACTACTCATGTGACTTACAAATGAGGATAATATCAAGCATATCAAGCATGTAGGCTTGGGCAAAATGCACCAACAGCTCCCCCTCAAGCCTAACATGCTTGGCCTCCAAATAAGTCTTCAATTGTCCTTGATTTCCTGCAAACCAATCATCAACTTGAATCTACTTAACTTCGTACCATCAAGAGCTTTCGTCAACATGTCTGCACATTGCATATCTGTAGAGACGTAGGATAGTTGAATATCCTTGCTCATTAGCTTCTCTCTTACATAATGGTAGTGGACTTCAATATGCTTGGTTCTAGCATGGTATACCGGATTAGCTGCTAGATGTAGTGAGCTTGTGTTGTCACCAAAAATGTGAGGTGTTGAAGAATGAAGTCCAAGATCTGTGTACAAAGATTTTAACCACATGATTTCTTGAGTTGCATTAGCCAAACCTCTATATTCAGCTTCAGTAGAAGATAATGCCACGGTTGGTTGCTTCTTCGATGACCAAGAAATGATTTTTGAACCTGCAAATGATATATACCCTGATGTGCTTCTTCTATCATCTTTAGATCCGGCCCAATCTGCATCTGAGTAGACCTTTAGCTCAATATCTGAAGTATATGAATAGAACAAACCTTCATTCATGGTCCCCTTTAGGTACTTGAGGACTCGCTTGGCCGCTTCCATATGTGGTCTTCTCGGCTTATGCATAAACTGACTCAATATGCTAACACTATAGCATATATCCACCCTTGTGAGTGTTGCATAGTTCAAACTTCCAACCAAGCTTTGATAGCTTGTGATGTCTTCAATTGGCTCTCCTTCATAAGCACTAAGCTTATGATTTCGCTCCATAGGTGTACCTGCACACTTGGTATTTTCCATCTTGAACTTGACGAGCATGTCATGGACATACTTCCTTTGTGTGATGTATATACCTGAATCTGTGTAGATCAACTCCAATCCAAGAAAATAAGTGAGTGGTCCGAGGTCACTTATTTTGAACTCCTCCTTCATTTGACTCTTTACCTGTTTGATTCCTTCAAGATCATTGCCTGTGATAATAATATCATCAACATACACACATAAATAGATCACTTCAGATCCATTCCTCTTTATGAACAAAGAGGTATCCGCCTTGCTAGCTTTGAATCCTTGGTCCTGCAAATAAGTAACCAATCTGAAATTCCAAGCTCTTGGAGCTTGCTTCAATCCATACAAAGCTTTCTTTAGTTTGCATACATAGTTAGGATGATGTGCATCCTCATATCCAGGAGGTTGTGCCATATACACTTCCTCAGAAATCCATCCATTCAAGAAAGCATTCTTTACATCAAGTTGATAAAGATTCCAATTTCTAGATGCAGCAAGACTAATGAGAACCCTAATTGTAGGCATTTTTGCAACAGGAGAGAAAGTCTCCTCATAATCAATACCATGGGTTTGAGCAAACCCTTTAGCAACTAACCTTGCTTTGTGTCTATTTATACTTCCATCTGGATTCTTCTTGATTTTGTATATCCATCGAGATCCGATTATCTTCATAGATGGCTTGTTAGGTACAAGCTCCCAAGTGTCATTCTCCTTCAAGGCTTCCATTTCTTCATCCATTGCATCTCTCCAAGCTTTCTTGCTTTGTGCTTCTTCGAATGTGGTAGGTTCTTCATTGGTTGAATCCTTTGCAATGTAGATTGAGTGCTTGGTGACCAAAGAAGTATCATAACCAAACCTCTCTGGTTTCTTCTTCTCCCTCGAAGACCTTCTAAGTGGTTGATGTGAGCTCTCGGGTCCATATGTAGCATCCTGCATCTTTGCTTTACCTTTGTTCTTCCATAGCTTTAGTCTTTCCAAGTCTTCTAGGTCAATCTCCGAATCACTTTCTTCAATCTGCTTTGGCTCCTTTGGTTGAAGTGATGGAAAATCTTCATCCAAGTCATATGGCAGCTTCACTTTCCTGTCATCATCAAACCATGATTTGTTTTCATCAAAAATTACATCTCTACTCACAGAAAATCCTTTATTGGTTGGATTGTACAATCTATATCCTTTTTGGTTTTGATCATAACCAATGAATACACACTTCTCTGCCTTGGGATCCAATTTCCCTCTTACTTGAGAAGGAATGTGAGCATAGGCTAAGCATCCAAAGATTTTACAATGCTCTAGACTAGGTCTTCTTCCATTCCACACTTCATATGGAGTGGTTCCATCTAGTGACTTAGATGGAAGTCTATTTATGAGATATGTGGCTGTCGACACAGCCTCTGCCCATAGGTAGTTCGGCAATCCCTTTTCATTGAGCATGGACCTTGCAGCTTCGACAATAGCTCTGTTCCTCCTCTCTGCTACACCATTGAGTTCGGGTGTATACCTTGTAGTGACTTCCCTTTTAATGCCTCTTTCATGCAAGAAGGCATCAAATTCAAAAGAGAAGTATTCTCCTCCACCATCTGATCTGAGTCGTTTCAAAGTCCTACCTGTTTGGTTTTCAACAAGAGCAATATACTTCTTAAAGCAATTAAACACTTCATCCTTGTGCTTCATGAAAAACAGAATGGTCCACCTGCTACAATCATCTATGAAAGACACATAATATCTTGAGCCTGATATAGATGGCTCCTTACTTGGACCCCACACATCCGTGTGCACTAGATCCAAAGGATTTTGATACATATATCCTTTCTTATTGAAAGGTTGTCTATGAGCCTTGCCGAGTTGACAAGCTTCACACTTATAAATCATGTGTTGCCTTGTGATATTAGGCAAACCAAGTACACTTTGGTCCCTGCAAATCTGTTTGAGTGTCCTCTCACCAATGTGAGCAAGCCTTTTGTGCCATATCTCCAACTCTGTTAGAGTTTGAGATCCATAGCTAAACAAAGCTATGTTCTTTGTATCTTCCACTTCAAAAGTGAAAAGCCTTCCTGTCTTTTCTCCTTTGGCAATCCTTCAAAAGCCTTGCCTTGGGTCTTCAACATATGCTCCAAATCGATTGAATCTAACCTGCAATCCTTTTTCAACAATCTGTCCAACACTTATTAAATTTTTGGTAATTGTAGGGACATACAAGACTTTGCTTAAGAGGTTCATATTCCCATCTGATGTCTTCACATTACCTATCTTCTCCACTGAGTGCTTTGTGTCATCTCCTGTCTGCACTTCATGCTTGTTATGAGGATCTTCCAAATCAGAAAGTAAAGCCACATTTCCTGCTACATGGTTCGAGCATCCCGAATCAATGTAAAATATGTGATCATCATCCTTACCCTTCTTTGTTGATAGATTCATAATCAATAATGAATCTTCTTGACTTTGGTCCTCTGCATAGTTATTGTAATCTCTTCTTCCTCTATGGCCACTTTGATAGTTGTTGTTGTTGTTGTAATTGTTGTTGTAGTAGTTGTTGTTGTTGTAGCCTCCATTGTACCTACCTCTATTTGATCCATAGCCACCTCTATTGAATCCTCTTCCTCTTGAGTTCCTTGGATTCCTGAAACATTCTTCAGTAGTATGGTTAGATAAGCCACATATGTTGCAAGGTTGAGATGATTGGAATCTCCCCCTGCCTTGCTTTCCACCTCTGCCTCTTCCTCTAGCTCTTCCTCTACCTGCAAAGTTTGCTTGGAAAGAGCTTCCTTCATCTTCATTCTTTCTATTCTTTGACTTGTCCTTGACCTTAGCTTTATCAGAATATAAGGCAGAAGTTTGATTACCTCTTGAGGACTCACCACCTTTGCTAATCTTTGCTTCATGAGTGAAGAGTTGGCCCATGAGTGTGTTGAGGTCGGGTACATGCATATCCATGTATAAATCCATGGCTGTTGTGAATGACTCCCACTTGTCGTCTGCTTTGATTCCATTCATGATTTGTCTTATGATTTGCTCCTCTTCAATTACCTCTCCAATGCTTCCAAGTTGGTCGGAAATCTCCTTCATCTTTGTGACATAATCAGTCACATTTTGCTTCGGGCTTTTCTTCATTGTTGTGAACTCCATCCACAATTGGTTCTTCCTTGCTCGAGTGTTGGAAGAGAAGAAAGAAGCAAGTGCATTCCAGGTTTCTCTTGATGTCTTGCATCCCTTGACATGAGGTAAAAGAAAATCAGAGATTGAGTTTAGAATATAGGACCTTGCAAGTGCATCCTTCGAACACCAATTCGAAAGTCCTTCCACTTCTTCATGTGATGGTTGCCCTTTGTTCCTCATGGTTGGCATTGCTTCATCTCCGGATATGAATCCATATAGATTCCTCCCTTGAAGGTAAGCCTCCATCCTTAGAGACCATGCCGGATAGTTGTTTCGATCCAATTTGTCAATTGTTGATGGAAATCCATCTCCCATGTTGCTTGACTATGCTCTGATACCACTGTGAAGAGAGATGGTGGATGCAATCCAAAGATGAGTAGGTGCCGCTACAACCAGCTTCACACCAGCCAACTGAGACTTCAGAGTTGATTAGTAGACCCTTTAAGCTTCCTAAATCCACCAAAATATCAGCCAAGTACTTTGGAACATGTATCCCAAAAGTTTAAGTCAAGACAGACTAGTTGCGAAATGACTAGCTCCCAAAACTTGCTATTTTTGGACATACACCTGCTGGAAAAAATGAACAGTGCTCTCAACCTGGAAGGAATTAGAAAAATTCCTTTTGGGCATAGCAAATAGACTTAGCAAGCTTCCTATTCCAAGTTAAAACACTTCAAATGATGGACTGAGCACTGAGAACAAGTTTCATCAAGTTCTGGAACATTCCCACAATTCTCGGGGCTCTGCAGAGATAGACCAGTAAGCAGTAAAATGCAGCTATCTCCAAAAGTATAAATCCAATGACCTTGAAAATTTATATGTAGAAACTAGACAGTGAGAGCTATCCAACGCACTTTAAAACACTGAAAAAGGTTCCGTAAAACTCGAGATATGACCTTCTGACGTTACTGCTCTGAGTGAGTATAGCACAGAACAAAACAGAGAGGTAGATGATAATAAATGTATAGATTCACATATGATTACAACCACATTGGCAATGAATCTTTGCACAATGGGAGTAGAATGATAGAGCTATGGAGTAAGCTCTTCAATCTCTACAAAATGACATGAAGTGGTCACGTACAAGGCTTGCTAATCGCCTCTTCCTTCTTGCTCCTTTTATAGCAATTCTTGGAGGGAGTTTTGAATTCGAATTCGAATGGCACCACCTAAAAGTGATCCCCAAAGTTAGGAGAGATTCCCTCAGCTCAAAAATTCGTGATTTTGGTAGTTGGAGCCACGAATTTGCTTTTACATCATGGATGAGGTAAGCCATCCTTTTACTTTTTTCTTTTTCCATTTACAAGAGATAAAATGTACTCTTTTACAAGAGGTGTTCACATGACTACTCATGTGACTTACAAATGAGGATAATATCAAGCATATCAAGCATGTAGGCTTGGGCAAAATGCACCAACAACACACATACACACACATACACACACATACACACACACATACACACATACACACATACACACACATATATGGATACACACACACATAGAGAGACATGCACACACATACACATAGATGCATACATATGCATACATAATTCATATGCATATGCATACATAATGCATATGCATATGCATACATAATGCATATGCATATGCATACATAATGCATATGCATATGCATACATAATGCATCTGCATATGCATACATAATGCATATGCATATGCATACATAATGCATATGCATATGCATATGCATATGCATATGCATATGCATATGCATATGCATATGCATACATAATGCATATGCATATGCATATGCATACATAATGCATATGCATATGCATACATAATGCATATGCATATGCATACATAATGCATATGCATATGCATACATAATGCATATGCATATGCATACATAATGCATATGCATATGCATACATAGATACTTACATGCATACACACATATGCATACATAATGCACATGCATACGTACACATACATAATGCACATGCATACATACACATACATAATGCATACACACACATATGCATACATAATGGATACACACACACACATATGCATACATACATGCATACACATACACACATAGACACATACACACACATAGACACATACACACACATAAAGACATACATACTCATAGACACAACCACATCCACATAGACACACACACACACATACACACACATACACACATAGACACATACATGCATAATGATGCATGGACAGACATACACATGCTGTAAGGAATTGAACTCACAACCTCTTGGTTAGGAATGTGATGGGCTAACCACTTGCCCCAAAAGCCATGGTTGAGGATTACTTCCTAATCCTCTCTCTTAGGGTGTGGTTCAACCATCTCCTACCAGGATTATGTTACATTCTTCCCCCCTTGAACTCCTAGGGAATGTACCCTGACCAGCTATGGGACTGGCAAGATGTACCCTGGATGTACCCTGGCAGGAGGTACCCTGACCAGCTATGGGACTGGCAGGATGTACTCAATCAAGTTCCATCCAAGGATTCCCAAGGAATTCACACATTGCAAGCTAGCTCATTGGAAAGTTCGTTCCGAGAGCTTTCCAACGGTATATTACACGCCTCAATCCGACCTACGGATTGGGAGATACACCCCAATCATTGTAAGGTCCATCATTGAAATCGACGCGCGCCTTCCACAATTCCTACCCTTTCACATGGAGGATGCCCAAGCGCCTTTTTTAGAGGCCATTGGGTCATTCCACTTTGCCCAAGCCTACTTCCTAGGCTCTGATACCAATGCAACAGCGTAGCGACAGTAATTGCTCATAAATGAATGACTCTCCTCCCAACCAAATGCCTCTATATATAGCTCTCTCCAGGGGACTACCTTCTTGGGTAGGTGAATGCTAATCATCCAAGTGTCAGCCATGTAACTACATGTGCGCCAAGTGTCCAGTGGATGCTTCTAGAAGGTTCTAGAGCTCTTTGGGCAAAATACTCTTCCCATGTACTCCGTGGGGATTGAACCCAAGACCTCGTCCTTCACACCCTTGAGCCTTAACCATTAGGCTAAGTGGATTACTTGGTTACAAGAGTAAATGACCTACCAGTAAGTCTAGACTCGAGATCTTTGGCCACACAAACGAATGACCAAACGGAATCCGATTTCAGATCTGTCTGAACCAATCGGATCCCTAGATCACCAACTTACTTTATTACACATGCATACACACATACACACACACATACACACACACATAGACACATACACACACATATATGCATACACACACACATAGAGAGACATACACACACATACACATACATGCATACATATGCATACATAATGAATATGCATATGCATACATACATACTTACATGCATACATAATGCACATGCATACATACACATACATAATGCATACACACATACGCATACATAATGCATACACACACATACACACACGTATGCATACATACATGCATACACATACACACATAGACACATACACACACATAGACACATACACATGCATAAACACATACACACTCATAGACGCACACACATACACATAGACGCACACATACACAAACACATATACACACACACATACACACATAGACACAGACACACATAATGATGCATACACATGCATACACTCATACACACACACATACGCACACATATACATACATACACACATACACATACATATATGCATACACACACATAGAGAGACACACACACATACACATACATGCATACATAAGGCATATGCATATGCATACATAAGGCATATGCATATGCATACATACATACATGCATACACAGACATATGCATACACACACATATGCATACATAATGCTCATGCATACATACACATACTTAATGCATACACACACATATGCATACATAATGCATACATAATGCATACACACACATGTGCATACGTAATGCACATGCATATGCATACATACATGCATACACATACACAAATAGACACATACACACACAAAAAGAAATACACACTCATAGATGCACACACATACACGTACACACATACACACATACATACACACATACACACACATAGAGAGACATACACACACATACACATACATGCATACATATGCATACATAATGCATATGCATATGCATGCATACATACATAATTACATGCATACACACACATATGCATACATAATGCACATGCATACATACACATACTTAATGCCTACACACACATATGCATACATAATGCATACACACACATATGCATACATAACACACATGCATATGCATACATACATGTATACACATACACACATAGACAAATACACACACATAGACACATACACATGCATAAACACATACACACTCATAGATGCACACACATACACATAGACACACGTGCATACACATAGACACACACACATACACACACATAGACACATACACACATAATGATGCATACACACACATACACATGCATACACACATACACACACACATACACGCACACACATACACACACACATACACATACACACATACACACACATATATGCATACACACACATAGAGAGACATATACACATACACATACATGCATACATATGCATACATAATGCATATGCATATGCATTCATACATGCTTACATACATACACACACATATGCATACATAATGCACATGCATACATACACATACTTAATGCATACACACACATATGCATACATAATGCATACACACACATGCATACATAATGCACATGCATATGCATACATACATGCATACATGTACACACATAGACACATACACACACAGACACATACACATGCATAAACACATACACACACATAGACGCACACACATGCACATAGACACACACACATACACACACACATATACACACACATACACACATAGACACATACACACATACACACATAATGATGCATACACACACATACACATGCATACACACATACACACACATACACTCACAGACATACACACACACATATACACATACACACACATAGAGAGACATACACAAACATACACATACATGCATACATAATGCATATGCATATGCATACATACACACTTACATGCATACAGACATATGCATACATAATGCACATGCATACATACACATACTTAATGCACACACACATATGCATACATAATGCATACACACACATGCATACATAATCCACATGCATATGCATACATAAATGCATACACATACACACATGGACACATACACACACATAGACACATACACATGCATAAACACATACACACCCATAGATGCACACACATACACATAGAGACACACACATACACACACACATATACACACACACATACACACATAATGATGCATACACACACATAAACATGCATACACACATACACACACATACATGCACACACATACACACACATATATATGCGTACACACACATAGAGGCAATACACACACATACACATACATGCATACATATGCATACATATGCATACATAATGCATATGCATATGCATACATACATACTTACATGCTACACACACATATGCATACATAATGCACATGCATACATACACATAGTTAATGCATACACACATACATATGTACACATATATATATTGATTTCTAACCCATTTTGTTTTATATGTTAGGTATTATGGATCCTAGTAGAGAGAGAAAGGTGAAACTCACTCTCATAAAAAGTCTTATGAGAGCAAGAGTTCCATCTGATACTCTATGGGCCATCATGCATGATTACTCAGAAATGTCTGATGATGACCTGGATTATATGATCCAGATGCTTACCCAATGCTGGTTTTTGCTGCCATGTACGAGGGGCTTGCGTCAGCCCATACAAAGCCTTTTGCAACATGCAAACATATCCTTGTGTGATGGAGAGTGTTAATCTCCAAAAGAACAACCTACTCTTGAACTTAGAACACCTCTATATCAAGAGTAAGTCAAAATCTTCACCAATTTAAAAGATCAATGACCAAATATCAAATTCTTGAACAAACTGTGAAGAAGGAAATTACTCAGAAAGTCTGCTGGATATATCTTTCTCATTGACTGAGTAAATGTGTAAAGTTTTTTATGAAACTTTGCACAAGGTGTCGCCTAAAGATTGCGCACCTCCTCCAAGTCAAATCACTTCAAATGATTCAGTAGATCTTGAGAAATCTACTTCACAAGTTACCTATGTCTAAATCTGCACTCCTGAGAAGTCGATTTGGACACCCCTAACTTCTTAGCTTTAGTTCTCATAATGTCGAACCCGTTTTATCAAATCCTTTTGGCTGTAGATAGCTTATCTCTCAACTTAGATTTTGAGCTATGATATGTGTAAAACTTTACACTGTGCACTGAGCACTACTCATTTCATTGAACTCGAAATCTGCGCCTGTTTCAGGAGACTGTGAACATTCTTTACATATGAATGTTCCTACACACAATTCTCTTGACCTCATTACAATTGGAAGCTGAAATTTTGTACAAAGGTTGATTAACTCTAGACTTAGACTTGTACAAAAGCATTCCACAAAAGCTTTACCACAGAAGGAGAAGACACGAAAACTTCGGGCGCAAACTTTTCTTCTATTCCTCAGAAAATCAGAATTGAGTTGTGAGAGAGACTTCTTCTCATTCCTATGAACTCTAATGAGTCTTAGACCTTACAAATGCACTATTCTCATACTCTCCTATTGTCTCCTCTATTGCCCCGACATTTTTCCAAAGTATTTATAGGCAAATATGTACAAGCTTATAACTAGACAAAAGTATAAGTGATCTATGTCTTCACTAATGTACATATGTGTACATATCATTCATCCTGTGAATGTAACCTCCTTCTTTGCTTCAAGACTTGATCTTATCTCCATCTTTTTGTCTTCCAAACTTCAATTGGTGATTGGTCTGCACCAACAGCTCCCCCTCAATCATCAATTGAGGTTTCTCTTATCTTCTTTATGCCTGCCATGTCTTTGAACTTCTGTAACTTTGGTCCATCCAAACTCTTTGTAAGCATATCAGCTATCTGATCTTTTGTTGAAGTATGTATAACTTCAATCTCTTTATCCATCACCTTCTCTCTTAGAAAGTGATACTGTATCTCAATGTGTTTGGTCCTGGCATGAAAAACAGGATTAGCAGCTAGATATAATGAACTCATGTTATCACCATAAATGATAGGTATGCTCTGTATAGTGTCAAAACTCTTCATGAGAGTCTTAAGCCATATCACTTCTTTTGCAGCTTCAACCATGCCTTTGTACTTTGCTTCTGTAGATGACAAAGCAACTCTATGTTGCTTCTTTGAGCACCAGGAGATTAACTTATCGCCCACATAACACATGTATCCATAGGTTGACCTTCTATCATCTGGATTACCTGCCCAATCTGCATCACTATATATTTTGATATTTGTATCTGATGTAAAACCATAATACAAACCCTCTTTGAGTGTACCCTTAATATACCTCAACACTCTTTGACCTGCAATCCAATGCTCTTTCCTAGGACAATGCATAAATTGAGACAACACCCCAACTGCATATGATAAATCAGGCCTAGTTAATGTAGCATAGATAAGACTACCAACCAAACTCTGATATTGCTTCATGTCCTTGAACTCTTCACCTCCAAATCTACTTAATTTGTGATTCACCTCCATTGGAGTAGGTGCTACTCTGCAATCATTCATCTTAAACTTGGTTAACAAGTTCTTCAAGTACCTCTCTTGAGTCACATACACTCCATGTTGAGTGTATGAAATCTCCATGCCCAAGAAGTATGACAAATCTCCCAAGTCAGTGATTTTGAACTCTTTCTCCATTTGCTTCTTTAGGCTTTGTATGCCTTTCTCATCTGTACCTGTAAGGATTATATCATCAACATATATACATATGTAAATGAACCCATCATCACTTGCTTTGACAAGCAAGCTACTATCTGCTTTTGATACTTGAAATCCAAGTTCCTTTAAGAACTTTACAAGCCTATAGTTCCATGCCCTTGGGGCCTGCTTCAAGCCATATAAAGCTCTCTTGAGCTTACACACATGATCTGGATATCTTCCATCTCTAAATCCTTGAGGTTTCTCCATGAAAACATCATCTGAAATGTAACCATTCAAAAAAGCATTCTTCACATCTAATTGACACAATTTCCAACCTTTGCATGCAGCAATTGCTATGAGCGTTTTGATGGTTGTCATCTTTGCCATTGGACTATAAGTCTCATCATAGTCAATACCATATGTCTGAGCAAACCCTTTAACAACAAGTCTAGCTTTGTACCTAGACACACTTCCATCTGCAAATCTCTTTGTCTTATAAACCCACTTGCATCCAATGATCTTCTGACTATTTGGTTTTGGAATCAAATCCCATGTTTGATTCTCCATCAATGCATCATATTCTTCCTGCATAGCTTTTTCCCAAATCTCCTTACCTTTTGCCTCTTCATATGTAGAAGGGTCTTCATCTGCTCCTTTGCTTTCACTGATCCAATTGACTTCACATTGTGCTTTATGTTGTCACCTATTTGAACAACATGATTAGATACCTTATTCTCCAAATCAGTCATCAATGCTATGTTACCACTCAGGTGATTGCTACACCCTGAGTCAATGTAGAAGACTCTTTGATCTTCATTATGCCTTTCACAAGTTGCATTCATTATCAATGTTGAATCTTCCTTTTGATATGAAGCATAATTGTAGTAGGTATTGTTATATTGTTGACTTTGGAAACCTCTACCTGCATTTCTTCCAAAGTAACCCCTACTACCTCTACCTCTGAAATTACCTCTTTGATTTCTGCCTCCTCTTCGTCTTGAATTATAGTTCTGATTGTATCCTCCATTACTTTGAGTGTTATGCCAACAATCATTGGCTAAATGATTTGTCTTACCACAAATCCAGCAAGATTTGGATCCATCTTTGTTACTCCTGCCTCTTCCTCTACCTTTGCCACCTCCTCTTCCTCTTAGGAAGTTGCCTTGACTAGTTGTGCCTTCTTCTTCATTTGCTTGTTGCTTTCCTTTGTTAGTTTTCTTCTTGTCTTTAGAATACATTGCATGACCTGCACTCTTGTCAACATCTCCTTTGATATCATTCTCAAAAGTTAGCATATGTCCTAACAATTGATTCAAATCAGGATTGAAATGATCCAATGAAAGTTCTGTGGACAAAATAAAAGGTTTCCACTTCTCATCACCTCTTAGTCCTGTGAGAATTTGCCTTACCAATTTATCCTCTTCAATGTCTTCATCCACTGCTCCTAATGCATCTGCAATGTCCTTCATCTTTGTCACATAATCAGATATTGATTGTGAGGCCTTCTTCTTGAAAATAGTAAACTCTGCCCATAAGGATGCCTTTCTTGACTTTGTAGTGTTTTGGAAATGCTCCTCCAAAGCATTCCATATCTCACTTGCACTTTCAAGACCTCTAATATGAGGTAGCAAGTAGTCATTGACTGCCATATAAATTATGCTCCTAGCTTGAGCATCTCTTTTCATCCAATTCTTCAAATCTGATAATTCTTCCCTAGTTGGAACACTAGGATCTCTCTTTCATGAAATATACCCGTACTTTGCATGTATGGTCATCAATGAAATCTATGGGCCCCACCTTACGGGCTCGGAATGGAGGTCGAGATGGCTCCGAAACATGGATCAGAGAGAAACCAATGACCCTTAAGGGATACCTTACAAAACTATTTTGAGGTCTTCTACCTTCACAACAATTTTTGTAGCAAATGGAGGTCATTTCTGAATCGCATTCTCTCCATACCTTGCTGCATACTCTTCATCGTTGCCTTCTGCACGAGCTCTCTATAGCCACCCTAGCTCTGATACCATGTCACAAGGAAGAAGATAAGGAAGAGAGCTCACGCACACACTCTCACTCTCAAGGAGAAGCACACACACAGATTGAGGCAGGGAAGAATGATCTTCTTCTCCTTCTTCTATTACATAAAAAGGAATGTACAAGAATGACATAAAAACAAGAATACAACAAGTGCAATATGTAAAGACCAGTACATTAGGAGAAACCTAATGTCCACAAATGACTGAGCTTGCAAGGAAAAAATGTTCCATCACTCTCAATAGATAAATCTAATAAAGCTCAATGAAGTGTCCTTGACATATACCGACGTGACCACCATACATATGAGAGAAACCAAAAACTGGTACGTGTCATCCTGGATCATCACATATTGAGCTTGATATCTCAACATGGTCTACCCTCCTTCCTGGCTTTGGCTATCAATTTGTAGCCCTCTTTAGGTTTCCCCGCAATTCATCCTCTATGGTTGAAATTGAATTGTAATCTTCTCTCAACCATTTTCCGAATAGAAACTAAGTTGTTTGTGATTGTGGGAACATGAAGGACCTCCTTAATGAACTTGGCTTTATGAAAACCTTCCAACATAACATCACCTATATGTGTAATAGCACGAGGATTGTCATCAACTTTTTCCCATTGTCATTTGGTTGATGGCACTTGCATGTTTGAGAATAACTCCTTGTTGCAACTCATGTGGTTGCTACATCCACTATCAATGTACCATGTGCTTGACCCTTCTATTTTGTAGTCACTCATCTACATCATAGCTAGCTTGCTCTCATTTTCATTTGAATTAGATGCATCATTGGGTGGACCTTTATAGGTTAAATTGTTCTTCTCCCTTTGATAGGAATCCCTGCATAGTGGCATACTTTCCACAACTGAAACGACCTTCTAATCTTTCATTGTCTCTATTATGGTTGGATTGTGATTATCTACGTCTAAGCTTGCCTCACCTTCTTGATAGGACTATATGCCTCCTTGATCTTGATCACAATCACCATTTGATCCTCGCCCTTGTCTACCTCTTCTTGTGCAATGATTCTTTCCTCTTCCTATGCCTTCATTTGCATACGAAGCTTGGAAATCTTTGCCCTTTGTCTTCCGGCCTCTAATATTAATCTCATCACTGAGCATCAATGCCAGCAAATACTCAAAGTTACAAAGAGTGTCTCTCAATTACACATATTTGATAAAATCTTTCCATTTCTAATCATCCCTAAGCCCATTGAGGGTGCATTCAACTAGATCATCATCATCTATGTGACAACCTATGAAACCCAATGCATCAAAGCTTGAATCTCAATATATATATATATATATATATATATATATATATATATATATATATATATATATATATATATATATATATATATATATATATATATATATATATATATATATATATATATATATATATATATATATATATAGATAGATAGATCATGTATGAGATGCATATGTTTTCTCATATGCATTATGAATGTTATGTTATGGGAATGTGTTTTTTTATGAGAATATATTTTTTCTTATGCATACATACTCTATGAGTCTCTCTCTCTCTATCTATCTATAGACACGCACACATACATACATAGACATATATACACACACACAAGTTTGTATGTGCTAGTGCAAAAGAGCACATAATTCATGCTCCATATATTTCTCATTAATTGTGGTGCAAGCATGTGTGTGTGTGTCTATATATATATATATATATATATATATATATATATATATATATATATATGTGTGTGTGTGTGTGTGTGTGTGTGTGTGTGTGTGTGTGTGTGTTGAAAATGTGAACTATGCAAGCTTTTGGTGGACAAAGGGGTCAAAAGACCTTAATGTGGACAAACATCATCAATTAGATCACTTAGGGAAGTCTCAAGGTCTGGCAAGGTGAGTCAAATCAGTCCTAAGGTGGTGCAAAAGTCAAGAGAGGCATCCAAAAGCTGTAAAAGGAGGTGAAGAGTCTTGAAATGTATGGACGTCTTGTAGGTCTTTGAAGGCCAACAACCATGTACTCAAGGAGGCTCAAGAAGACATTCATCCAAGGCGCAAGGAGCTGAAATGCATCTATTCAATCTAGGAAAAATTTAGAGGAGCATGTTACATGCAGAGAGAAGGAGTTGCCATGCCCGCACTCCCTCTAGTCTCTTGTAGGTATACACATAGCCCGCTTATAAAAGTTGTAACTCCCTGTAAGGTATCCAATTTGAGAGATTTAACATGGACGTTATAGCTTATATATGTATCTTACTTTCCCTAAGAGGGCTCTATGAAAACAGTTTTCTCTGGAGAGAAATTGGTGTATTTCTATAACCCTAAATTTTCCATATCCTACATCTATGCATAGTTTGTTTTGTATAGAGTTGTTCATTGACCTAAATAGATCCATCTGAGGAAATCTATAGGTTCTTGAGAATCTTATGAACAATGCTAAGTGTAGCTAAAAGCGTGGGATTTGGATCAATGTAAGGTAGGTGAAGCAATGTTTTTCTACATGGTAGAAGAAAAGGTGTTTGAAGCGACCTAGGTATTGGGTTCACTTCACTTGTAGTCTACAACTCTAAGCGACTAAAGTCCATCAATTGGTACCAAAGCAGGAAACATCCTTTTAAGACTCTAGGAAGACACAAAAGCCTCAACATCGAGGCTGAGATGTACATTTCAGTGTTACCCTAATTTCCCATTCATTATGGTAGATCTAGGTAAAAAACTGGAGTTGCTTGACGAAGACAACTTTAGCCATGTAGGCTCAAACTCATGAGCAAAGATTTATGGCCTATTGTGTATGGTGATGAAGATATGAGGATGGATTTGTACTTGATGAAGATGAAGTGGTGCTTCAAAAACTTTGCACTACACCAGCCAAATGAACTCCAAAGATATGTGGTGAGCCCTTTAGCTTTCCAAAGGATGTATTGGACACCCTATGTATCTTGGAATATCACCCTCAAAAGGATGAATCAAAACAGAAAATTTTGACTAAAAGTCAAAATTTACTTAGACTTGCCTTGTAATTGTTCCAACAGAAGATAAGTCCGATGTGGATCCCAAAGAACCAAAGGTCACTAATGAAGAATTGAAGATGTTGAATGATTGGAAGGAAAGGAATAGGAGAGCTATCTTCTACATATAACAAGTAATCTCTTACACTATGATTGGTCATATATCGGAGTTTGATCATGCTAGAGATGTTTGGCGGGCCTTAAAGAAGATATATGTCACTTCCACAACAAGCAAAAATCTGTAGCTTAAGAATGAACTCCGTTCCTTGAAGAATGGCAGTGGTCAATCTATTATTGACTACACCTTGAGGGTGAATGAGTTGAGGGAGCAATAGGTGGCCATTGGCTGCAAAGTAGAGGAGGAAAACCTTGTGCAGATTACTCTCAATGAGCTAAGAGAGGAAGACAAGTGGAAACCCCTCATTACTACCGTCTTGCATAGAGATACTCTACCAACTCTTGAGGAGTTGATCTCAAACCTAGTGGGAGAAGAGGTTTCCGTAGGGGACACATCCAAGAAGGATGTTCACCCATAGGTCCTATATGCTAGCAAAGGAAAACTCAAGATTGGCAAGAAGGGGAAAGGATGAGAAAGCAAGTGGAAGTAGTAATATTCAAATTCAAAAGGAGATAGGAAATCATCATCTTCAAGGAAGGGCAAGAATGGCAAAGGGAAGAATAACCCTCATCAAGGTAAAACGTTTTTTATATGTGGTGAGCAGAATCATATTTCTTCAAATTGCTCGTTTAAGTATGAGAAACGCAAGAAGAAAAAGGATCAAGGGAACTATCCTAACAACTCCAAGAAGGATGATGCAAAGGAGACCCTCCAAACCATGAGACATGGCTAGACTAGTGATCCCAAGGTATACAAATTAGTGCATAGACTTTGGATGCCCTAATCACATGTAATGTGTGGTGCAAGTCCTAGGATCAAAAGGTTATTGAGATAGGAGATAAAACTGAGTATCCCATTACACATGTGGAAGATGTGAAGCTAGGTGAAGATAAATCAATCAAGACTCTTAAATATGTGCTCCACGGTCTATCTATTTCCTAGAACTTTAATTATCTCTATAGAAAAGATGGAAGAGAAAGGATTGCAAGTTATATTTGATGCAAAGGGATGCATGGTGAAGCAAGGAGCAAGTTGATTGCCAAGGGAACAAAAGAAGGCAGATTGTTCACTCTAGATGTTGCTCCTACACATAAAAAGGTACATTATGTGATGATGGGTAACAAAAGGATTGTACAGAATGATCCTTTGCACAGGAGCATAGGACATATCAATGTTTTGAAGTTAAAAAGCATGTGCATTTCTTATCTTTGTACATTCTAGTGGTAATACATTTAGTATTGTGTGTTTCCTCCAAGCTTCTTCTTCTTCCTTGTGTTGTTCATGTGCATCCGCAGATATCTAACTCCAACAATTGGTATCTGAGCAGGTCACCACAAGGCATTGTCGACACTTCTCCGGTCACTATTACACTTATGTGTTCCTCGAGTAGCTTTGATGTGAACCTTTTCCATATACATGGGCACTTTTTACTCTAGTGCTGGCTAGAGGTTTTTTCCCCATGCTACCACATATGTGATACTCTCATATGTGGTGGTACTTTGTACTTAGCGATATTATCCAGCTCTTACTTGAGTCTAGTTCATCATCAATAGAGAGAGCTATTCTAGCCATCGTCTTCTCCATGTGTTTTGCTGCATTTGTGCTCCGTGTATGTGCTTGTTGTGTGTCTCTCAAACTTCTTCACATACCCAAGAGTGGTATCAAAGCGGGTTCAACTTCTTCTCAAGTTCTGATTTTTTGCGTCACAGCACACGCACACTTTTAATAGTGCAAATTGACTTCGAAGCATAGAACTCTGAATTTTGGTAGTGAAGAAACATTTCCACCAAGTTCACTAGCATTTATCCGCATTTCAGAGGCATTCCTGCAGTCAGAATTGCAATCAGAGTGATGGTTTGTGAGCTGAAATTTCAACATTCATTTAAGCTTGAAGTGAAGATTTTGTCACATTCTTGTTCTTTTGTGAAATGGAGGGCAGCAATGACTTGTTTGGCATGCTTCAAGCTGAAGATAATCTTGATGGGAAAATCTATCCTATGTGGTCTTACATGATGAAGCATGTTCTTGTTGCTAAACAACTTTGGAACATAGTGGCATATGTAGATCAAAGATCTGCATGTTCTTCTACTTCATAGTCTACTGTCATAGATGGAGCTTCTTCTTTGAGTACAGTGGTTTCTCCTTCTCCACTTACATAGGAGCACCTTAGATGGGATGGAAAAGATGCTCACGCTCATGCTTTGATTGTGCTTTTAGTGAAATATAATATAGTTCCACACATTCAGTCATGTTCTGCATCGAGATAGGCATGGAACACTCTTGCTTCTTTGTATGCCGTGCATAATGAAGCACGTGTTGCATACTTGAGGAAGCAACTTGAGGATGTATGTATGGTTGTAAATGCGTTGGTGGAAGTGTGTGTGACAGGCATCAAGGACTTGAAAGAGCAATTGACAGACATAGATGAGTTCATTTCGGATGCATCACTCATTTCCACATTGTTGAAAGGATTACCAGAATCTTTTCAAAGCTTTTCTACTACGCTCCCTTTGGTTGCAAAAGGAAATCCTAATATGTATGCATTTGCTAAGGTTGTGTCTCTTCTTGTGCAAGAAGAGCAATCTAGAGTGAATAGGAGTGGTTTGATTGAGAGAACACAAGCACTTTCTATCTCACAAAAGGGGAAACGCAAGTATGTCTTAGCTTTGGGTTCATCAAAACCAAAGCCCCAACCTTCCTCTCCCTCTCATTCCTCTAATGATGGTGATTTGCAAAAGAAGAAGAGATGCAAATATTGCTAGAAGGCTGGTCATACTATCGATGAGTATAGAAAGCTTGCTAAATGCAATTAAAAGAAAAAGGAATCCGACATGTGTATTGCTGAAAATTCAGCAAATGTAAAGAATGATGAAGCTAACATGGCTCAACATTTTTGGGCATGTGTTGTTACATGTCATTGTGATGCTTCTTTGCATTATAAATGTATGGTTGTGAGTGAGGCTAATTCGGATTGGTTCTTTGATAGTGATGCTTCAAAGCACATTACATCATGCAAAATATTTCACAATTTTCATTGTTCTTTATGTTCTAGAAATAAAGAAGAATTTTCTATCTATCTGGACTTCCTTGTCATATGGCTATAAAGTAGTTTTCAAGAAAGATTCATGTCAGATCCTCTCACCTGATGAGGAGAATCATCTACTTCATGGTAAAAACAGAAGTGGCATGTTTATTTTATCCAAAATAAGTCATGCTAATGTTGCTAAGTCTACTGCACCTAAGGAAAACATGAAGTTATGGCATGCTAGATTTGGTCATATCAGTTACACAGCTCTCAAGCATATCGAAGATCAAGGTGTGGTAGAGAGTTTACCTACTTTTGCTTTACCAGATGATGCAGAGTCATGTGAAGGATGTCTTGAGGGAAAGCTTCACAAACTAACTTTCAGGAAACATGGATTCATCATGGCTACAAGAAAATTACAGATCATGCATTCAGATGTGAATAGTCCGATGAGAACAGATTCTATTAAAAGTTATAAGTACTTTGTTTTGTTCATAGATTATTTCTCAAGATATTCATGGAGTTACGGTCTTATAGTGAAATTAAAGGTTTTTCCTACTTTCAAGAAGTTCTTAGCTATGGTTGAAAATGAAAGTCAGTCAAAGATCCAGATTTTGAGAAGTGATAGAGGAAGACAATACATGTCTAAAAGACTTTAGGTCTTTTCTCGAAGACAAAGCTATATCTCATCAACTCAGTATTTCTTACATGCCAAAATAGAATGGTATTGCACAGAGAAAGAATAGATACTTGTTGAAATGATGCAAACTATGATGTCATCCAAAAGGCTTCCTCGCAAGTTTTGGTTTGATGCAGTACGTCAAGGTAATCACGTTCTAAATAGATCTTCCACAAAAGCTTTAAAATTCATTACACCTTATGAAGATTATTATGGGAAGAAGCCCAGTCTGAGTTACTTCAAAGTTTTTGGTTCTTCAACTTATGTTCACATTGAGAAGAAGGATCATGGTAAGCTTGATGTAAAAGCCATTAAAGTCATCTTTATTGGTTATGCAATTGAAAGCAAAGGATACATATTTTATGTTTTAGATATAGGTGATATCCTAGTCTCATGCAATGCATATATTGCAGAAAGGCAGATTTATAATACGAAGGAAGAAATTCCACATTTCATGAAGGCAAATTACTATGCATTTTTCAAAAGGAATTTGGATGCTTACATTCAGCCATACAAGGGGGGTGATGAGCTTAGTCAAGCCCTAATAGATACAAGTGAAGATAGAATTTCATTACCTACATCAGTACGTAGTCCATCATCAATACCTCTTGAAATTTTGACTTGTGAAGTTGGAGAAGGTTCTAGAGTTTCAAAAGAAAGAGATACTGAAGAAACAAAAAATATACCACCTTTTTTTAGGAATATGCCAAAGTGGTTATATCAAACTTGGAAGGATAGTGGTATAAAGGAATACATAGGAAGAACCAGAAGTCAGACCAGGAGACAACAAAATGACTAGGTAAATTATGGAGAACATTTTGAGATTCATAATGTTTTAGTCATTGCTTTAGTGAAGAATGAACCAACTAATGTTCAAGATGCACTACAAAGTGATGTGATTATCACAAGTCCCACAACATACGGAATAGAGCATTGCTTTTAGCCATGGTCATTCACTAAAATACCCTATTGTAGAAAAATGACTATAACTCAAAAAGTTGAACAGAACTACCTTGTTGAGTTCTGTTAAACCTGTAGCAAACTTTGAGATGCTTATATAGGTGAATCAAAACTTGTATATACCTTTGGCACGAGAAGACAAAATTGCCTACAAAAACACTATGATAGTGTGTTCGAAGGCCAAAACGAGCTTAGATTGTGATTTTGACACAAAAGAGAAAAGGCGTTTTGAACTCCTAATCGCCTTGAGTATGCTCACCAATTCTCATGCAGTTCTAAGACTGTGATCGAAGGGGTGTCGACCACGCCCTAGATGAAGCGGTGACCTGCTCTAATACCAATTGTTGGATTTTGAGGTGTATGGAAGCACATGAACGGCGATGAAGAAGAAGCTTGGAGCACAACACACAATATTGAATGTATTACCAAGAGAATGTACAAAGAAAGTAAATTGTTAGGGTTGTAGGCATATATACAACTTGGGGAAAAAAGCCTCCTAAAGAGGGAAAAGGGTGCCCCAACAGTCCTAGTGTGCTCACACACATTGCTATCTAAACATATCAACAATAAACAAGCATGCTAGCACCGATATTTGTTGTCCTAGGCTTCGGATTTTCTAGGCAGTTCTGCATCAATCTTGTAGCCAGGAACTGAGGAGGAAGAAAAGTACCATTGTCAATGAAAGAGGATGGATGCTCTTCTAGCAAGAAACCCATCTTCTTAGTAGGCAAGCAATTGGGATATTCCATGAAGAGAAATGCATGGTAGAAGTGCATCTACCATTTACATCACACACTCGTCTCCTCAACGATCACCACTTTTGTAGTTCAAATTTAGAGATGAATGTATCTACATGACACAAAAAAAAATACATTGAGAAATTATTGCAAAGGTTTGAGATGACAGATTCCAAGCCTATACACACACCTATGGATGTCAATGTGCTATTAGAGTGAGAAGCAGAATCAAAACGAGTTGATGCTACACTACATAGTCAAGCAGTTGGTTGCTTGATATATCTATGTAATACCATGATGGGTGATGGTTGCACCAAAGTTGACTTCATAAATGTTTGCATTCTTTTTTATGAGAGAGTAGCAACTACCACTATTTCATCTCTCATTCTCTTTGCACCTCTCATCATTCGCTTTGAGCCAGTGCTAGCTTGTTCTTCAATCACTACACCCCATTTCTTCTTTGGAAATATGGCAGACTTGACATATTTGGCAATTTCCATGGTTGATGGCATCTCTTTCAAGTGATCACGAATGTTCAATGCATGATATATTAATGTGGTCATAGCAATACTGCCGTTCAGAAACTTCTTGTTGCCCCATTGTTTCTTTGCTTCAAATAGCTTCTCTCGCACATATGGTGTTCAATTTTAAGTTTCTCAAGTATACAGGTTCATACACAGTTAGCTCAAGATTCAACAAAAATCACTGAAGAGATATTTGTAGATATTAGAAGTTTTGCATGTTATTGAACCTTGTACCATTTTGACATTGAAGGGGGGATTGTTGGAAACAATGTTCACATAGTCCAACAATAACTATAACTTGTGGACTTTCTAGGATTCTTAACCAGAAGTACTACTACTACTCAGTATGAGTAGCGCTACTCGAAATATTCTCAACAAGCTCGTGTGGCATGTTGGTTTAAGTGAAATCCTCTCCATCCAACGACGTGGGTTCAATCCCCACGAACAACACCAAAAATTATTTTAAAAGAAAGAACTATTCATTGTAGTGCTTTTTTTAATTGCGTTGTGGGAGCGATCCGTGACAGCTGGTGGATCAAGCCAACCGTCTCGCTAACGGTGCACACGGGGTGTCTATGGCAGGGCACATATTTAAACTAAGGACCATATGGAAGTGCATTTCTATACCTATTAAACACCTTTTTATAAGATGGAAGAATCAACTTTCCGCTACTCACTCTATCTTTAATAATTTGAGTTTTGTTTGAATCTAATTGGGAACAATCAGTATTTCTATTTACAAGTGGAGGAAATAGAACTTCACTATTTTCAGAGTCGAGTAAACCAATTGAAATCAAAGGTAATGCTCTAGACAATCGACGATCATAATCTAGCGAGTATAAAGTTCCACTACAAGAAATAGGGGGCTATAGCGACGCCCCCAAATGGAAAAGAAAACGAGAATCATCGCTTGTGAGACGCTAGCATCGCACAAGTGACAGTGTTGTTTTTGGATTTTTTTTTATGGGCCTTTGTCGCATAAGCAATGTTAGCATCGCTCATGTGACGCTAAAAGGGTGTGTCGCGAATAGCATCACTAACAAGTGATGTTATTTGCAACGTTGGCAAACTGGCTGGAGTCATAAGCAACATCCTAGGTTCCAGAGGGTCGCATAAGCAACGCTCTAGAATGTAAAAAAAATTCTATTTCTTAATGTGCGGGGATTTCGACGCGACAGAGCAAGAGAACGCGAGAGAGAGAGAGAGTGAGAGAGAGAGATAGAGAGAGAGAGAAAGAGAGAGAACAAGAAAGACACACACATATCATCATTTAAGCTAGGTATGCACGCACACACACACACTTACAAACACATACATATGCATACACACACACATATACACACATAGAAACACACACGCACATACACATAGACACACACATACACACACATATACACACATGCACACATAATGTTGCATACACACACATATACATGCATACACACACACATACATGCACACACACGTATATTCATACACACACATATGTATACATAATGCATACATAATGTACATGCACACATACACATAGATAATGCATACACACACATATGCATACATAATGCATACATAATGCATACACACACATACACACATATGCATATATACATGCATACACATACACACACAGACACATACACACACATAAACACATACACACTCATAGACACACACACACACACACACACATATACACACACATATACACACACTCACATACACACATACACACATAATGATGCATAGACACACATACACACACATACACACATATACACACATATATGCATACACACACACATAGAGAGACATGCACACACATACACACAGATGCATACATATGCATGCATAATGCATATGCATATGCATACATAATGCATATGCATATGCATACATACATACTTACATGCATACACACATGTATGCATGCAGAATGCACATGCATACGTACAGATACATAATGCATATGCATACATAATGCACATGCATACATACACATACATAATGCATACACACATATATGCATACATAATGCATACATAATGGATACACACACACATATGCATACATACATGCATACACATACACACATACACACACATAGACACATACACACATAAACACATACACACTCGTAGACACACACACATACACATTGACACACACACACATACACATATAGACACATACACGCATAATGATGCATGGACACACATACACATGCATACACACATACACACACATACACACACACATATACACACATAGACACATACACACACATATATGCATACACACACACATATAGAGAGACATACGCACACATACACATACATGCATACATATGCATACATAATGAATATGCATATGCATACATACATACTTACATGCATACATAATGCACATGCATACATACACATACATAATGCAGACACACATATGCATACATAATGCATACACACACATACACACACATATGCATACATACATGCGTACACATACACACATAGACACATACACACACATAGACACATACACACGCATAAACACATACATACTCATAGATGCACACACATACACATAGACACACACATACACAAGCACATATACACACACACATACACACATAGACACATACACACATAATGATGCATACACACACATACACATGCATACACACATACACACACACATACACACATACACACACATATATGCATACATACATATAGAGAGACACACACACATACACATACATGCATACATATTCACACATAAGGCATATGCATATGCATACATACATACATGTATACACACACATATGCACACACACACATATGCATACATAATGAATATGCATACATACACATACGTAATGCATACACACACATATGCATACATAATGCATACACACGCATGTGCATACATACATGCATACACATACACAAATAGACACATACACACACATAAACACATACACACTCATAGATGCACACACATACACATAGATACACACACATACACACACACATATATACACACACATACACACATAGATACATACACACATAATGATGCATACACACACATACACATGCATACATAGATACACACACATACATGCACACACATACACACACATACACACACATACATACATACACACATACACACACATAGAGAGACGTACACACACATACACATACATGCATACATATGTATACATAATCCATATGCATACATACATACATAATTACATGCATACACACACATATGCATACATAATGCACATTCATACATACACATACTTAATGCATACACACACATATGCATACATAATGCACATGCATACATACACATACTTAATGCATACACACACATATGCATACATAATGCATACACACACATACACACACATGCATACATAATGCACATGCATATGCATACATACATGTATACACATACACACATAGACAAATACACACACATAGACACATACATATGCATAAACACATACACACTCATAGATGCACACACATACACATAGACACACACACATACACACACATATACATGTTGGAGAATTCCTCTCCTAATCGTAGCGGAAAGTATAGAAGACCTTCTCAGGATCAAGACTCTTGCCAATAGAAATACCTTCAAATGAAAACTGGTACCAACTGAAATATCAAATGAGCTTGAAACTTTGGTCACTCACACTAGACACCTAGAGCCTTCAAATGAGATATCAAACACTCAATTTGGAGTAGATTTCAGTTGGCAACTATTTGATTCAAAATAGACTACCTGTCCACTCAGTTAGGCTGAAAACTGGACTTCACTAAAACCTGAATAACTCAGAGAGCATAAAGAATTTCATAAACCTATTCTATAAAGAAGCAATACTTGCGATAAGCTTTCCAACAAATGTTTAAACACTAAAATTGGATACATATATTGAGAGATATGACTCTTACAAGTAGACTACCCAAAAATGGGTGTGCGGCTGGACATACTCTATGAGAGTAAACTGAACGAAATGACTCAAAACAATTGAAGTAGCTACAAGGGGGCTTCCATGCCCTCTTTCTCTATTCTTGAGTGTCCTCCCTTGCCTCTTTTATAGCCAAGTGACCAAAAACTCTCATGATGAGTTTGAGATCTCTTCTCCATCATTTCTCCACTACTTTGGACAGCCACTCCTCTTACAGTTCAGTTTTTGGATTTGATTCTCTTTTGAATGATTCTCTTTTGGCCTCCACTACTTGCTGAAGTAAATGCTTCTATTTTTCATTTTTATATTTTCCTTCTCCTTGAAGAAAATCCTTTTTGCAAAAATATATACGAGCTTACTTCTTTATTTTTAACACTCCCCCTCAAGCTCACATGTGAGCTTGCACCTTCAGCCATATCTTGCAAGTTGATGTCATCCTTGAACCTCTTTAGCTTAGAAGCATCTAGGGACTTTGTAAGCATGTCTGCAACCTGGTCAATAGTTCCAATGAACTTTATATCCACATCCTTGCTCAAAACGTTTTCTCGAACATAATGATAATGCACTTCTATGTGCTTGCTTGGTGCTTGAAACATTGGATTGTTTGTCAAGTGAATGCTTGACATGTTGTCACCATAAATTGGAATGGTCTCCCCCTGCACATGAAGATCAGCCAAGAGCTTCTTAATCCACATAGCTTCACAAGTTGCAAAGGCTAAACCTCTATATTCAGCTTCTGTAGATGATAGTGCAACAGTAGGTTGCTTCTTTGAGCTCCATGTGATAGGTTTGCTACCTATCATAAACACATAACCTGAAGTGGATCTTCTATCTTCTTTCGAACCAGCCAAATCAGCATCATTGAAGCCTTTTACCTGCATTTCTTCATCATATCTATAAGACAATGCATGATTAACAGTGTGTTTCACATATCTTAGCACTCGTTTGGCTGAGTTTAAATGTTCACTTGTTGGAGCTTGCATAAATTGAGAAATAACTCCAACAATATAACATAAATCTGGTCTTGTGATCTTAGCATAGATCAATGAACCTATAATACTCCTGTATGTAGTTACATCATGTAACTTCTCTCCATCATTTGAGCATAGCTTCACATTTGTGTCCATAGGTTGACTGAGTGGTTTGCATTCACTCATTCCAAATCTGAAAAGAACATCCAACAAGTACTTTCTTTGCATCAAGTAGATGCCATCTTTCCCATAGACTATCTCAATGCCTAAAAAGTACTTCAGCTCACCAAGATCTGAAATTTTAAACTCCTTACCGAGTTTTCTTTTTATCTCTTGTATTCCTGCAACATTACTTCCTGTTATGATGAGATCATCAACATATATGCAAATATATACCTGCTTGCCTTCTTCTTTCTTCATGTAGAGAGAGGGATCTGCATTACTTGGACTATACCCACACCTTGTGAGGTACTCGACCAATCTTTGATTCCAAGCACGTGGTGCTTGCTTCAGCCCATACAAAGCTTTCTTCAATCTACAAACAAAATTTGGATGTTTTCTGTCTTCAAACCCAATCGGTTGACTCATGTATACCTCTTCTTGAAGTTCACCATTGAGGAAAACATTTTTTATGTCAAGTTGGTGCAATGGTCATCTCCTTGCTGCACTCACTGTAATCAAGGTTCTAATTGTTCCCATCTTTGCAACCGGGCTGAAATCTCTTCATAGTAGATGCCGTGAGTTTGCTTGAATCCTTTTGCTACTAGTCTAGCTTTATGCCTTGCTAGAGAACCATCAGCATTTCTCTTTATTTTAAACACCCATTTATTTGGAACAATCTTCATACCTTCAGCCTTTGGAACTAGCTCCCATGTGTGATTGTCCTTGAGAGCTTTCATCTCTTCTTGCATAGCTTCTTGCCATTCTTTTTGTGTACATGCTTCTTCATATGCATCCGGTTCTTTGTCTTTGACCACCTGTGTCATATATGCAAAATGCTTTGCAATAAAACTATCATAGCCTTTCAATTGGATACCTTGCTCTTGAAGACCTCCTTTCATTTCCTTTTGAACATTGCTTCTTCAACCGGGTCAACTTTACCTTCGGTGTTATCACCTCTTCATACTCTTCTTCACTTGCATTTGAATCACTATTTTGGACAGCACTTTCAGCTTTAGATCTTTCATAAGCTGATGTTGGTGATGAGCAATGACTTCTTAGCCTCCCCTTCCATGTTGAGCTTTCTCCAAGTGATGTAGAAGCTTCTGGACCGGACATTTGAGTGCTTGTTTGTTGAAATTCTTCTTGGACAGCACCTCCATCATCGTCACAATCTTCTTCAAGAATCTTCTCTTTCCCTTTGTCTCCAAACCATGGTCTTAGCTCATCAAATACCACATCTCGTGAGACTCGTAGCTCCTTTGTCACCGGATTGTAGCACCAATATCCCTTTTGCTCTGATGAATATCCAATAAAAATACATTTTTCAGACTTTGCCTCCATCTTTGTCCTTAGTTCGTGAGGGATGTGAACATAACACACACATCCAAAAACTTTGAGATGTGTAAGGTCAGGCTTCTTACCGGAATAAACCTCCTCAGGAGTTAGATTATGCACTCGAGCTGTTGTGCACTTGTTCATCAAATAAACGGCCGTACTAGTTGCTTCAGCCCAATAGTTTAGTGGCATCTTCATCTCGTTGAGCATGCATCTTGCAACTTCTGTGATGTGTGGATTTTTCCTTTCAACTATTCCATTTTGTTGAGGTGTGTACCTACATGTAAATTGTCTCTTGATGCCATTTTCATAAAGAAAATCTGAAAATTCTTTGGAGAAATATTCTCCTCCTCCATCGGACCTCAAGGTCTTTATGTAGCATCCTGTTTCCTTTTCTACCTGTGCTTTAAATCTCTTGAACATGGAGAACACATCTGATTTTTGTTTTATGCAAAACATCCATACTTTCCTTGAATGATCATCAATAAAAGTGACAAAATATCTATTACCAGCCACTGATGGTTGTTGTGATGGTCCCCATACATCCGTGTGTATCAAGTCGAGGACATTCTTTGCCACATAGTTGCTTTTCTTGAATGGTTGTCGAGTTTGCTTTCCTAGTTGGCATGCTTCACAAAACGCATGTAGTCCGGCATCATTGAATCTTGGAAGACCTCTTACCACTTCATGGTTTCTCATGTCCTTGAGCTTGGGAATGTTGATATGTCCAAACCTTTTGTGCCACAAATCGATTTCAGCAATCCTCTTGTTTCCAAACTGAATATACATCACCTTTCCATGCGATTGTTGAATGTCCAAAGTGAACATCCTTCCTTCTTTCCTTCCTTGAGCAATGACCTTGAATCCTTCTTTTGGATTCTTTATAAAACAGCCTTTTTCATTGAAGATAACATGATATCCTTTCTCTACCATTTGTCCTACTGAAATCAAATTCTTTGCAGTAGTAGGAACATGAAGAACATCAACCAATACCTTCTTGTCTCCAAGCTTGATATCTCCAACATGCTCAATTGCATGTTGAGTTTCATCGCCGGTCTCCACACATCCTTTTCCACTTGGAGCTTGTAGCTTTGTGAACAAATCTCCTTGGCATGTCATATGGTTGCTGCAACCTGAATCTATGAACGATTTTTGGTCATCACTTCTCGAGTTGTTGTAGTCATGCTTCATGGCAAGCATGGTTTGCTTGTCTCCTTCACTTGATGTACTCCCATAGTTATTTTGGCTCCTTTGGTTGCCTCCATTCAGCCTTCCATTCTTTTGCCAACAATCATTTGCATAATGTCCTAGTTTACCACAATGATAACATGTTATACCTTTATGAGGATTGTATGAACCTCGACCTCTTCCTCTATTTCTTCCTCGACCTCTTCCATGTGTGTTGTCATTTGAGTTGTCCTTGTTGTCCTCCGAGTAGTGTTGGCTGAAATTTGTGCTGTTGTAGCTTCTTCCTCTTCCTCTCGAGCCTCCTCTTGAGTTCCTTCCTCTACCTCTTCCTACATATAACATTTGACTATGGCTATCCTTACCTTTGTTGCCTTCTCCTTGTTGAGCAACCTCTTCAGCCACAAGATTTGGTATACTCTCATCGAATGTTGGTAGAGGATCTCTATAAAGGATGTTTGTGATGAGGGGCTTCCACTTTTCTTCACTTCTCAAGCCATTGAGGGATGTTTGGACAATGTCTTCCTCTTCTATCTTGCATCCAACTGATGCTAGATGATCTCGAAGCTCTTTGATTCTGTCTCCTAAGTAGATCATACAACGGATTAGCTACATGGGCATAATGCAGTATCCAAATAGCATAAAAAACACATGCTCCTAAAAAACATCTTACCTTACTAATGTTCCTACAAGTTTCATATATTTTATTTATAGCATCCACTTTTGGTGGATATGGCCTACGTCCATAGTATCCACATAAAGATTCATTAACACCAAATTTTTGTGAGCTTTCCAAAACTGCTACCTACTCAAAGGAGGGGGTCACTGTTCATTATGAGCAACTCTCGGTGGTGGAAGGCTTCCTGGCTCTTGCTGTGGTCACCTTGATGTCTTCTAATTCTTCCAAAGATGGCTTTCATAGTTTTTATGCCAAGTACTTGGAACCCATAATGTGTCATGGGTAAGTGCATTAGTGCATGGGCTGAACAAAATATGTGCCTTGTGCATGGCCTTGTAATGTGGCCCTACATATGCGTACTTGGAGAATGCATGGTAATAAGCATGGTGCAAGAGATTGGGTCTTGAGCTAAGTGCTCAAGGGTATGCTGACGAAGAGATTTCCTAATCTATCATGGTTATAGTGTTGTTGAAGCATACACATCTTACCATGGTGAAAGGTCCATTGATCTTCATCTCTTCATGTTGTACTTCCATCATGGTGATTGACCATTGGCTTGTCTTTCTTGTCGATGGATGTCCGTTCTGATGGTTCACTTTAAGATAAAGCGATTCTTCAAGCGCACGGTCTTCTCTCTCCCCTTTTTTGTGATGGCTTAAGACAAGAAAAAAGAGGTTCGTATCAATAAAATATTTTACATATTGCAAGTGTATCTCATGTGCCTGGGATCTCGCAATGGTGTCTATGCACGGCCCTATAATGTGGCCCTATATTGATGCATACTTTGGAAATGCATGACCTGAATGGTGCAAAAGACAAGGTTATGCCAAAGGCACATGGTTGTTGCATGTCGATTCTTTCAATGTTCTGGCAGATGTTGATGCAACCTTTGTTGGAGGTATCCATTGGATGTCAAAAGGACAACTTATTTTAGGGACCCATTGTAGGATAGTGTTGGGCTACATACAAGTCCTTGTTGACTTCTTCATCTTTGGTTGGTTGCTTAAATTTTGTATCCGGAGTGGTTCCTTCTTGGTTATTGTGGATGTTGTTGGTACCTTAGGCTCCCAAACCCACATCCTTGATGCTTGTCTTCTTACTTGTTTCAAAGGGTTGAGTTGATCTTATTTTGGTCTTTGTGCTCTGTTTTTACCCTTTTCTATCCTTCGCTTCTTTGTTGAGACCTTTTGCATGGTGGGGAGCATAGACCGTTGTGTATATAAGAGCTTCTTGGGTACCCACATTTGTAATCGCCCTTGTTGAGCTGTAGCTAATTTTTTAGGCACCCAAATTTGTACCTGATTGTGGTGGGCCTTCGTTGATTGCTTCGGTACCCAAATTTGTTGTATTCTTCATGCTTGCGCATGTCGTAGGTGCTTGGTCCTTCTTTTGTCATGGTCGATCTGGTTGGGTGGGAATCTTTGAGGCAACATTGGTGGTTGCTCTCCTTTCTTTACCCAGATCTGCTTCATGCCCAGAACTTCTTTCTTCTTGAAGGCTCTTTGTCTATTTGATAGACTAGCTGTCTTGCACTGTTTTGCTTGCTTCTGAGGTTGAACTACTGTGGATGCTTTACTCTTTGAAAAAGAAGAAGGTTCTGCTTGCCTTGGCGACTGTCCTTCCATGATTGTGTCCTTCTGCGTCATAGAGCTTTTGACACATACAACATCGTGTTCGAGAAGATTAGTATTAGAGGAACAAAGAGAGTGTGTGGTGTCATGGTCTATGGGCATGCAATTCTCCAATTCTAATGTAATGCATTGTTCATGTACCCAAACTTGAAGAAGTTGACTTCTTAGGTTCAAGTTGACAGCATGGTCGTAAATCCAATCTTGACCCAAGACAAGTGGCTCTATAAGGTCTGCATTGTGCACACTAGCATTTTGACTTTTATTGGAACATCTTGAAGCTAGATGGGAAGTTCCACCTCGCCCAAACAAGGGGTTTCCACACCTCCCAATCCTATGAGATATGCTTCTATGGGCTTGATCTCCACTTGCAAGTCTTGGTAGTATGAAAGTCTAACTACACTAGTTGTTGCACCTGAGTCAACCAATGCTCTCACAGTCCTTACACTCTTTCCTTGTACTACCTCTATGGTCACAAAGGGGTGTCGGTCAATTATTCTAGAAGTAGTTAGGTCCGATTTTTGGCACATGTCCATGTGATATTTTGGAGCTTTTGTGTTGACATCTAGGCCTAGTCGGCATAACTTATTTCTTCTGATGCACTCTCTAGCCTCTGCTTGTGCTTCTTCTCTAACCCTTAACTCCTGTTCTTTTTGCTTCTTAGCAGTGCTGAGTCTCATTAGCATTTCCTCTATAAGAGGTTCTTGATATAGCTTGACTCAGCATCCACTAATATAGTTTGGTAAGATATCACCTTCTAAAGTGGCCAATTGAATTGCACCACTACTGTAGATTCTATTAATGATCATGGGTCCATATCCTCATTTCTCCAATTTTCGGGCATGCTGCTTTAGTGTGTAAACCAGCACTAGGTCTCCCCCTTTCAATCCTTTGTCTTTAATGTGTGTATCAAAGTATGACTTTTGTCTTTTCTTTGCAGCATAGATGCCGGTGGCTGCTTGTAGCCTCATCTCACCCAAGCATTCTAGATCAAATATCTTGGAGGACAACTCGTGTCCATTCCACTTGTGCTCTTGTTTTCGTAGCGGGTATTGGGCACATTGGCATGTGTCGCATTTCTTCACATAGGTATGTGCATCCATATGAAGAGTGGGCCACCAGAGTCCTGAAAATAGAATGGTCTTGATTACTCGGTCAGGACCAAAGTGTCCACTTGCAACACTGCTATGTGCAGTTTCTAAGACTTTCAGGTAGTCTGATTCATGAACACACTGTCTTAGGTAACCATCTTTGCCTCTCTGATATAGGTTTTCTCCAACTAAGGCATAGTCCTTGCTCCATGCTTCTTCTTCTTGCTAAACGCATCTCATTGGGTAACGTTCCCGATCTCATGAATTCTACCAATGGAGCACTCTAGTCTGGAATTAATGACGCGTGATAAAGGGTAGCATGCTCCACTGGGAGTCTCTCCTAACACATTGGACAATTCTGAATCCACTCATCTATTTCTTTGTCCATGCTAGGCCAATACACTCCTAAACGTTTTAGATTCTGCAATGTTCGTTGTTTAGAGTAGTGATTTCCTAGCAATCCCTCATGGGCTTGTTGCAACCAGCTAGTATGTTCATCGTTCTCAACACAGCAAGCTAATACACCCTCTGTATCTTGTTTGTACATACTTCTTGCCAATATTTGATATTTTTGTGATTTTACAATTTCTTCTCTATTTGTTTTTACGTTCTTATTTGCAGGTCCGAAGGTTAGGACAGGTACTAACTTATTTGCCCATTTAGGAACAATTTCTAAATTGAACAGATAAGCGTGAGGCAGCTCATCTGACACTCCTTGCACTAGCTCTCCTGAAGTGATGCGAGCCAGGTGATTTGCCCTGAGATGGATTCTACCTTTCCTGACAACAACTTCAAAGTCGTATTCCATTAGCAAGAGGAACCATCTTACTAAGCGGCCTGTATTGCAAGGTTTATTGACCAAATATAGTAAGGCTTGATGATCAGTAAAAAAACTTGAACTTATTGGCCAATAGATAGTGTCTAAATTTCTTTATGGCATATACCATGCCTAAACCTTCTCTTTCTATTGTTGTATAGTTTCGTTCAACCGCATTTAATTTCCTACTAGCATATGCTATCGGAAAATCTAGGTTTCCTTCACCCATGGGTTGTTCTAGCACACATCCGATGGCATGATTGGAGGCATCTACATGGACATCAAAGGGTTTGCTCCAATCCGGAGTGGTCAGTATTGGTGTTGTGCACAAACGTCTTCTCAGTTCATTGAAGGAATTCTCACATTCATCGTTCCACTCAAAATTTGTCGACAACCCATAAAGAGGTTTAGCTATGATGGCATACATGTGGATAAACCTACGGTAATATCCACAATGGCCCATAAAGGCTTGTACCTCTTTAACATTTCTTGGTCTTGGCAACTTTGTTATGGCTCTTACCTTGTCTTCATCTGTTGATATCCCATTTTTAGAAACAATGTGACCTAAGATTTTACCTTGTCATACCATGAACACACACTTCTCTGGGTTCAAACAAACTCTATATTCTCTACACTTGTTGAAAATTTTCCTGAGCTCAAGAATGTGGTATCTTCTTTGTTGGGAATGCGCACATAAATCATCCACATATACTTCTAAGCTCTTCCGCAAGAACTCTTTGAAGACATGACACATGAGCCTTTGGAATGTTGCAGGTGCATTAGTGAGACCAAATGGCATCACACGAAATGCAAAGATTCCCCATTCTGTGGAAAAAGCCGTTTTGTGTTGATCTTTGGGGGGCAATGGCTACTTGGTTGTAGCCTAAAAATCCATCAAGGAAGCTATAAACTTCCTTGCCTGCAACACACTCCAATAAATGTTCAATGATTGGAAGTGGATAACTATCTCGGATCGAAGAGCTGGAATAAAGTCAAAAGCTTTACAAGAATTAGTGAGGACTGGAAGTGGGCGGCCGGAATCAGACAAAACGACTCTATCTGGTTTCCGATACATGGCATCCGGAGTGTGGAGTCGTGGAACATTCAAAATGCCAAGAAGTTATGGAACAAAGGATTCAAAAAATGGAAACACCTCTGGAAACATGACACCAACAGCTGGATCAACTTTGAGGACATTGACCCTCGCATAAACATCTCCTACGTAGAATGGAACACTTTGCAAAGCAGATGCCTCGCTTGGGACCGTCAAAAGACCCGCCTTCTCATGGGACGCGACACACCGAACGCGCTCGGTCTCAAATGGCACAATGGAAACAGCTTACACAAAATCCCGAACATCAAAGAAACGGCTGACCTCCAGATCAGCCTCAACAAGAAGTGGTGCCTGTCGTGGACGCGGCTTTGGTGGGACATGAAATTCATGGGTATCTGGCACCCACTTATAGAGATTAAGAAGTCTGTCCTCTTATGGCAAATTCTTCATCGAGGAATTTGGACCAACCATAAGGCAAGCAAGCTTTGTGGGTTCCCTCCTTGGTGCAAACGCTGCCACCGTGCAATCGAAGATGTCCCACACATCTTCCTTACTTGCCCCAACTCCTACAGAATCTGGTAGACGGTTGAAATGAAAATCAGACTCCAGAAACAGCTTAGTTGGAAACAAGTCCTTTTGGGAGAAGCGATTGGCTGCTCTGCGGCACTCTGGAACGCAATCAGGGGGGAAGTCCTGTGGAAAATCTGGCGGGAGCGGTGTGCGCTCAACTTCGGCGATCCCCCCAGGGAGTGGTCGATTGAGAAATCACTTTTCCTCCTCGGCAAAAGGATTGTCAACTGTAAGAAATCCCCCCCCTTTAGGCACCATCAAGTCCTCCTTTTGATCAACAACAAGCTCAAACCCAAGTGGGCCCCGCATGAGGGCGACAAGAGGGTGATTAACCTTCTTTGTAATGCATCCTAGGATTCAATCAAGCTTCCCCTGCTTAGTGGGATTTGGGGGGTCCCGTGGGCACTAGTCCCCTTCTACTGTACCTTTGTTTCTTAATTTAATTCAAGTCCGGGAGAGTAGGCTATTGCCGAACTTCCTTTATATTAAAAAAAACTATCTCGGATCGTAGCGGCATTAACGTTTTTAAGGTTAATGCACACTTGCAACTTTCCATTCTTCTTGGCAACCACTACAATGGGGGACACCCATTTAGTATGCTCAATTTCATAGATAAATCCAGCTTCAATCAGCCTGTCAATCTCTTCTTTGATTTTAGGTGCATAAGTGTCATTATATGTGTAGGGCTTTTGTTTGGTGGGCTTGGCATCAACGGTCATGGGGATCGTATGAGAGCAAATTTTTGCATCTACTCCCTTCAAATCTCTATAGTGCTATGCAAACATGTCCCTATATTCCCTTAATGGAGCTACAAGCTCTGCTTCTTCTTTTGCACTTAGGTCGTCTCCTATGTATGTACATCGTTCTTCATTCTCTTCAATGGTTACTACAATTCTTTTGGTCTTTTCTTTATTATCATATGATTCTCCTATAATGGCCTCTCTCTTAGGCATTCGTACCAAAATTTTTTGGTCTTCAACTTCATATTTTTTGAAATTTTCTGGTACCTCAAACAATGATTCCTCCTCTTCTTGTTTCACAGCTTTTCTCTTCTTTTTCTTTTGACCTCCTTCACTTCCATCCTTTGCATTTACGGTTTTAATGGTTGTGTGGGGTTCTTCTCCTTTTTTAGTCAATACTCCTACATCTTCTAGATAGTGCTCCTCTGAGATGAATCAGCTATCCATCACAATGGACTCTAGATCATCGTCATTCTCTTCTTCTTCTATGATGTCACTAGGGTCACATTCTTCCAACAAGGGCTCACACATGAACACTGAAATATCATAACCCTCCTCATCACAATGAGGTTTCCATTGTTCTTCATTGACTGCAATGTCCATGGTAGGTAAGATTTCTGCCCAACCATGAGGCTCAAATTCCTCATCTGGAAATATCATCGGTGTATAGGCTGGGTCTTTGATTGGTCTATTTCTTGGTGGAGTTCCTTCTTCTCTTGCTTTTAGGTGCTTTTCCTCTTCCTTTGCGACCTTGCACATCCACAAGTGAGTATCTTCATGCAGCCAAGATGGATCAGGTGAACTTCCAGAATGCGCGAAGATAGAATCTTCTTTTGCTTTGTGGATAGGATTGCACTGTAGGGGTGGTACATCTTTGAAGGTGTAATCCTTCAAATTGACCTTGGTGGTGACCCATAAGTGCTGTAAGTACAAGGAGTTGGTTCCCCAATCATGTACTATTTGCAATTGTCATAGGAAGGGTCTTCCAAGGATCATCTCATAGACATTATTTTTCTCTCAGTCACATATAGCAAATGTATGTTCAAACTCTACACCACAAGTGGTTAGAGTTATCCCTTCAAGCAAACCTAGATGTCTTTCAAAATGACCATCTTCCATTTGAAGCTTCATTCTAGTTGGTCTTAATGTGGGTTCACCCCATCGTTTCCACAAGGAGGTGGTCGCAATAGCAACACCAGCACCTAAATCTACGATTGCTTTGGTTTTGTAACCTTGATAGATGATCAGAAGATAAGTATTACCTTCTTCACCTTCGCTCATGTCTCCTATTTCATCGAGAGGTATCTCTGGAACTTTTTTCTTAGAGCTTGATTTTGGCATATTGGAATCAAGTTTTGGAACCTGATCCTTCACATGATTCCATAGCTCAAGTTTTGCCTTGAGCCGCTCTTCTACAGTGAGATGACATTGAACCTTAGTGTTCTTCACGACATCAGTGTTCCTTGGAACTATTGAGTCTTCATTTCTTACCAATATTGTGGGGGCTCTAGTCCGGAGAGATTCAGATTCCCATGGGCCTGTGAAATGAGGCAACTCTTGTAGGGAATTCGATTCAAAATCTAATCTCTCATCCTCTTGTTGCTCTCCTTGGTCTCCATAGATAGATGGTATGTTTTGGGGAAATTGATCATGAAGATCATCAATCTTAGGAATAGGAGGGGGATTACCCTTCTCCTTGGCCCATTTCTCCTCTTGTATTTCTCGCAAGAACTCTTGAGAGTATTGCTGAATTGAAAGAGGTCTTCCATCATCTATGGAATCAGGAACATAAGCTTTTCTTGGTGGTAAGCTTGCTCTTTCAACAACTGGTTGAGCCTGTGGAGGTAAAGAAACCTTCAGCTTGTTTACCAACCACTCTAATCTTTCTAGTAAGCCTTGGAAATGCAAATCTGGCTTGATAGAGTTTTTCTGATTGAACTTTTGACTAGTCTCAAGCATAGCTTGAGCTACTTCTACCATTTTCATGCACATTTTTGTTCGTTCAATCTCTAGGTCTGCTCTAGAGTAACTCTTGTCTAGGTTTGCAGCTGTTAGCCCTTCCTCAAGACGAGCCTGATAGGCCTTGAACATCATGTCCAAGCCTTCTTGGGTTGGATCTGCAAGAAGAGACCCTGATTGCGATCTATTTACAATGGGTGGTGGGGTGGAATGAGGTGGTGTGGATGAGGTTCAGCATGAGAGGGGCTTTGAGATGCAATGTCTTCTATTTTTGTTTTGGTATCCCTAAGGCTTTCTTCTAGTTCGGATATCTTTCTGTTCCACTTGTGATTAGCCTTCTCTCTGGTATCCTTCCATGTTCTTGGTTTCCTCTTACTAGAATCTCCTGAGTCACTTGGCTCTGGCTGCTCAGTCGGTTTATCCTATTTTAATGCTTGTGCCCTAGTAACTGCATGTACGGGAGCCACGTTACTACTACTTGAACTTGAATCTGCCACTAAGCCTACCACATTGATGGGTATAACCTTGGGTGCACTAGAGGGGTTTCTGAGACACTCTCTCGGAAGATGTTCCTTGCCACATTCAGGACAAAAGCCTTGTATGGTGATGTTTTGTCCTTGTCTCCAGAGTTGGTTGGTGGGGACATTCACAAATGAAATGGTCGCCCTGACATCTAAAGCATGGTCCTCTAGGGGTTTGTGGTCTCACTTGTCTTGCTTGGGGCCTCGGGTTTGGATTTGTGTACATAACATTGGAGTATTCTGACTCCCGATTTTGCTCCATTGGTGGTGTCTCATATTGATATGGAGAAGTCTCACTTTGCTCAGGTAACTCTATGTAATAAGCTTGTGAAATATCTTCATGGAAGTAGTCTGAACTATGAGCATGAGAGTCATTTTCTGGTATCAATGGGGTTAGTGGTACCAATGCTCTATTAGGGTTCTCCTCTGCCATCGTATACTTAAACTGGGATCACATTGGCAGGAGCTGGTGGTTGGTTTCCTAGGACTGGTTGTGGCCTGTATGGTGCCTGATATTGTTGTTGTGGCCTATAATATGGCTGGTGGTATTGGTTCTAATACCTACCCTATTGGTAAAGTTGCTGATAATTTTGTCTGATAGTCTGCCTATTGTATGGACATTCTTGATCCGTATGATTGGTGTATTTTCTCTCAATGGTGCAATATAGAGCATTAGGGTTCCCTTGGGGTTGAGCCATCATCGGGCAAACATTAGCCATGTGGTCTCCTCCACATGTATAGCATTGCTTCAATGGGGTGACCCTTGGCATTGCTCTATTTTGAACTCCTAACCTTTTGGCCACCTGCTGAGCTATTTCATCTATCTTAGTGGAGGTTCTAGAGGTATGACTAGTAGAACTGTCAGAGTCCTTATAGAGTTTGGACAATTCTAGCTCCTCACCCAAGTTGTCTTCTATGTCTATGCACATCCGCACACACTCTTCTATGGATATAGTCTCTTTCAAGTACACATATGATCTCAATTTGTGCTCAATAAGCCATCTAAAAACAAGGCCACTTGTTTGGCTGGTGTGGGCAATTCCGGTACAGGGCATCTTTCCAAGTACTTTCTAAACCTTCTTCATGCAAGTCGCACTATTTCTTGGGGTGTCTACTTAAAGCTGTGGATCAAGGATGATGTGTTATGCCTGATACCACTCTTGGAGAATTCTACAATGATATCTTCTAGCAGTTGACCTATCTCTCGATAGTTGCGACTATTCAAGGGCTGAAACCAAGCTAAGGCAATACCCTTAAGAGTCAAACCAAATGCCTCAAATTGGGTGAACAAGTCCTCAACCTGTTCAGCTCTTAACACTTGTTTGAACTCGGCCACATGATCATAAGGATCTCCTGACCCATCAAAATAGTTCTTCATTGTCTTAACCACTTGAGAGGGTCTAAGGGTTCTTGAGTGCTCTCGTGGTCTAGGCAATACGAAATCATGTTCGTCTCTTTGATGCCGATGTATGTGATGTCTCTCTCTTTCAGGTCTTTCATTTTCAATTCCTGATCGGTCTTGGAGCCTTGGATGATCTTGCTCCTTGGAGGCCTTGGGAAACATTAGATCTTAATGGAGGGAAAATTGACTCACCATGCCAAGTGTATGCATGCCTATCCTGCTCTGTCACCAAGAACATTTTCTCATATGTGTGATCTAGATAGACAACTTTCCTTGGTGTCTCCGGATCCTTGAACTCATAGAAGGTGACTATAGGGCTCGGTTGATCTGGCTTGAATCTCCAAAAAGCTTCCTCCATTTCTCTATTCAAGAATAGCTCTATGCTTTTGTTGTCTTGGGAAATCTATTCTGGAGTGATCACTCTAGTCAAGACTGACTTACCTCTAGGGGTCTTGGGTTTTTGTCCTAGGTCTCATTTCTCTAGGTCTCCTATCTCGTTCTTAGGAATGATGTTTCCAAAATCATCTGTCCTGTCTGGTAGGCTGGTAACCACATACATGGTTCCTTCCTTATCAATGTATGTACCCTCTTCGAACTTGACCACTGGGTGTTCAAGTCTGAAGGGTTGATCAAGATTTTTGAGCTCGACCACTGATTGTCTCAGACCATCTTCATAGATGCGAGCACCTAATTGGTTGGTCCTAATATACTCTAATTGGGTCTTACAGGGACCTTTTGGTGTCTGTAAATAAGCAGTTCTTGAGATACGTGTGGGTCTTTCCATGCTAAAAGACATTTCTGAATCACTTGTGTTGGAACTTAGTGTGTAGGGATAAGCACTTAGTTGTTGTGCCCAAGACTTAGCTGTATGATTGACACTAGCCTCAGACGATCTAATGCTTTGTCTATCCTTGCCTAAGTGTCTGCCAGATCTTAGGTTCATAAGCTTTGTCTACAAGTCCAAAATTTCCCTTTGTATTGCTCAGAATCCTTTGGAGCTCTTGGTTTCCTATTCTACCTGAAGGTCAACTTCAAAATACTATATCTAATGATCCACATATTAATTTTATCGTAACCAGTGGAAGTTTTGGTATGAGAAACAAAAAAACCCAAAGTCACAGCAAACGGATTTCGTATGAGAAAGTTATGCAAGTTCGGGGTTCTAGGGGTTAAAACAAGGAAACAGGACCTCTCTGGGATTACTGCAGAACAGGTGATACACTATACTTAGCAAGTGTCGTGATACTTGGAAGCAGACGATACACGATACTTACCTTGCCATGATACACGATATCTCAACTAAACGATACACGACACTTGACACAGGAGTAGGTCCATGATACTCGATATCCGACAGATGTCACGAGAAGAATCTCATGATACACGATATGCGCTAGGTGTCGCGAGTAAAATTCAACAATACACGATATTGCACAAGTATCGCCAAAGCCAAATCAACGATACTCGATATCTGTGAGGTATCGTAAAAAGTTCAATCATACACGAGATGGAACAAGTATCGAGAAAACAAATTCACGATACATGATATTCAACAAATGTTGTAGAAAACTTTGACGATACTCGATATTCAACCAAGAAAAATCCCACGATATTCGATACTTGCCAAATATCGCTTCGAGAGCTCCAGGATACACGATATGTCCCAAGTATCACGAGAAAAATTCAATGATACACGATATCTCCCAGGTATCGCAGAAAAAACTTTCATGATATACGATATATGACCAGTATCACGAGAGAAAATTCAACGATACACGATATCATAGAAGTATCGTGAAAGCTTCCTCAACGATACTCGATATCTTACAAGCCTAAGTATCGCGATACTCAACCACACGAGTTCACGATATCCAGATATCGCGACACTCAACCACGGGAGAACACGATACTTTGATTTTTTGGAGTCCAAATTCAAATTTTTTTTCAAATATGAGTACCTTGTGCCCTCCTTGTTACTCCTATGTGTCTGTAGATGCCAAATCTTCCTTCAAACCCGCGATTTTGCACTCACGATACTTGGCGCAGGTTATGTCACATCCAAGATAGATCACTCCAATTTTGGCTATTTGGTACTATTTCTTCAGCGTTCTAGTTATGCACCCTCTCTCAGGCTCTTTCTCACAACCACAAGTAAAAAGCAAGATGAATGTACTCTAAAAAAAGGAAAAACCTGAGAAGATGAAGGTGGGTGGAGATGGTGCTGATGATGAAGATGAAGGAGAAGAAACACTCAAAAATTGAAATGAAAAATGGTGATTTTTTTACCTTCCACCGTTGCTACTCTACGTCTTACCATCACACGCTCGTCCTCCAAGCTCTCTCCCCGCAACGACGCCAAATTTGGTGTCACTCTAGCACAATGGTGAGTACCAATGTGAGGAGATACACCTCATAAATGTCAAACCATGGAGACATGAGGACTGGTATGAAGACCATGAGCAAGTGATGGCACAAGTGCGTCAGTTAAAGCACACGAGCATACACACACATAAACACACACGCGCACAAAGTAAGAGCAAAGAGTGGAACAATGGAAGATCTTCGATTGCAAAAGTTTGGGTGGGTTTGGCCCTGTCCAGACCTAGTGTCCGGCCTAGTTAAAAAATAGGTTCCAGGGCTTATTAAGGGGCCCAAACGGAGTCTAAAAATTATAAAAATTGGTAGAATGATAGTTCTAGTACTCCTCAAGCTTGAGGACTCCTCGGCTTGAAAAAAATGGAGTTGCAAAAATGAAAAATGGTAATTACAATGGTTTTTAGTGATAAAAATCACTATTTTTATAAGGATTTCTTCAAAAAATTTGACATGTGCTTCTTGGAGCTCCTTACATGCTCCTTCTTCTTTTGTGTCCACTTCCTGGATGTTCTTCTGCACTTGTGATTGACCTTGATTGTCAACAACAAGGTACACAACAGTTGAAATAGCCTCTACCCATAGCTAATGTGGCAACTTCTTCTCTTCAAGAATTGTTCTGACTGATCCAACCAATGTCTTGTTTCTCCTCTCACCGAGGAGAAGCAAGACATTTATACCTGGTAGTTTTTGGAGTTAGACGTCTGCGGAAGCACGTGAACAGCACAAGGAAGAGGAAGAAGCCTGGAGCACAACACACAAGACTGAATGTATTACTAGAGAATGTACAAAGATAAGTAGCCCATTAGGGCAATAGGCGTATATACAAGCCGGGGGAAAAAAACCTCCTAAAGAGGGAAAAAAGTGCCCCGGCAGTCCTAGAGTGTTCACACACATCACTACCTAAATATATCAACAAATCCCCCCTGGGAGTGATGCGGTGAACAAGGAGCTGGCACTCATGTATAAGGAAGTGCCGAGCTATGTGGAAATCACTCCACAAAAGGAAGTAAGCCCAAAGCTTTGCGGAAAGCTTCAAACTTCTGCCTAGGCAGAGCCTTCGTGAAAAGGTCTGCAATGTTCTCGTGCGTGGGCACATATGCCAAGCTGATCTCCCCAGTAGAGAACCTCTCCCTGACATAGTGATAATGCACCTCAATGTGCTTAATGCGAGCATGGAACACAGGGTTCCTCGCAACTGCCAATGCGCTCTGACTGTCAGTGAAGATGGTGGTGGCAGAAGACTGGCCAACACCCAAATCAGCCATAAGGCGTCTGAGCCACACACACTCAACAGTCACTGTGAAAGCTGCCCTATACTCAGCCTCACAACTGGAAGTGGCCACAGTAGGCTGCTTCTTGCTCAACCAAGATATACATGAGCTACCAAGCATGAAGCAAAAACCACTGGTGGACACACGAGTGTCATAGCAACCAGCCCAATCTGAGTCAGAAAAAACATGCAAATCTGGCGGTAGTGATCCCCCCTTGGGATAAAACAACCCAAGTAGCCGAGCACCACTCAAGTAGCGAAAGATGCGCTTAACCGCTTTCCAATGCGTGACTCCTGGGCAATGCATAAACCTGCTCATCTGTGAGATAGCAAACTGAATATCTGGCCGAGTAATGCATAAGTAAATCAAGCATCCAACAGCCTGCTGATAGAGAACAGCATCAAATGCATCTCCAACATCATGAAGACTCAATCGTAAACCTGTCTCCATAGGAGTGGCAATAGGCTTACAGTCTTCAAGGCCAAAACGCTGCAATAATGTGTCAATATATTTCGTTTGACACAAAGCCATTCCACCATCAACTTGCATAAACTGAATGCCCAAATAGTGATGCAAATGCCCCAAATCAGACATCTCAAATGAGGCATGCAAATCAGCCTTGAAATCAGCAATATGCTTCTCAAGAGGACCAGTGAGCAGCATGTCATCTACATAGACAACAATGATCAAAAGCACATCATTAGCACGCTTAACATATAAGGTGCTTTCAGTTGGACTGTTCTCAAAACCATGTGCAATCAGATAGGCATGTATTTTCTCATACCAAGCACGTGGTGCTTGCTTTAAACCATATAACGCCTTCTTTAACCTGCACACCTGGTTTTCATGCCCTTTCTGCACAAAGCCACGGGGCTGAAAAACATACACTTCTTCATGCAAGTCACCATTCAGAAATGCTGTTTTAATGTCCAACTGATGTACATTCCAACCATGATGGGCTGCAAGTGCACAAATGCTCCGAACAGTAGTCATACGGCATGTAGGTGCAAAGGTCTCATCAAAATCAATGCCTCTTTCCTGCGCATAACCCTTTGCAACAAGCCTAGCCTTATACCTGTCAACTGTACCATCAGGTTTACGCTTCAGCTTGTATACCCACTTAGTGCCAATGGCCTTCTTGCCAGGAGGCAAGTCACATAAAGACCATGTACCATTCTTCATTATAGCATCATATTCAGATTGCATAGCAGCCATCCAATTTTCTGAATTTTGTGCTTCATCAAAAGAAACAGGCTCATTCTCATCACAGAGACTAGATGCAGCCATAGCATAGCAATCTGATGCAAAGGAGGTACTATGAGAGCCTGAACGAGTACGATATGACAAAGGTGCATCTAATTTGCTGTCACGCAAAGTTTGCACCAGCCATTTTGGCATAGTTTTTGCCTGTTCAATATCAGCTCTCTCATCAACAAGTGCATCATGTAAATCTGCATCAGAAATGGCATGATCTGCATCATTATATGAAACCTGCAAAGGCTGAGAAGTTGCCTCATTAGGACCAGCGCTAGCCTGTCCACCTGTAAAAAGAGGCATCAAAGTATCATACATGTCTTTGGAGCTAACAGATGTCTCCTTAGTACATGAAAGCAATGGCTGAATAGCATCTTCCACAAAGACAACATCACGGCTAACCAGAATGCGTTTAGTCTGTGGATGATACAGACGATAGCCTTTACTTTCAGAACTGTACCCAACAAAAATACATTTTACTGCCTTATCATCCAATTTTCTGCGATGTTGTTCAGGCACTAATGCATATGCCAAACAACCAAAAACACGCAGATGAGCAACAAATGGCTTGCAGTCATGCCAAGCCTCATATGGAGTGATAGACTGCAACGCTTTCGTGGGACACCTGTTCAGTACATATGCTGCACACATGACAGCCTCAAGCCAGAAACTATGTGGTAAAGCCTGACTTTTGACCATGCACCTCGCCATCTCCATGAGTGACCTGTTCTTTCGTTCAGCAACTCCATTCTGTTGAGGTGTATACGGCACTGTACACTGGTGTTTTATCCCACGTTCAGCCAGAAATGCATTAAAATCTGAAGACATATATTCCCCCCTCGATCAGAACGGAGGGTGCCCATTTTACATGCTGACAGATTTTCAGCCAAAACCAAAAACTGTTTGAAGCACATGAACACTTCGGACTTTGCTTTGAGTGGATATACCCATGCATGCCTGGAAAAATCATCAATGAAAGTCACGAAGTAAAGGTAATTTCCAAAAGAGGGTGTCTGCATAGGACCACAGACATCACTATGTACAAGCTGCAATTTCTGCATAGCCTGAACTGAACCATCTTTTGGAAAGGAAGAACGCTGCATTTTGCCCAAAATACAGCCTTCACAAACATGTTTTCCAGGTGCCTCAAGTTTGGGCAAAGAGGACACCATTTCAGATTTCTGCAGGTGTAACAAACTAGCAAAATTCAGATGACCAAAGCGTGCATGCCAAAGCTTTGCATCTGACATAGCCTGAGAATCATGAACTGCACATGCCGAATCATTCACAGATTTTTCATAGTCTATGAGCTTATACAGCTCACGACATAAAATGCCAGAAGCAATAATCACATCGCCATTTGAGAGATCATGGACTGTACACCTGTCATCAACGAATTTCACAACCAAACCAATCTTGGCTAATGCAGAAACTGATAACAGGTTCTTTTTGATCCCTGGCACAAATAAAGCATCTGACAAAGTGAAAGAACTACCATCAGCAGTAGTCAGAATGATCTTACCAACTCCTATAGCAGGATAAGAGGAGTTATTGGCGCATGTGACAGTATTCCCTGTAGGGGCAGGCTCGAGTGAAGAGAAGAAACTGCGCTGCGAGGTAATATGTTTGGTTGCCCCACTGTCAAAGTACCAAACATCTGAGTCTACTGCAGACATGCACTGATCATGAGAAGATGGGTCAAAACTGCAAACAGTAGTAAACGCCCATTCTTCTTCCTGCACAAGATTTGCAGACTCTGTTTTTGGTGTAGAGGCCTCTGCAACAACCATTCCAGCCTCTTTCTTCTTTGCCTCTTTAGCAGCCAGTTTTGGACAGTTCTTTATAATATGATCATTTCCTTTACCGTACTTGCAAAACAATTTCTGCTTTTCTGATTTCTTCTCATCTTTATCCTGGTTCTTCGATTGTGCAGCATTTGCAGATTTCTGCTTACTAGTAGAGGAGCTCCATTTTCCTTTGCCCTTCTGACTAGCCAGGAAAGCTTGATCTGCAACACGCATAATGGACCTGTTCTGCCTGGACTGATCTTCTTGCAACAGAACAGAGACTAATTCCTCAAATGAAAAGGCATTCGGATTGCCTTTCATCATCAATCGAAGAGTAGAGGCAAAACTCTGATATGAATCAGGAAGGCCATTCAGAACGGTCTGCACAAGTGAGCTATCTGGTATAACCTCATCATCAGAAATCAATTGTTCCTTCAGGTCTTTGATCTTTGTAAGAAAACTGTCCATCGAATCACCTTCATTCATGTGCTCACTCTCCAACTGTTTTCGGAGGTAAGCAACACGAGCCTCATTCCTAGCCTGGTACAAAGTGGTAAGTGTATCCCAAGCATCCTTTGTTGTTCTGCAAGAGCGAATGTGAGGAATAATGGCACGTTTGACAGACAAAGCTATCAATGCATGTGCCTGGGCATCTCTGCCATCCCAACGAATCTGCTCTACAGTAGGTGCAACAGAAACAGTAGCACGAACAGGAATCTGCGGAATATCATCTTCGACACCATCTTCATCAGCTCCAACACCTGTATTTGCAGTACCTGTCGTTACAGGTGTAACAGGACGTCTTTCAACACCCTGCACAATGTTCCACAATCCTTTTGCAACCAGTACATGTCGCATCATATAAGCCCATAATGGGTAGTTGGTACCATCCAACTTATCCTCAACAGCCAACATACGGAATACATCACTGCTTTCAGCCATGGCCGGTGACTAAAATACCTTGATGCAAAAATTTGACTGTATCTCAAAAAGTTGAACAGAACTGCCCAGACGAGTTCTGCTAGACCTGTAGCAGACTTCGAGACGCTTAAACTGGCGAACACAAACTGGTATATACCTTTGGGACAAAAGGACGAAATAGCCTGCACAAGCATTGCGATAGTGCGTTCGGAGGCCGAAACGAGCTCAGATCGCGATTTCGGCACCACACAGCAAAGCTGTTTTGATCTCGAAAACACCCTGAGTATGCTCACCAAATTTTGTGCGAATCTGAAACTGCAAACGGAGGAGTGTCGACGGCGCCCTAGAAGAATCAACGACCTGCTCTGATACCAATTGTTGGAGTTAGACGTCTGCGGAAGCACGCGAACAGCACAAGGAAGAGGAAGAAGCCTGGAGCACAACACACAAGACTGAATGTATTACTAGAGAATGTACAAAGATAAGTAGCCCATTAGGGCAATAGGCGTATATACAAGCCGGGGGAAAAAAACCTCCTAAAGAGGGAAAAAAGTGCCCCGGCGGTCCTAGAGTGTTCACACACATCACTACCTAAATATATCAACAGTAGTCACTTCCCTTTTGATACCTTTATCCTATAAGAACTCATCAAACTCTTTGGAGAAGTATTCTCCCCCTCCATAAGATTACGCTTCTTTAGTGATCTACCTATATGATTCTCCATATGTGCTAGATATGTTTTGAAGCAATCAAACAGTTCTTACTCTTGATAAAGTATAGAACAGTCCATCTTGCATGGTCATCAATAAATGATACATAATACCTTGATCCTACCAATGAAGGTTCTTGACTTTGCCCCCATACATCTATATGTGTTATGCCCAATAAGTTGTTGCGGATGGAGCCTTTGTGGTTGAATGATTGTCTTTGTGCCTTCCCAATCTAACATGCATCACACCTGTTGATCATGTGTTGCTTTGATATGTTTGGTAGTCCTAGAACACTTTGGTCCCCGCATATATCCTTCAAGGTTCTTTCATTAACATGAGCAAGTCTCTTATGTCACACTTCAAGCTCACTTAGGGTTTGACACCCAAAAGTGAATAGAGCTATTTTCTTGGTTTCTCCTACTTCAAAAGTAAAGAGCCTACCATGCTCCTCACCTCTCACTATCTTCTTGAAGCCTTGACATGGATCTTCCACAAAATCGTAACAAAAGGATTAGAGAGATTGATCTTTGGCACAAGATGATAAGACATATTAATATTTCCAAGTTAAAAAGCATGTGCAAAGCAGGTTTAGTGCAAGGACTACCAAATCTTAAAGGCTAAGATCTACATGCATTTTGTGATGCTTGTGAGCTGGGTAAGCAAGCAAGGAAGCCATTTCCAAAGAGTAAGTATAGATCATCGAAGCTCTTGGAGCTTGCACTCTGAGTTGTATGGGGCCCTAGCACAGGGGTATCATTGGGAGCTAGGTACGTTGTCACTTTCATTGATGACCACTCAAGAAAGGTATGGCTATATGTTATCGAGGAAAAATTAGAAGTGTTTTCATGCTTTAAAAATTTTAGGTCCCTTCTTGAGAAAGAATGTGATGCACACATCAAGATAGTGAGGTTAGATGGAGGGTGAGAGTATTTCTCCAAGGAATTCACAAAGTACTTGGAGGACAATGGCATAAAGAGGAACTTTAAATGCAAGTACACCCCTCAACAAATTAGTGCAATAGAGACAAAGAATAGGCATTTGGCTGAGACAGCTAGATGTCTCATAAATGAAGGTATGTTACCATTCTTGTGTTGGGCTAAGGCTATGAATACAACTTGTTACTTGATAACAGGGTTCCAATGGGTGGTGTGCACAACTTGACTCCACACGAAGAAAAACCAACCATGGAGCACCTCAAGGTATTTGGATGTGTATGCTTTCTTCATGTTCCCAATGAAGTCACAACAAAGTTAGAGCCCAAGAGTGACAAATGTGCATTCATTGGGTAATCAAATGAGAAAAAAGGCTAGAGGTGCTACAAACCTCTCTCAAAGAAGTTATATGTGTCAAGAGATGTTGTGTTCGATGATTCAATGTCATGGTACAAAGACAAGGACAAAGCAAACTTGGATAAAGAGGATCAAGAGGAGTATTCAGACTTTGATGTGTAGATTCAACCTCAAGATTCAATCACAATTAGTGGACCATAGGCTTCTACATCTAAGCTAGACTCATATGATCACCCCTACACTTATGATTATGAAGCATCATCCCCCACTCCAAAGTATAGAAGGTTGCAAGAGACAGACTATGACACTAGGGAAGCTCAAGAGGAATCAGAAGAGGAAGAGCTTGAGGAGGTCATTACTCCTATTGTAAAGCTTAATAGACTGAAGGAGCAATATCCCAAACGTCAAGAGAGGAGGTCTACAAGGAAGGAGGCACCCCGACAAAGGTATACTACTTTCCTTCCCTTTTGCTCTCTCGATGATTCAATGTCATGGTACAAATACAAGGACAAAGCAAACTTGGATAAAAAGGATCAAGAGGAGTATTCAGACTTTGATGTGTAGATTCAACCTCAAGATTCAATCACAATTAGTGGACCATAGGCTTCTACATCTAAGCTAGACTCATATGATCACCCCTACACTTATGATTATGAAGCATCATCCCCCACTCCAAAGTATAGAAGGTTGCAAGAGACAGACTATGACACTAGGGAAGCTCAAGAGGAATCAGAAGAGGAAGAGCTTGAGGAGGTCATTACTCCTATTGTAAAGCTTAATAGACTGAAGGAGCAATATCCCAAACGTCAAGAGAGGAGGTCTACAAGGAAGGAGGCACCCCGACAAAGGTATACTACTTTCCTTCCCTTTTGCTCTCTCCTCTTGCATGCAACTTGGACAAGGGCCGTTTTTTATGTTAATGGATTCTATGAAGCACCACTTATTGATTACATTCATATAAGATGATTGAAGGAATATCGATCGGCCACTGTTGTTCATATTTCTCCCTCATTTTCATGAGTTGATGTTTGAAGCTCCTCCTTGCTTGCTTCTCCATGCACAAAGGCATAGATTTAGATTGGAGGATAGAGTCCCACTCTATCTACTGAGAAGCTTTGTCAAAGTCAACCTTAAAGAAGTAGTACTCCTCACCAAGCTCACTCAAGAAATATGATAAAACCTTTTTCCTGAGGCAATATGATCAAACCCATGATGTTACTAAGTCTCTTACCCAAGGTGGAAGAAAAACATTTCTAGAAAAAAGTCATATAAGAGATAGGCTTCATTTGTGAACGCACCATCCAAAAATGAAGGGATGTGTTGAGCTATATATATATACATACATACATATATATATATATATATATATATATATATATATATATATATATATATATATATATATATATATATATATATATATATATATATATATATATATATATATATGTATATGTATATATATATATATATATATATAACAAATCCATCCTCCAAGAGTATTCCCATTGATTTGCATGAACGTTTCTACAGAATCTTAAGAGGGCTCCACATCCCATATGCAGTCCTACTTATGGGGAGAAAGGGGCGTCGAGACCCCTAGGAGTTGAGTAAAATGATCAAAAATAATAACACTATTTTCTTCTTCCATTTTGCATTTGACCCCATTAATTCCTATCAAAAAGGGAATAGAGTCTCTTGTTTGCTTCCTCTTCAAGATGCCACACATCTCTTTAGTTGGTTTGTTAGCCTTATCGTTGGTGCAGGGCAATCAACAATAGATGTTTTGGTGAATAATTGAAGTCAAGGACTCAAGTTATGAAGCATGAAGGAAGTGCATATCCAAAATATGAAGATGTGTACACATATGTACATTATTTTGAAGTTAGCTCACTCATGTCTTTGATTAGTTATGAGCTTGTAAATATTTGCCTATATATATACAAAGAAAATGTCGGGGCAAAGTAGAGAGATTATATGAGAAAGAAATTTGAGGAGAATTAGATGTCATTAGACATTTTACAAGTGAGTATAATCTCTCTCATCACTCGGATGTAAATTTCTCTGAAATGGAAAGATGTTGTGCCTGATCTTTTTGAGTATTCTCCTTCTGTGTTGAATCTTTTGTGAAATGCTAGATTGAGAGAACCAAGTGTTAGAAGTTACAGGTGTCTGAATCGACTTCTCAGAAGAATAGTTTTAGACATAGGTGACTTGTTAATATCATTTCTCAAGATCTACTGAATCTTTTGGAATGATTTAACTTGGAGAAGGTGCACAAACTGTAGGCGACACCTTGTGCAAAGTTTTATAAAAAACTTTACACATCTAATAAGTCAATGAGGGAGATATGTGCAGTAGATTTTCTGTAGAATCATCTTCTTCACAGTTTATCCAAAATCTTTATAATTGATTATTAGTCCTCCAAATTGATGAATGTTTTAAGTTACTCTTGATATAGAGGTGCTCTAACTTCAAGAGTAGCTTGTTCTTTTGGAGATTAACACTCTCCATCAGTGGTATCAGAGCAGGAAGTATCAAATTCGAAGAAAGGAGGATCCCGACTGCTGCAGTCATAAAGAATTCAACATCTGAAGATTGGAAAGGTGAAAGCTTGAGAGAAAAGCTAGAGAAGGAGGCCATACGACATTAAGGAAGTCAGAGAGAGTATCATTCGAAGTAAAGGTACATCTATTACTCATAAAGTTTGAAGAATTCAATACACAAGTGAAGAAAGGATGGGAGATTCTCTTCAGATAGAGAAATTGGATAGAGAGAACTATCCAACATGGTCAATGAGGATGGAAGCTCATCTTATGAGCAAAGACTTGATAAGTTATATCACGGGTGAAGAAGAAAAGCCTCAGTTCAGAGATCCAAGTGTTCCAACTAGGGAGGAATTATTGTTGATATATTTAGGTAACGATGTGTGTGAACACTCTAGGACCGCTGTCGGGATGAAATCCTGCAGGGAGTGTGCACTAATTTTTTTCAAAAGTTCATTGTTTTTAAGTTTTTTTTGTGTGATGTTTTGATGTAAAGAGGATACATTTAATGCATGATTTGACTGATTTGATTGCCTGTGTGATAAGAAACCATGTTAGAGATGTGCGTTAGAACCGTCCGTGTAAATAACTGACATTAGACCCAAGAAAACCTTAGGTTTGACCCTTGAAACTGAGTGGAAACACGAAATTTACCCCATGAAAAATGAACTTGAACCCTTGGAAAGCCTTAGAGTTTAGGCCGAAATTGTGAGTAAATCCACGAATTGACGAGCTTGAGATAACTGTGAGAAAAACCCTAATTTTCCCAACCAAAAACCCTAGGTTGGACCCTTGAAATTGGCGGTTATCCTAGGTCAAACCCTAAAACCCAATTAAATTGTGAATATCCAGTGTGAAATCAAAACCTTAGTCTAGGGAAAAATTAAAAGACTGCCAAAAATGGAAAGTTCATTGAGGAGGTTAGAACCTTCTAGAAGGAAGTCCTAGGGAGGGGCCTATAAATAAGTCCAAACTTATTTGTTTCTTCCCCACCCTGTGGATTGCCCTTGTGGATCGTCTCCTCCAGGTATGCTCCTTGTCTATTTCCATTTCTGTTCATTCATGTTCTTTCTCTTACATACGGTAGTGCATCTAAGGAGAGGGAAAGATCCGATTAGCTCTATAGGAATTCACATGAGCTTAAAAGCTTTCATGCTTTCGAGGAAGAGGTAACTTGTGGGGATAACACGCATGAGAAACAGAGAGTTCCTATAAGGGACTTTGCCCATGATTTGAGGATGAATACAGATTCTAACGCTTCAGAGTTTTCATGGCATACTCTAAATGCCCATTAAATCACATTTGTGGATTAGGTCCTTGTAGAATTCTGCTATCCAGAGTTGTTGAGCGTTTCTGTGAACATTCGCATCCTAGTACTGTTATTCAGAAAGAGATTTTAGAAGGTCCAAGAGAGAGAGAAGTAGGACGACTATGGCGGCGCTGATGAGAGAGAAAAGCATAGAGGCGGTTGTTGTGTCTGACGCTGTGGATATGGAAGAGAGAGAGATCCACAGGGTGTAAGCCACCTCGCTATGACCACCCCGCATGCTGTAGAGAGAGAAAACAACGGAGCTCCAAGGCTATCACAGACAGAGAAAGAGAGATTGCCTGGCTGCGTGGCTGGCTACGTGGCGGGGACATGGTGGCGCTATTGCGCTGTAGCACCGCGTGGAGCTCTGACTAAAGAACCCAACAGAAGTCGGGGAGAGAGAGCTATGATCGCGCGCAGATTTGATTTGAGCACGTAGATCTAATTCGCACTGACAGGGATGTCAATGCATACAGAGGTGAAAACGTACGCGGGAGCAAACTTCAGACGTCGAGAAAGCCGTAGAGAAAGAGAGAGCGGATAAAATGGTTTGCTGCTGCCTGTAGAACATCTGGAATCGCAGAGAGAGACGGGAGATACCCAATTGGCGGCGCAGGAGATTCGATAAAGAGAGATCGTAGAGAGAGAGAGAGCACGCAATTGTTTTCGGACGGAGAGCAGAGAGAGAGATGAACTGTCGACAAGGCGTGGAGATAGGCAATGGGGGCGCGAAAAAACTATGGAGAGAATGAGAGGAAAGAGAGAGAGATAAAGAGAGAGATTTACAGGAAGAGTACTCGATATCTTCTTATATGTTTGATCACATGAAACTCATTCTTAATGATCATGCATTTCCACCATAGCAAGCTTTGAATTCTCTTGGTAGTCTATTGCGATGAGGGCCCAATCGAAGGAACATCTTCGTTCATCCTTTTCATGGTTTTTGGAAACTTAAGGCTTATTTTAGAATGAAACTATTACCATCTAAAAACTTGTCAAAATGAGAGAGAGAGAAGATTCGAGCATGTTGGAGAAGGGGAAGAAATTGTTTTGTTAAAATAAAATTAAAAATTAAAGTAGGATTTGATTGAAGATACATATAATCAAAAGAAACAAAAAGAAGTAAGAAAAAGAGATTTACGAAACAAAAAGAAGGATCATACATTTTAAAGGGGAATCTTTTTTCGAGTATGTTTTTATGAATTAGAATGGTACTAATGATTTTTTATATATCCCCATCATGTGGATTGCCCTTGTGGATTGTCTCCTCCAGATTGCTCTTGTGGATCGTCTCCTCTAGGTTTATTGCAGTTTCTGATTATCTGAAGTAAAGAGAAGGGAGGCTATTGCTGAGGGTACCTGAAATAAAGAGCGGATTGAAGACCTAAAGAAAAGCTTGGACTGCGAAGACCGAAGCGGAATCCTGTGGGCGATTTCTCGCACTGTAGCGAGGGATCTATTTTATATACTAGTCAGCCTGCACTGTAGCGGCGGCTTTCATATTGTATCATCGCACCGCACTGTAGCGGTTTTATTGTACCATCGGCCCGCACTGTAGTGGCCTGTTTGTATCACTCATTTTATTGGAGGCTTCAGTTCCGTTTTCGATTGTATCTTCGAGCTTCATCTACATCACCTGTATCACTGCAGTACCCGATCGTCTCTTTCCGACGCCCACGGTCCCACGTCTCGACACTTCCGAGGGGCAAGGGACCCCACGAGGATCGCGCACGCTCCGGAGAGCACAGGCGAGGCGCCCAGCGTGCAGACGCCACTCGTAGGACAGCGAGAACGGTGCACCAGAGCGGGGCCTGATCCAACCCCACGTGCCGGCTTCCCGCCACGACCTCCTTCTTCCCGACACCTGAACCCGACGTAAAGCGAGGCGGTTGCCAGGTGATCCTCAACGCGTCACCCACTCCTTGAGAAGACAGACAGGAACCTCGACATCGGATAGAGACTCCAGGTACTAGCATTTTAAGTTATTTGAATTATTTGCATTGATTCCACGCACTTTAAAAAGAAAGACTGTTTTACTGCTTGACCTTGATCATCCACTTTTTGCATAAGTTTTGATCATACGAGTGTGCACTTTTCCATTGAGGCATAGATTAAGAATCTACTTCTCAGCTTAGATCGTAAGAAGAGGAAAACGAGAATGAATAAAATGATTGAGGACAGTTTAGGAGATATGAAGAGCAAATTAAAGAAATAGAGATTAACACAAATGAATCCATAAAATCAAAATTTGGTATTGTTATAACCCTAATGCAAACTATAAATGCAATATCAGATACTATCCAACTAATGGGCATAAGTATTAAAGACCTAAAAAATGAAATGGATTTTGAGATTTCTGAATTGAAAAATAAGGTTGAATTGTTGACTAACCAAGTTAAGAATCTACAAGCACTGAAATGCGACAATGAACATGAGGTAAATGTCCAAGGCATATCTGCACAGAAAGAGTCTGTAGGCCTTACAAAACCCACGCCTAGAGTGACACCTAGGAAATCAAGTTGGGATGAGAAGAGACCTATTCGTTGCTTTTGGTGCGATCAGTTTGGGCATATGTTTTGGGATTGTCTGGCATATGAAAGTGCATGCAAACATAGACTAGTGAGGGAACATGAAGGTAAAATTTGTAAGTTTCAAGATGAATCCCCTTTACCTTTGAATGTAGGAAAAGGTGGAATGAGAGAATATTTTGAAGAGACTAAAACTAGATCGAAATCAATTCAAAAGATATGGAAACCAAAAACTCATGAAGATAATATAGATCTGATGAACAAAAGAGCTTGCTAACTATTGAGATTCAAGGGAAGCCAAGTGAAGAAACTAAAGGTAGACAAATCAAGGTCGAGAAGCAAAATATTGAGCAGATTTTGAGAGAACAAATGGAAATTGATCATAAAAGAGAGTCTGAAAGAGAGAAATCAAAGAAAGATCAGAATGTATATGTATCATTTGATCCGAACCTTTTAACTAATGAGAATCTATTTGATCAAGAGAAGGTTGCAAAATTACAGTCTCAATTAAACTTTGACAAACAAATTGAACATGAAAAGAGTGAAGAAGAGATTGAAGAAGATAAAAAATGTGATAAACGAGTTAACAAAGCAGAAAAACAGTTGCTTGATGATATTATTGCTCAAATCGAGGGAAATGTAAAAGCGACTGCAAAGTCTTCTAAGTCTTTGAAAAAGAACAAGAAAAGTAGAAATCTAACATTCCAAGATATATTTGCCAATCTTGAATGATGATAGAAGAAGAATCATAATGAAAACGCATGAGAATGATAAAGAGCTATTGAATGTTGATTAATGATGATGATGATGATGATTGACCATGATTGATAAGTGATTCATAACAATTGATGTTGATGATGATTGATGATTAATGAATGAGGATGATTGATCATTCATGATGATAAATGATTGATGAATTATTGGTGATTGATGATTGATGATGGATGATGATGAAAGATAATGATTGATGTTAAAGATGATTGATGATGATGGTTTATGATGATGATGATGATTATGATGATTATGATGATGATGATGATGATGATGATAATACTGATGGCACTGGAGGATACTGATGACACTGGAGGATACGGATGACACTGAAGGATGCTCATGACACTGATGCTGATACTAATGAAGAATGATAGATCATGAAGATGACTTAGAAAAGTTAGATCAATCAATGCTGGAGGATGCTGATGACACTAAGGCTGATGCTGATGAAGAATGATAGACCATGAAGATAAAGAAAAGCTGGATCAAAATGAAGAAAAATGACTAGGTGAAACGTTTCTGATTTGAGATGTGTTTTCTTTCTGATAGAGCATATGCATTGCATTGATGTGTGTGATAAAGATATGTATGAGTTTATGGAAATCATGTAGAATGAAGATAACAAAGATCTATTATGGGTTTGCATGAAGCATGAATGACTAAGAAATTATATGAGTGAGATCAGTTAGCAGACTAGAGACTTTTGGGAGTGAAAGCTTGGGGATGTGATGGCATGCTTAGACCAAGTGCATGTATATACTGATTGATTTGAACACTTAGTGAGTGGGAAACTTTGGATCCTAGTATTTATTTCTTGCGCGATCTTACCTCCATATGGATCATGATTTATAAAGAAACATTCATACTCATGCCAGCTTATTTGTGCGTGTATGTTGTTGGTGCGCTACGATGGGCTAGTAGGCGGGTGGAACCACCTTGGTCGGGTGATCAAGGCCACGAGCCGTAGCTAGTTTCGTTGTAGGCCTGACCTATCTGTTGTCATGCGCCTGTATGGGTCGATAGGCGGGTGGAGTCACTCTGATCGGGTGATCAGAGCCACGAGCTGACGTCGATTTCATGCAGGGCTGACGTTGTGTATGTCGTGCGCTATGTCAGGTCGGCAGACAGGTGGAACGAACTTGGCCGGGCAGACAAGTCCATGAATCGCACCCGATTTCGACATAGGCCGATTTGTGAAAAATAAAAGATAAAAAGAAATGCTGAGCTGAGATGAAGAGGAAAAGAAAAAGAAAAAGAAAAATGAAAAAGAAAAAGAAAAAGAAAGAAAGATCTAATGGAGAGTTGGACAAGTAGGAGATAAATAGTAGGAATCGAGGTATATTCTACAAACTGAGTTAGTAGAAACATATGTATATGCTAGTACTTAGAATGAGCAGTTGGATCTGAACCAGTTGAACAAACAAAAGATCTAGAAAGCCGACGATTTATTCATGTGATTACTTGTCAGATTGCAGACGCAGAAACAGATGATTGTGAAGCTTGAATCTACCTAATTTTCTAAAACTCATACTAATCTTTATAAAAATTGCATGACTACATGAGATCATGATTTGAGTTTTGAAAAGAAAAAGATAAAAAGTGTAAAGAGATTTTAAAAGAACCCTGATACTCTTCTGTTGGATCTTGCAGGTTGGCCCATCGGGACGATGTGCAAGTTTAGCGGGGGCGAATGTCGGGATGAAATCCCGCAGGGAGTGTGCACTAATTTTTTTCAAAAGTTCATTGTTTTTAAGTTTTTTTTGTGTGATGTTTTGATCTAAAGAGGATACATTTCATGCATGATTTGACTGATTTGATTGCCTGTGTGATAAGAAACCATGTTAGAGATGTGCGTTAGAATCGTTGTCGGGTCGTGAGAGATGCTCGGATGGTGGATCAAGTCATCCGCCTAAATCGTTCGGCACACGCGGGGTGTCTGTAGCAAACTCAGGCTTATGGAATTAAGGGCTCTAATGACACAACCATTTAAATTACCTATTTCTATGACTAAACTAAATAGTTTAAATAGCTATGGACCATAAGGACGGGCAGCCTCGTACATAGCAACAGCTTCCTGATATGAGATTGAAACTTCCATAATGGGTTCTTCTACTAAACTTTCAGGTAAGCTAGAGGGTTCTGGTCTGTCTAGAGTTGGCGGAACATTTTCAATATTTTCAATAGTACTGTGCTCAAACTCATGAACTAACTTAGAAGACATCAAGGAAAGTAATGGAAAATTAATGAAACAATATGATGCTAAACTGTTTGAATGAATTAATTGATATGCTAATGGTTCTAATCAATAAATCTAATACAACTGGAAGGCCTAAACAATTGGATAAATGTCTAGTCAGTTGACTAAATGAGAAATAAAATTTAAATGGATCTTTAAGCTGCCGCTTCACTTCAATTGTCTTCACTTCAATTAATTGTAATCTTCAATGTTTCTGAAACAAAACATTAGGGTATTAGTAATATTACAAAAAATCAATAAAACATAAAAGACATACTTCACATACATTAAAGCATACTCATGCTCATGGATTCTAACATACATTCTTGCACATGCTAACATTTAGCTTAGACATACTAACATGTTGATATGATGCAAATATAAACACATTTATGCTTATGCTTAAAAGAACCCATGTACTTACATCTAAACACACATTCTCATTCTAGCATATGCTAACGCATTGCTCAAACATACCCTTTAACATACACTATCATGCATTAAAATCATATCCTAATTCATTTGTGTGCCTCCATGATCACACTCAACTATATATGCAAACATACTTTAATGCATCCTAGCACATCCAATCTTTAGTTCCTATATGTAAATACAGTCACAATCCTAACTTAAAACAATATACAGACATACACACATCCTCACATGAATATGCACATACTTCACATGTATGCTCATACATACTAACATTTGCTAATTCATGCATGTGCTTCGAATACACACATCCTACTTATACTAACCTACATTCTAACCATTTAAATAATAAACTATTAATCTTGCTCATTATTTCATCCATTCATACCCATGCTAATGTATCTCATGTATATGCAACCAATTCATGCTAAAGTAATCACTTGTATAATTAACATTATCTATATAAATTAAACCAAACTATATCTAACAATACACCAAATTATCTCTAAATCTATTTAAGTAATACTATCAATACATTATATATTTAATTAGATTTAATGATTTCTTAATTGCAATAATACAATAATGAATGAATTATAGCTAATTAAGATTAATCTAATCATTTCTTTATCTTTCTTTCTCTATCTCTCTCTCTCTCTCCTTCTCTCTCTCTCTCTCTCTCTCTCTCTCTCTCTCTCTCTCTCTCTCTCTCTCTCTCTCTCTTCTCTTTCCTCTCTCTCTCTCCTTCTCTCTCTCTCTCTCTCTCTCTCTCTCTCTCTCTCTCTCTCTCTCTCTCTCTCTCTCTCTCTCTCTCTCTCTCTCTCTCTCTCTCTCTCTCTCTCTCTCTCTTTCTCTCTCTCTTTCTCTTTCCTCTCTCTCTCTCTCCTTCTCTCTCTCTCTCTCTCTCTCTCTCTCTCTCTCTCTCTCTCTCTCTCTTTCTCTCTCTCTCTCTCTCTCTCTCTCTCTCTCTCTCTCTCTCTCTCTCTCTCTCTCTCTCTCTCTCTCTCTCTCTCTCTCTCTCTCTCTCTCTCTCTCTCTCTCTCTCTCTCTCTCTCTCTCTCTCTCTCTCTCTCTCTCTCTGCGCGCTTCCGTGCGCAGCGCCGTGGAGGGAGGGAGCTTCCTTTCTCTCTCTATCTATCTCTCTGTCCGAGTCAGCGCGCGAATCTCTCTCTATTCGACTCTCTCTGCTCTGAGAAGCTGCCTACACGCGTGAGCAGGCCGCCGCCAAGAGGAAAGGACAAAAAACTCTGATCTATGCGCGTCTGAGCGCCGCCAGACATTCTCTCTCTACAGTGGCTCTGTAGCGCTATCATGTTCAGAAAGAAAACACATCGATCGGCTCATTTCTCTCTCTGTACAGGGATGCGCTCTCTCCAGCCATGATCTAAAGAATTCTGTCGTTGCCCAATCAGATTCTTTCTCTCTCTCTTTGTCGAATCACTCTATGGAGTGCTGTTCCTCTATCATCTCTCTCTACCCCTCTCTCTTCACCACGAGCATCCAAGACCTTCTTCTGCTTCTGTGCCAATAGGAGCACGCTATTCTCTCTTTCAACAGACAATCAGCAGCCACGGTGTCTCTCATTCTTTCTCTATGACGGCGTCTATCTACATCTTCTGAGATATGCAACATTCGACAAAACCATCGCCTATAATATCTCTCCTCATGGGTGTAGAGCATTGCCAGAAGCATTTGTCTGGAGTGTTGTACTTGCATATCTCTCTCTCTCTGCAGTGCGCATGCAAGCATATCTATATCTGCCAGGATGAAGGAGGGGAAGGGAAAGAAGATGCAGGAACTCCAAACTACGATTCTTTCTCTCTCTATGGTGGGATACATAGACGATGGAGATGAAGGAATGAAGCAACAAGAAGAAGAGGAAAATTACCTGAAACAAAACATTAGGAGAAACTTGAGCTCAACACACATTTAAATACATACACAAGTCCTTCCTAATCCACTCTTTTGGTTTTAACTTTTAATCTACAACCACACTTTAATCTCCTTACTTTCACCACACTTGAAATTGACTTTATTTACACAACTCACTTACTCCATTCTTTTAACCTTTTTCATATACACCATTCATTTAAAGTTTCTCTTTAACTTCCTTTAATTGCATCATTTATTCCAACCACTCTTTCAATCACTTTAGTTACACATCTTCTATAAACCATTCTTTTTCCTAGTACTCATATAGACCACTAATTATTTATCCATTTAATTTACCATTTTTAATTTAATTAGCCTATATTTCTTATTTTAAATAAATCATTTAATTCAATCTTAGTTTAAGGGTTTAATTAATTAGAACCTTAGTATTAAATGCACATACATGATTAAATAATTAATTAAATTAGTTATAGATTAATTTCCTTAAATATTAATTATTTTAACCCTTGAAACATTCTAAAACCCTAGAAAACCTACTTAAACCCATCAGAAACTCATGAAAACCCTTTAAAACCCTTCTAAACCCTATCTCTAACCCATGATAAATCATCTAAACCCTTAACATTAACCCAATGGAATCATTTAAGATCCTTTGGATTAATCCTACTGACTTAACTTATATAAATTTATGAAACCCTAGGGGTATATACTCATATGTCTTATATGTATCAATTTAAAACACTCATTAAATGAGTAATTAGGGTAACCCTAATATGAACACATATTATTCATCATTTCTTGTACCTGCAAACACTTCAAAAATAGTTAATTTAATCCAGAATCAACTGTTCAACAGTGAAAAAGAGGTTTAGAATTCACCAATTAAGTTGTTTTCATTTTCTCTGGTCATCAACTAGAAGATGTAAATCTTTCCGACATCCACCGCCACCAAACCTGCACATCGTCCTCGATGGGCCAACTTGCAGATTGAGGGAAGCAGCATGTTCAATGATTATCCTGAAATTAAATCATAGAACAACATCAAATTCTTTTATAAACATATTTTAAATGATCAAATTTTTAATCTTTTCAACATGCACATGAAGTTTATTATATCTGGCAATGAAAACATATCAAAGTATAAAGGTAAACTAGTAACCTGTTCAGTCAACAAACATTAATTTACATTTCATCCATTTATAAACTATGTAAAGATTAGTATAAAACAGAATTCATTTTCATTCATTCAAATGCAGGTTTCGTCATATATATGCATTCACATATGAGCAATCAAGCATGCCAAAGAAATCTACTAAATCTACTTGGACAGACAGCCGCCTTGTATGCCCAATTTTAATCACTAGATGTTTTTTTTTTACAACTAATTTCTTCATATAAATATGATATAAACTTCATATCGATAATAAATGTAAATACCTTTTTGGGGTGGAAGAAGGTATAACTTCCATGTCAATATTCTTTTTTTTTTTTTCGCTACTTTTTTGTTTTAAAGGGGAAAGGCTTAACCCCTTAATCCGAGCTAAGGATCTAGCTGCATGGACAAGAAAGATCTAGGTTTTCACAGACATGTATCATGCAACAATATGCTCCTACATATATACAACTACTTTCGTTATCTAAATGAACTACAAATCCTTTTATTTTTAACAAATCTCACTTAATCTATAAATGTAGAAATATAAATTATGTCTATTTTCCTAATATGGTTAAATAGAGTCCTTTATAAATTAATATTCTTCATTCCAGATTTTATCAATTAGTTTTATATGAATGCAAATAAAATACGTAAAACAAAATTTTAAGACAAAGAAAAATACAACCTAAAATCAATTTTATCTTCAATCTGCTTCATCTTCAATTTGCTCATCTTTATGCATCTTAATTTGTTCTTCAAAGACCTGTTAAAACTCAACCAGCAACAGCTAGACACGCAAAATTAATAAATTTCATATTCAAATCTTTTCTTGGTTTTCCTGCAAAAGAAACCCACACTAAAGAAATTCATTCATACATAATTAATCATGCTCATCATCAAACATTACTTCATACATTTCATCATCTCTTTGTTTAAATAATTTAATTCTTTTGCCAGCAATTAAGTTTTTAAGAGGCGTGCCATCTAATTCGCGTAAGGCATACGTTCCATTATCATAGGTTTTGACTACCACATAAGGTCCAAACGAACGTCTTTTTAGTTTTCTACGGGCATCATACTGAGAATCAAACGTACTATCATACAGTAAAACCCAATCATTAACATAAATCGGCTTTGGCCTTAACCTATGTGATTTATCAAAATACTTCTTGTTTTTCAATCGAGAATCTTTTAGTTTAACTATAGCCTCTTCTAAACGTTCATTCCCTTGCTCTAACTGCTGGATTCGCAGAGCTAATAAATCTTCTGTCGACAAATTATCTTCCCATGGTAACGTAGTCCAAGTAAGAATTTGCGTATGCACAGGAAAAATTGGTTTCTGGCAATACATCAACTCTGCCGGCATATACCCCGTTGTTCTAGTGCAGGTCATTCTATCGGCCCACAATGCAAATGGCAGATAAGTTGGCCAATTCTCAATTTCTCCATTACAAGCTTTGGAAATTGCTTTAATAATAGGAGAATGCCCTCGCTCAATCTTCCCATTAGCTTCAGGGTTGTAAGAACTAGTAAGGGCTAAGCGAATACCATGCCTAGCAAAGAATTCTCTAGCCTCCTGCGCATCTAACTCTCCCCTATCAGCCACTACCTTTTCTACATAACCAAATCGTGAAATGACATCCTCAAGAAGAAATTTGCATACATTCAAGGTTGTCTTAGATCTTAAAGCTCGGCCTTCTACATGATTCGTAAGATCTTCACGTGCCAAGACTATATATCTCATCTTATTGATACCTTTGGGCATGGTAACTAAATCTACAACCCATTTATAATGGATGCATGGTGGATAGGTAGGATGCAACGGATCCCTATGTTTGACTGAGGAATGAATCTGACATATGTCACATGAATTCACATAATCTTTAACAGTAACATAAATCCCTGGTCACCAGTATCCTTCTCTAATTTTTTCATACGTAGCTACAAAACCTTTATGTCCTGCCCATAAAGTATCATGCATACTCTTCATGACTTGTAACTGAAGATCCTTAGTACCTAGTACTCATTGTGGCAATCTAATTTTTCCCCTCGCATGTCTCCAAATGAAACCATCTTTCAGAAAAAAGTTGTAAGCTCTTTTCCTAATATTCCGAAATCTATTTGAAGACCATGAAGGTGCCCTAACCAAAGTACTTAAATACTTTCCAATATCCTGCCACTCTCCTTCGTATTCTTCAATATTAAACTGTTCATATGCGTATGCTTTAGAATCATAATTAATTGCATTTATTTCTAATTCTGTTTCTTCCTCATTATCAAATCTAGCTCGAGAAAGCATATCAGCCACAGGATTAGATTTACCTGCAATATGTATCAAAACAGGATTTATAAACTTGATGTATGAAATCCATCTAAGCATGGCAATGTCGGGTGATGAACAGTTTGTAATCATTCCAATCAGAGGTAGACAATCTGTTTCAACTATTACATTTGCACCTATGAAATATTCTTTATCAGATTTTAATGCCGTGACTAAACCCCATAGTTCTCGTTTAATTTGCGGATAATTTCTTTGCGTATCGTGTAAAATCTTTGCTCCAAATCTCACAGCATACCTATTGCCCTCTTCATCGTCCTAACCAATAACCCATCCTATTCCTATAGGGCTCGTATCAACAGTTAAAATGATAGGCTTTTGATCAATATAATCTACTCGCTTTAAAATAGGAGCTTCAAGAAGTAATTTCTTTAACTTTTTCATAGCTTTTGAGTGTTCTTCAGTCCAAAGAAACTTTCGATTCTTCCTTAGTAAAGCATAAAGACAGTTTGCAATATGTGCATAGTGTGGGATCCAGATGGCATAAAACACACAAGCACCAAGGAATCGTCTTACCTCACTAATATTACTACAGGTTTCAGAAATCTTGTTTATAGCGTCGACTTTAGGTGGATATGGCCTCCGACCGTAATGTCCACATAAATGCCCAACTATAAGTACCTCATTGACACCAAAAATAGATTTCTCAATGGAGATGTGAGACCAACCTCTTCAAATCTCTGGAAAATCCTTTCACAGTCAGAGACATGATCTACCACAAACTTCCTGCAGCCAGAGGAATCTAAAGTTTCATCTTTCGCATTCTCAATACATCCTTTAATAGGAATGTCATCAATAAATGGCATGGCTATATTAGGAATGAAGTCATGTAATACTGAATTCATGGCGTTCATCATATGCGCTACTGAATTAGTAGCTCCTTGCGGCAAAGTGCACATGCGAACTAAGCCTAAAGGAGTTTTCATGGTCGTAATGTCTCTACTTTCAATAGCAAGCTGAAATTGATCGTAGCCAGAATACAAGTCTCCCATTGAGTAAATGGCATGACCAGCAAAGGCTTCAGCGAATTCTCCTACAATGGCCCAGTACCTACATTCCTAATAGTAACCTTGTTAACAGGTTGTAAATCTTGAATGAACCGTAACTTGCCATTTTTCTTTGGAACAGTAAACCACCTATTTGAGTAGGGTGCAGACGATGGCTCTAAAATTCGCATGTGAATCTTTTCCTTAAGAAGCCGCATTAACTCTGGTAAATGGGCTTTCAGAACAGGTATGGGTCGAAGATTCCATGGAATGTGAGGCACTGTAAAGATGATCATTGGTGGTATAATTTTTGGGTCTGCACAACCTATCTCATGGGAATATAAAGAAAATGCCTTTCCATGCTTTCTAATCACTCTTTGAAATAGTTCACGTTCCTCGGGTAACAAAAAATTTTCATCATTTCCTATCTTGATTAGCTTTAAAGTTTCTTCTGTGAAAGTATGACCTATATTTATGCGCTCTCTTAAATAAGGATCATTGGTAACTTTCCTAAACTTCTCTTCACTCTCTCGTGGTAATGATTGGGCAATCGGTTTAATTTTTTTATCAACGGTTTTGTATTTTGTATTTACTTTTGCTTCCTTTTCATTACTCATGACAAATTTAATAATCAAATCATATTCTTCAATAGAATTTAAAAGTACAAATCTAAAATTTTCTTTTTCATGCAAAATATTTTGAAGTTCTTCAATCAATGAGTTTGAAGATAAAGTTTCAATTACGGTTTCAATGTGTTCATCAGATGAAATGAATCCTTTCTCTTTATAAAATTTTTCATAATGTTTTATAATTTTTTAAGGAATTTGTTTATAATGACTGAATTGCAAATATGATGAAGGGAAATACAAAGAAAAACTATCTAAAGTATCTACAGATGGGTGCGAGACATCAAACCAAGAACCACCGTTGTCTCACTCAACAGTGGCATCTAGGCAAAATTTTGATCATAATAAGTTCCAAACTCACAAAGAGGCATATGATCTTCGCGTATCTTTTCATGAGAACGGATGGGCGTCTTCCTAATTTGCTCCCTATTTCGTACATGTTTGGGCTGACTATCATAACTTGGAGCGATTGTAGATCATCTTTAGATCTAATTCTTGCGTATGCTGAGCCGTCATCTATTACTTTAGTCTCCATTCTGGCTTCACATATAAATGGTTGACCTAAGATAATTTCATAAGAGAAGTTGTCCTGAATGAAAAAGTGGAATGTCTCAGAGATTCCACCTATCATTAGAGGTATGTTGGCACATGCTCCTAGGAGTGATCCACAACCATTGTCCGCGGTTCGCATTATCCAGCCATGATTTTTATCAATAGGCCATTTAAACTTATCATATAATCCTTTCGAAATCACATTGATTTCAGACCCAGAATCAATTAGGGCTAAAGTAGAATATGATCTCTTCTGATCTCCTAAGTTAACTTTAATCTCCGGTGTGCCTCTCGCCCAAAAACTTTTTCTAAAATCACTCTCTGAGTTTTTTATTTCATCATCTGGTACAATCGGCCCTAAGAAATTTTTGTTCACATTAAAGGTATTATCTTCTTCATCTTCTGAGTCTAAAAGAGATTCATGAATCAAGTGAGTTACATCGGCAACATCTTGCATCTCTACCTCTTGTGACAGAGGGAATCTCTTCCTTTTAATTAGTTTAATAAAATTTTCCTTAAATTCAATTTTTGCTATTGAGAAGATTTGTTCTAAAGTGATTGTTACTGCACTTTTTAATAAGATGTCATACAATATTTCTTTCGAATCAACTTTTTGTTCAAGTTCAGAAATAAGAATAGCTTTCGGTACTCGTTTTGGTTTCTTTTCTGGTTTCTCTTCAGGTTTTGTTTCAGTTCTAGGAATTTGCTCTACTTTGTTTGATGTTTGAATTGGCTCACTAAACACAGGTTGTTTACCCTCCCTAATTTCTTTTCTTCGCTCCTCATTTGTTTTAGAACTTTCGCCTTGTTCAAACTGAACTTTTTTAGGCTTTGGCTCATCTCTCATCTTACTTCTAGTCATTCGTCTACCTGAATCATTTATATCTTGCTCATCATCCCTCTTTCTTTTCTCTTCAACATTCGCAATATGCGAATATATCGAGAATTGATCGACAGGAGAGTTCCACACAGTTTTCTGCATAATATCATCTCTCGCCTTTATCAAAGCTTCAATTGAGTAGTTCCTCGTTTCCCTTGTTTGTTCGGAATCAGAGTCACTATCAACATATTCTAGTTTAACAACAGAAGCAGATTTCGAAGACTCAGAAAGGTTTTCATACAGCTTTTGCATCCCTCCCTTTCCCCAATTGGCAGCTAAGGGTAAATGTGTTCTATAGTCGCACAATCGCTTGTCAATATCAATTACAAGTCTTTTCTCTTTCGCATCTTTCAATGCTTCACATGTGTAAGTCAAATGATCTGTGGCATCGCACGAGATACATCTCCTCACATTGGCATTTCTCCTTTCATTGAAATTTCTTTGGTTAAATGCTTGAGGAATCGGTTGAGGAATTGGTTGGGGTACAACTGGAGGATTAGGAGGTATAAAAGGTGGATTAGGAGGTACTAATGGATGATTCGGAGCTACTAATGGTGGATTTGGAGCATTACTGGTTGAGGATAAATAGTCAGATGAGCTTGCATTGCAGGTTTATCTTGAAGGTTTAAAGCATACACCACATTCTGCAAAGCTGCTACCTCTTTAGACATATTCTCATGCATATGCATCATATTGTCCAACTTGTTAAACAAAATCTCAAATTGTAACTCGGTTGGTACTCTAGATGTAGATGTTGTAGGCTCAACTTTTGAATCTATATGAGTATCCCTAGTTGCCTGAATCGGAGGAAAACTGGAAGATGGTTGAGACATCGATTCATAAAGGAGTGTTTTACGTTGGATCATGTGAGCAACCGCCTCAACTATAGTTTTTACTACACCCCAGTCATCTGTAAGCCCATATTTCTTTCCCGGTTCTTCAAGCCTACGCTCAACCTCTACCCTTATATCTGGAGTCAAGATTTTAAGGAAATATAAAATGATATCTGGGGTAAGGGCAACTCTATCCTGTTCAGGTAATTGAGAGAATCTTTTCATAAATTCACTATGGAGTTGAGTTAACGAAATGTGAGGCTTAGGTGAACTAATCCATTTCATAAATCCTTCTCTACTATGTTGACTGTAGTCTTCTAAGTAGAATTCTTTATGCAGCTCTTTTCTAAACTCATCCCATTCCTTATTGTCATGTATATCCATAATAGCTTTTACAGTACCTATGGCCAGATGTCTAAGATAGGATTTCCACTTTGTTTCAGGTAAACCGTGTAACTTAGCTAATTCCTCAAACGTGTCTAAATAATTTGTAACATTCATACCAGTAAATTTCCCTTTATCCTTTAATAACGTTTCAACTACCTTTTGTCCTTGCGTCTCGTGCATCATAATTTGAAATAGCTCGTCCATTTTTGAAGTTTGTTTTGACCTAGCTTGAACAATTCTAACTATATCCTGAACTTCTTTTGTTACTCTTTCCTTATGTTCAGCTACTAATTCTGAAATTCTGTTAGAGTCCAGTTTGATAAGTTTATACTATGCCAATATGCTTCAAGTAAAGCTATGATTAACGCTTAACCTATGATTAACAAACAGTTGCCTTTAACCTATACCAATAATTTAACCTTAAATAAAATTTTGCACCCAAGAATGTAAGGGTAAAGAAATTATACCAACTGCTCGAAGATGACGCTCAAAACAGTGCTTTCTGTGAAATTTAATACATTTATTGATTTGAATCAAAAACCTAAATACATAGTTTGCTAAAAATGGGTGCAAACGTTTTGTGCTTCAATTGTTGATGAAAGGGGTGGCGCGACGAGGTTCTCCTACTTGCCAATCTTCGTGGAGGCGCTCAGGTCACCAGACCAGCCCTCGACACCAAGAAGATTGCAAGCTCACGTAAATGCCACAACTTCCACGGATGAAGACGCAGCTGCACTGATGTAAAATCGTATGAATGTATATGCAATGCAAAATTTAAAATTTATACCTGAGCTTCAACACCGTTTGTTTCACGTCGGGTTCACCAATGTCGGGTCGTGAGAGATGCTCGGATGGTGGATCAAGTCATCCGCCTAAATTGTTCGGCACACGCGGGGTGTCTGTAGCAAACTCAGGCTTATGGAATTAAGGGCTCTAATGACACAACCATTTAAATTACCTATTTCTATGACTAAAATAAATAGTTTAAATAGCTATGGACCATAAGGACGGGCAGCCTCGTACATAGCAACAGCTTCCTGATATGAGATTGAAACTTCCATAATGGGTTCTTCTACTAAACTTTCAGGTAAGCTAGAGGGTTCTGGTCTGTCTAGAGTTGGCGGAACATTTTCAATATTTTCAATAGTATTGTGCTCAAACTCATGAACTAACTTAGAAGACATCAAGGAAAGTAATGGAAAATTAATGAAACAATATGATGCTAAACTGTTTGAATGAATTAATTGATATGCTAATGGTTCTAATCAATAAATCTAATACAACTGGAAGGCCTAAACAATTGGATAAATGTCTAGTCAGTTGACTAAATGAGAAATAAGATTTAAATGGATCTTTAAGATGCCGCTTCACTTCAATTGTCTTCACTTCAATTAATTGTAATCTTCAATGTTTCTGAAACAAAACATTAGGGTATTAGTAATATTACAAAAAATCAATAAAACATAAAAGACATACTTCACATACATTAAAGCATACTCATGCTCATGGATTCTAACATACATTCTTGCACATGCTAACATTTAACTTAGACATACTAACATGTTGATATGATGCAAATATAAACACATTTATGCTTATGCTTAAAAGAACCCATGTACTTACATCAAAACACACATTCTCATTCTAGCATATGCTAACGCATTGCTCAAACATACCCTTTAACATACACTATCATGCATTAAAATCATATCCTAATTCATTTGTGTGCCTCCATGATCACACTCAACTATATATGCAAACATACTTTAATGCATCCTAGCACATCCAATCTTTAGTTCCTATATGTAAATACAGTCACAATCCTAACTTAAAACAATATACAGACATACACACATCCTCACATGAATATGCACATACTTCACATGTATGCTCATACATACTAACATTTGCTAATTCATGCATGTGCTTCGAATACACACATCCTACTTATACTAACCTACATTCTAACCATTTAAATAATAAACTATTAATCTTGCTCATTATTTCATCCATTCATACCCATGCTAATGTATCTCATGTATATGCAACCAATTCATGCTAAAGTAATCACTTGTATAATTAACATTATCTATATAAATTAAACCAAACTATATCTAACAATACACCAAATTATCTCTAAATCTATTTAAGTAATACTATCAATACATTATATATTTAATTAGATTTAATGATTTCTTAATTGCAATAATACAATAATGAACGAATTATAGCTAATTAAGATTAACCTAATCATTTCTTTATCTTTCTTTCTCTATCTCTCTCTCTCTCTCTCTCCTTCTCTCTCTCTCTCTCTCTCTCTCTCTCTCTCTCTCTCTCTTCTCTTTCCTCTCTCTCTCTCTCTCTCCTTCTCTCTCTCTCTCTCTCTCTCTCTCTCTCTCTCTCTCTCTCTTTCTCTCTCTCTTTCTCTTTCCTCTCTCTCTCTCTCTCCTTCTCTCTCTCTCTCTCTCTATCTCTCTCTCTCTCTCTCTCTCTCTCTCTCTCTCTCTCTCTCTCTCTCTCTCTCTCTCTCTCTCTCTCTCTTTCTCTCTCTCTCTCTCTCTCTCTCTCTCTCTCTCTCTCTCTCTCTCTCTCTCTCTCTCTCTCTCTCTCTCTCTCTCTCTCTCTCTCTCTCTCTCTCTCTCTCTGTGCGCGCTTCCATGCGCAGCGCCGTGGACGGAGGGAGCTTCCTTTCTCTCTCTATCTATCTCTCTGTCCGAGTCAGCGTGCGAATCTCTCTCTATTCGACTCTCTCTGCTCTGAGAAGCTGCCTACACGCGTGAGCAGGCCGCCGCCAAGAGGAAAGGACAAAAAACTCTGATCTATGCGCGTCTGAGCGCCGCCAGACATTCTCTCTCTACAGTGGCTTTGTAGCGCTATCATGTTCAGAAAGAAAACACATCGATCGGCTCATTTCTCTCTCTGTAGAGGGATGCGCTCTCTCCAGCCATGATCTAAAGAATTCTGCCGTCGCCCAATCAGATTCTTTCTCTCTCTCTTTGTCGAATCACTCTATGGAGTGCTGTTCCTCTATCATCTCTCTCTACCCCTCTCTCTCTTCACCACGAGCATCCAGGACCTTCTTCTGCTTCTCTATTTTTTCTCTTTGCAACACCATTGTGTTCTGGCATGTAGCAATAGTGAGTTGATGAGATATACTTTTGTCTTCTAGAAAAGACCTAAATTTTTTAGACATGTACTCTCCTCCTCGATCGCTTCTCAAAATCTGGATCTTTGACTGACTTTAATTTTAACCATAGCTAAGAACTTCTTGAAAGTAGGAAAAACCTCTGATTTCACTTTAAGACCATTGTTGAGGGGTGTGAAAGGAGGCAACCACTTATCAGAACTAACTTGCAATAGTCTCACTATGTGACTAAACGCAAGGTGTTTCTTTGTGTACCTTAGGGACCAAGATGAGTTTTTAGTGTGCGAGGAGTGACCAACTATAGTTTAATATGCTATTTAAGTTTAACCTACGAGTATAAGGTCCATAAGGAAGTGAAACTCTATACCTAGAAGCAGCATCATGATATGATTGCAAGACTAATTCTTCCTCACTTAACCGATCTTTAATGAGTTCAACCACGTCGTTTTCAGTTTGAATAGATTGATTATTTCTGTTAAAGGGTGGGGGGAACAAATCCTCACTGTTCTTAGGTTCAAGTAATACGATTGACAGCAAAGGTAAAACTCTAGATAACCGATGATCATATACTAGAGAATGTAAAGTTTCATCAACAACAGGATTTTTAACTAATTCTTCTACTATTTCATCATTCATTTGGTTCTCGTTGGTTTGAGTAGTAGTATTTTCTAAATGATCAGGTAATAGAGTCTCTAAAATAAAGGAGGTATGTATGTTCTCTTCATTAATAGATTCATTTAAAGATTCATTATTTGCGAACATGAGAAATAAAGTCTAAAGTAATGTGTAGATTGATAATTGAATTGTTAAGTCCTCAAAACAAAAATAATCCTATACAAGTGCTTTGTGAAAAAGTGAAAATAAAAGAAGTCGCATAAATGCAGCTCCTAATCAAAATCTCATAGATTTCATCAAGTCGTCACTGCTCATCAATTCTTCTTCAAATGTGTGCAGGAAATAACATTCGAAATAAAAAAACACAAGTATGTCTTTACTAACATAAAACACTCATTCATTTTCATACAATTACTATGTTTATGCACGTTACTCATAACTACTTGCACTTACGCACTATAATTATACTTAATTTTATATGTACTTCTTACTAATATGTCCCTATCTCATATGCATGCACACATGCACATGCTTTACCTATTTAATTACATGTTAATTTACATTTATCCTATATTAACACGCATTCATTTTCATCAAGTTAACATACACTTAGACGCATGCTAACTTATGCTAACTCTTTCTCTCATACTTCTATATTAATACACACTCACATCTATGCACATATACATACTCCTATTCTTGAAGCATATGCATCTAACATTATGCATTCAGGTTAAGCTACATTTATCTTATATGTATAAATATCTATATGCATACACACATGCATATAGTTAAGCACATAGGGATGCAAATCCATACTAACTCATCACTAATATATAGATGCATTTACTTATACATGTCTTAATGATGTACATTCCTAGTAACATTCATGCACATGCATACACAACACATGTATTTATACATATACATGTATTTATATGCAATTATGCTCATACATTCTCTTGCATGCTCATACACCTTAACATAATCATTCTATCTCATACATCATTCTAACATGTATCTCTCATCATTCTCATACTCTTTATACTCTCAGTCTCATTTATGTTACCACACATATTTTCATATGCATATATTAACATGCATTATTATGCAAATGTACATGCAAACACATATGCTAATGCATACTAACACATAGATGCATTCATGCACATGCATTCACAACATTACTCATGCACATACGCATAGCTTCGTATATGCATATACACTTACACATGCATTTACATTCTTAATACTCATGCATATGATCATGCATACATCAAACACATGCATTCATCATACATACACATGCACTCATGCATATGCATTCATATTCAATACACATGTACTCATGCACATGCATACTCATCACACATACACATGCATACATGCATATGCATTCTCATCACACATACACATGCATACATGCATATGCATTCATCTTCAATACACATGCACTCATGCACATGCATACTCATCACAAATACACATGCATACATGCATATGCATTAATCACACCTCTTCTATGCACATGCACACAATATATATGCACATCCATTTAAAATGCACCTCGGCCCATGAAATCCTATCTACATATGCATCTAAGGTATTCTCATAACTACATTAATTTACCACACACATACCATACTCATGCACACTTCATACAAACTCCGTTGTTATCATGCATACATATGCATCTAACTTCACACATGCTCATGCCTTTGAATCATTCATACACATTCATCTTACACTTATGTACATGCATATATTACATAAAAATGCATTGATGCTCTTATGCATTCATGATCCTTAATATGCATATGTATATATGCTCGCATATTCTTATTCATTACATATACATGCACCTATTTTCAACCATTTATATCCATTCTCATATATGTATACTGTTAAAAATAAAGAAGTAAGCTCGTATATATTTTTGCAAAAAGGATTTTCTTCAAGTAGAAGGAAAATACAAAAATGAAAATAGAAGCATTTACTTCAGCAAGTAGTGGAGGCTAAAAGAGAATCATTCAAAAGAGAATCAAATCAAAAAATTGAACTGTAAGAGGAGTGGCTGTCCAAAGTAGTGGAGAAATGATGGAGAAGAGCTCTCAAACTCATCATGAGAGTTTTTGGTCACTTGGCTATAAAAGAGGCAAGAGAGGACACTCAAGAATAGAGGAAGAAGGCGTGGCAGCCCCCTTGTAGCTACTTCAATTGTTTTGAGTCATTTCGTTTAGTTTACTCTCATAGAGTATGTCCAGCCGCACACCCATTTTTGGGTAGTCTATTTGTAAGAGTCATATCTCTCAATATATGTATCCAATTTTAGTGTTTAAACATTCGTTGAAAAGTTTATCTTGAGTACTTCTTTTGTCTAGATCAGTTTTATAAAATTCTTTATGCTCTGTGAGTTATTCAGGTTTTAGTGAAATCTAGTTTTTAGCTTAACTGAGTGGACAGTTGGTACCAGTTTTCATTTGAAGGTTCTGCTGTTGGCAAGATCTTGATCTTGAGAAGGTCTTCTACACTTTCCGCTGCGATTAGGAGAGGAATTCTCCAACAATTGGTATCAGAGCATTGGTCCTTGAAGAGGCAAAGCATTGGAGCTGAATTAAAGCAAAGGAGCAGCTACAAATCAAGGGGGAGCTTCGTGAAGTCAAGAGAGAGCGCCACAACATACTTGAGATAAACTTCAATCTTGGAAGTTTTCAATGGCTGATTTAGGACAACAAGTTGAGAAGTTAGACAAAGACAATTTTCAGTCTTGGAGGTATAGAATGATAAATTACCTTAAAGGTAAAGGTTTATGGAGTCTAGTTAGTGGAGACGATCCACAACCGGTGGACCTTGAAGATCCCAACATTACTCCGGCACAAAGGAGGACAATTTGCTGATTGGGAAGAGAGGAATCGAAGGGTGATGTTCCTCATCTCACAAGTTATTTCTAACACTATGATTGGTCATGTGCAAAGCTTACAAACAGCCAAGGAAGTTTGGGAAGCATTGGAGAAGGTGTATGCTACCTCAACAAGGTCTCGGAGGATGCAACTCAAGAACGAGCTCAACAACATGAAGAAAAGTTGAAACCAAAGCATTAGTGAGTATACATTGAGGATCAAGGAGCTTCGAGATCAGCTAGCATCAGTTGGATGCAAGATAGAAGAGGAAGACAACGTCCAAACAGCCCTCAATGGCTTGAGAAGTGAAGAAAAGTGGAAGTCCCTCATCACAAACATTCTTTATAGAGATCCTCTACCGACATTCGACGAGATTATACCAAATTTTGTGTCTGAAGAGGTTGCTCAACAAGGAGAAGGCAACAAAGGTAAGGATAGCCATAGTCAAATGTTATATGCAGGAAGAGGTAGAGGAAGGAACTCAAGAGGAGGCTCGAGAGGAAGAGGAAGAAGCTACAACAACACAAATTTCAGCCAACACAACTCGGAGGACAACAAGGACAACTCAAATGACAATGCACATGGAAGAGGTCGAGGAAGAAATAGAGGAAGAGGTCGAGGTTCATACAATCCTCATAAAGGTATAACATGTTATCATTGTGGTAAACTAGGACATTATGCAAATGATTGTTGGCAAAAGAATGGAAGGCTGAATGGAGGCAACCAAAGGAGCCAAAATAACTATGCGAGTACATCAAGTGAAGGAGACAAGCAAACCATGCTTGCCATGAAGCATGACTACAACAACTCGAGAAGTGATGACCAGAAATGGTTCATAGATTCAGGTTGCAACAACCATATGACATGCCAAGGAGATTTATTCACAAAGCTACAAGCTCCAAGTGGAAAAGGATGTGTGGAGACCGGCGATGAAACTCAACATGCAATTGAGCATGTTGGAGATATCAAGCTTGGAGATAAAAAGGTATTGGCTGATGTTCTTCATGTTCCTACTATTGCAAAGAATTTGATTTCAGTAGGACAAATGGTAGAGAAAGGATATCATGTTATCTTCAATGAAAAAGGCTGCTTTATAAAGAATCCAAAAGAAGGATTCAAGGTCATTGATCAAGGAAGGAAAGAAGGAAGGATGTTCACTTTGGACATTCAACAACCGCATGGAAAGGTGATGTATATTCAGTTTGGAAACAAGAGGATTGCTGAAATCGATTTGTGGCACAAAAGGTTTGGACATATCAACATTCCCAAGCTCAAGGACATGAGAAACCATGAAGTGGTAAGAGGTCTTCCAAGATTCAATGATGCCGGACTACATGATTTTTGTGAAGCATACCAACTAGGAAAGCAAACTCGACAACCATTCAAGAAAAGCAACTATGTGGCAAGGAATGTCCTCGACTTGATACACAGGGATGTATGGGGACCATCAGAACAATCATCAGTGGCTGATAATAGATATTTTGTCACTTTTATTGATGATCATTCAAGAAAAGTATGGATGTTTTGCATAAAACAAAAATCAGATGTGTTCTCCATGTTCAAGAGATTTAAAGCACAGGTAGAAAAGGAAACAGGACGCTACATAAAGACCTTGAGGTCCGATGGAGGAGGAGACTATTTCTCCAAAGAATTTTCAGATTTTCTTTATGAAAATGGCATCAAGAGACAATTTACATGTAGGTACACACCTCAACAAAATGGAATAGCTGAAAGGAAAAATCAACATATCACAGAAGTTGCAAGATGCATGCTCAACGAGATGAAGATGCCACTAAACTATTGGGCTGAAGCAACTAGTACGGCCGTTTATTTGATGAACAAGTGCACAACGGCTGGAGTGCATAATCTAACTCCTGAGGAGGTTTA
>CM035423.1:37821669-37894169 GCA_020310875.1 Ceratopteris richardii | reverse complement strand
TCAAGAGAAAAGATTAGTCAAATCAAACAAATGCATCAAAAGGATTTGAGAGAGATAATAGTTAATGAGTCTCCAAACAAAACTTTTTTATTTTTCTACATGTTAGTTTGAGTGTGGAAATCCTTCCGACATCTGCCCCCACCAAACCTGCACATCGTCCCAATGGGCCAACCTACAGGTCATGGAAGGTAGCATCAAATTCTTTGGAAAAATCTTAACAAATAAGTCTAAATAAGATGATGAAAAATGATTCTAAATTCAAATTAAGTTTTTGATAATAATGAAAATTCATAAAATTATGTAAATGTGAATAGGAAATCACTTTGTTCGATGCATATAGATAAAAGACAAATTTAGAAAATCCTATCATATTCATTTAGAAAGTCATGGTACTTACCGTTCCAGTAGTAGACCTCCTCTTCATATAGCTCGCAATACATTTTAGAAGTGATTTCAAGACCACAACTGAATAATTTTTTTCTTTTTCTTTTTCTTTGTCTTTTCTTTTTTCTTTTTCTTCTTTTTCTTCTTTTTCTTCTTTTTCTTCTTTTTCTTCTTTTTCTTCTTTTTCTTGCGACAACGATTAATGTACTGATTGATGTATTCATTTTTCTTTCTTTTTTCTTCGCAAATTTTTTGTTTAAGGGGAAAGGCTTAACCCCTAATCAAAGCTGAGGATCTAGAAGCATGCTACAGTCAGAACTAGGATCTCATTTGCTAAATGGTTTCAGAAAATAAAGAAGCCTACTTGTATAAAGTAAATTTACTTTTACTAAGGATCGTAGGTCAAGTGTTCCTCTCTCCTATCCTCATAATAAATTATAACTTCTCTAAATTGAACATTCAACTTGCATACACATTCCTACTTTGATTTCTTTTTCATTATCTACATAATTTTAATAAATTTCCTTTTATACCAGAAACAAATCATTTCCGAATTATGAAATGCATAAAAGAAACTTTTTATATTAAAAATAAAGAATGATTGTAATTATTTCACCTAATTATGCTTCATCTTCATCTTCGTCTTACAAGAAGTCTTCATCCAGCTCGCACTCACTACTTACCCTTCTTTTAAATAGTTTTATCCGCTTTCCTACAATCATATTTCTTAAAAGAGTACCATCAAGTTCTCGTACTTTATATGTACCTATCTCAAAAACAGAAACAACAACATATGGCCCAAACGAACGTTTAGTTAATTTACAGTGTGCATCATATTGAGTCTCAAAAATACTATCATATAAAAGCACCCAATCCCCACTCTCTATTGGTTGTGGCCTTAGTCAATGTTTCTTGTCAAAATAAATTTTATTTTTCAATCATGATGTTTTTAATTTTGTAATAGCTTCTTTTAAAGTTTCATTACCTTGTTTTGATTGTTTAATCCTTAACGCTAATAACTCTTCTCTTGAAACATTGTCTTCCCATTTTAAGCTCATCCGATTTACTATCTGAGTATGTATAGGAAATATCGACTTTTGACAGTACATAAGTTTAGCCGGCATAAAACCAGTTGTTCTCGTGTATGTCATCCTATCGGCCCATAGAGCAAATGGGAGATATTTAGGCCATTTTCCAATATCCCCATGGCATGTTTTGAAATAGCCTTCACTATGGACGGATGACCTCATTCAATCTTTCCATTTACCTCTGGATTTTAGGCAGTCGTAAGAGACAATCGAATTCCATGGTGTGCAAAGAACTCTCTTGCCTCTCTATCGTCTAGCTCACCTAGATCTGTTACTACTTTTTCTACATATTCAAATCTGGATAATACTTCTTCTAAAATGAATAAGCATACATTGTAAGTAGTATTAGAACGAAGTGCTCTACCCTCAATGTGATATGTTAAAACTTCACGTGCAAGAACGATGTATCTCAGACCACTATTGCTTTTAGGCATGGCTACAAGGTCAACTACCCACTTGTAGTGAATACAAGGTGGATAGGTCGGATGTAAAGGGTCTTTATGTTTGACTGAGGAATGTAACTGGCACGTAGTACATGTGCTCACAAATTCTTTTACAGTTACATACATCCTTGGCCACCAGTAGCTTTCTCGAATCTTCTCATACATAGCTACAAAACCTTTATGATCAACCCATAGGCTCTCATGCATCTCCCTCATAACTTGCACTTGAAAATTTCTTAAGCCTAACACTCTTTGCGGGTTTCTTACCTTTCCTTTAGCATGTTGCCAAAGATATCCATCTTTCAAGAAGAAGTTGAAAGAATTCTTCCTAATGTTCCGGAATGGATTTGAGGACCAACTTGGAATTGGTTGAAACGTACTAAGATAATATCCTATATCTCTCCATTTTCCCTCATAGTCATCTTCTCTAAATGTCTCATACATAAAAGTAGATGTTTCATAGTTAATTAAGTTTATATGTTTATCCATTGCTTCTATATCATCTTCAAATTTTTCTCATGAGAGCATATCAACAACGGTATTATGCTTTCCAGCTATATGTACAAAAGATGGATTAATAAACCTAATAAAGGCAATCCATCGTAACATAGCAATATCTCAAGATGAACAGTTGGCAATTAATCAAATTAATGGAAGACAATCAGTCTCAACTATCACATTAGCTCCTACAAAATAATCCTTATCTATTTTTAAAGTTGTAACTAATCCCCATAGCTCTCGTTTAATCTGAGGATAATTTCTTTGAGTATCGTGTAAGATTTTTGCTCCAAAGCAAACTGTGTATCTTCATCGTGTCCAATGAACCAGCCTATACCAATAGGACTAGTATCAATGATTAGGATTATAGGCTTATTTCCTGAATAGTCAATGTCTTTCAAGATCGGAGCATCGATAAGCAATTGCTTTAATCGTCTCATTGTTCTAGCATGCTCTTCAATCCAATAGAATTTCTCTCTTTTTTGTAACAAATCATAAAGTGGGTTCGTTGTTGGCGAGATTTCTCTCCTCTCTCACTCATAAAGGCCTACAGGAAACACATTCCGTGAAGGTAGCCAAAATTCCCTGAGAAATCCAAGACGCATCAAGGATGTCAAAGGGAGTTCACATGCAAACTAAAAAATGTAATTTTTTCACTTAGACCCTACAAAATCTTGTATAGGAATTTTTGTTAGCCATATGGTTTGGCATCTATAAAGACCATATGTGGCTACATATTTGTACAAAGTTTCAAGGCTATCAGAGTTTCCTAGACACCTTAATGCCACCTTGCAAGCTTCCAAATGTAGTCAAACTTGTATAAGGGAGATTTAGATAAAAGTATTTTTTGCATATTCGTGAAGGAGATCTTTGGAAACATAGTCCTACAAAGTTTCATCTTCATCAAAGCCTTTTTTGGAGGGTCAAAGAGCACAAAGTCCAGCTTTCAACGTTACCACAATTTTATAGCTTAAGCAAATTGAAGGGTTGAAGGGGTGCCACATGGTGAAAGCTCATTGAGCCATGTTGTATGATCAAGATGAGCTCATATTCAAGGGTGGAGATGAACTTATGCCTAAATCAAGGGGAATCCATAAGTTGCTTCATCAAAGAAGACTTTTTTGATAGTTAAAGATCAATAATGCAACTTTTCTCTAAAAATAGTGGCATATCTTATCCGAATTGATGTCAGCACTCATTCGACGGTCCAGATCATCCCTAGATCCAATGCTGGAGAATGAAGGCGCCTAAATTTTACTCCTTTACACTAGATTTGATAGAAAGAACAATTCCAAGCCATTGACTTGATTAATCAAATGATTGTAATCGAAAGTAGTGATCCTAGAGTTGAGAGTTGATTTCGCTAGATCCAAAGGCCCAAATTCATTCAAAAAACTATATAAACCCCCCTCCAAACTCCTAGAGCATCATTGTTAGGCATCCATAGGGCTCTTGCTAGCTTAAGGTTTCCTTGAGACGATCACCCTCGATTGAGCGAGTGAGGATCCAAGGTGGGCTAGTATGAGTATAGTACCTAGTTTCAAATTTAAGTTAGAACTCCAATCTAGGATAGGCTCTTGAAACTAGGAACTCTATCTTGACTTACCCTCGGTGGAGCGTGTGAGTGAGTTAGAGCTTGTTTTAATGAGTCTTAGACTTCTTTAGTTAGGCGTTACGAGCCTAGACATACATAGGGTCAATGAAGTGGAACTCATCTTCTTATGTGTGACATTCGGTTGAACTGTCATGGTTTGAGGGTCCGAACCGCCTTTGATCAGTAGACTGCTTAGTTTGAGGTATCACGACGATCTTATACATATATCTTAATTCAAATCCTTTTAATTCATGTCACTTGTCACTTGTCTCTTGTCTCTCAGTCTCTTAAGTATTTTTACATGTCTTCTATTTTCTTCTATGTGTGAGAAGGCTCCATAGTATTGCGTTGAACCAGTGAGGACGTTTCATTGAGCTTGTGATTAAATGCTATCATCATAATTCACTTGCATGCATATAATCCATACATACCCATACATATTGATTAGTTTCTGAAAGTGTATAAGAAGCTCCAATATTGGATCATTCTTCCTTTCGAAACTCATTTATGTGTAAGGATTCCATCTATTCTCGTCATGCATATATATCATCCAAAGAAGACTGCATATGGATTAGAATTAGGAAGTGTTTAAGAAGCTCCTTCAATGGACCATTCTTCCTTGAAAATTTGATTCGTGTATATGGTTCTCTTTCATTCTTATCATGCATGTTCATAAATCTAACTTGCACTCCTACCCCATTCCCATAATCATTTCAACATCTCTTTCTTCTCCATACTCAACATTAATTTCACTTTCACATCCTTAAACCTTCCAACATTCATTAGCTTCATACACCCTGTGTGTGCCACGACATGACCCGATCCATGCGGATTGCAATCACCTCAACATTTGAACCCGACGTGAAACGCTACGTGGCATTTGCTTCTGATCTTGTTGGGAGGTTGTGATCCATATCCTTTGTTTCATATTTTTCATCCTCATCATATCATCATCATCATTCTTGAGTGTTGCACTAGATTTTTCACAGTATCGTGCACATCTTCGCCGTGAAGTAAACGCATTTGTGAGAGATCTAGAGAATCGTGCATCTGTTGCTCATTCACGTAAGATGGAGGAAGGATTAAAATCCCTTATTGTTGAGAAACAAGGCCAAAGAAAATTCTCTTCTATGTTGAGAGAGAAGGGAAAATTCAATGGCATCAACATCACAAGCTACTTAGATTTGTTTGAAGAGCAAGCTATGATTTTTGGTCTTCCCCAAGGTCTTTTGATATCATTCTTTGAATGAATTGTTGATAGCTCTATCATAAACCGTGTCACTCAATATGATACTCTTCCTTGGAGTGATTTTAGAAAGGAGATGCTCAAAGAATTCTATCTGGAAGATTATAGCCAACATAATCGGGATGGATTCTTACGATGGGTCAATTCCCCAAAGCCTAGTAGCTCTATTACTCACTTACAAAATGAGTATATTAGACGCTATGAACAACTTCCTGATGAGGATAAGACAACTTTGGAACCTGATCTTGTGATCAATTTTCTTAAGCTTCTTCATCCTGAAACTCATAGGGAAGTTGAACGGCGATTAGAAGAGCCAGATAAAAGCTATGGTCTTACTGATAATTGAAAAAAGTGTGTAAAGTAGTAGAGGCTGTAGCCCATAGACATCAAAGATAATCCATGCTTTATGATCAAACTAGTGTTCCTCAAGCTTGCCTTCCACAAACTAAGGAGCAAGTTAGAGAACAATCCCATGCTATGCTTTTTGACTCTACTCCTATTCCTCAAATGATGGAGCCTACTCAAGGTTTTAAAGTAGAGCCGAATAAAAGTGTAGTTGAACAATCTCAAGTGGAAATTCTCACTAAGCTAATGGAAAGTCTTATTGCTACACAATCCAATTTGGACAAGAATATAGATGCTTTACAATCTAATTACACCAAAACTTTCCAAAATCAAATGAACCCAATGTCTTTTCAAGAGCCTAATCAACATGTTATAGCTACCAATCAAAATCCACAAGTAGCTCCTACTCAAGCATATCAAGTTCCTCGAATGTGTAATCCTTCAATGCAAAATCCTCATCCTCATGTGCAAAATCCTCAAATGTATCAAAACAAATATCCTCAAGGTTCTCAAACAACTTTTCAAAATCCTCAAAATCAAAATTTTCAAAATCGTCAACCATATACTATGGAAGCTCCTCTTGCACCTCATGCACCACATGCTGCTCCCCAATCTCCTCAAATACATCAAATGCCTTATCAAAATCCTAATTATCTTGTTCAAGCAATTCCTTATCAACAAAATACTCAATTTCAAAATTTCCCACCACAAGTTAATCAAAATCCTCAAAATCAAAATCCTCAAAATCAAAATGGTTTTGTGTGTGGTCCTCATAGGTGTCCTTGGTGTGATTCATTAGAGAACTTTTTGAGAGATTGTGAGCTATTGAAGGCTGCTAAGGAGCAACGACTAGTAATAGACATAGACAAGAAAATCTTTGACTATCGATCTATGCTACCTTTGCAAGGAAATTATGGTAAGGGAGGAATGAAAAAACACTATGAAAATATAACCATAACGGACGTAGGAACTAGAGGAGTGAAACTAGAAGCTCTTGACGAACAACAAGTAGAATCAAGTAAACCCACAAAGGAAGGTGACTTTTCCATAGAGGCTTTAGTAAGAACATGAGATGAGATTAGGAGAATAACGGCTTGGGAATTATTGGAGTTAGACGTCTGCGGAAGCACGCGAACAGCACAAGGAAGAAGAAGAAGCTTGGAGCACAACACACAAGACTGAATGTATTACTAGAGAATGTACAAAGATAAGTAGCCCATTAGGGCAATAGGCGTATATACAAGCCGGGGGAAAAAAACCTCCTAAAGAGGGAAAAAAGTGCCCCGGCGGTCCTAGAGTGTTCACACACATCACTACCTAAATATATCAACAAATCCCCCCTGGGAGTGATGCGGTGGACAAGGAGCTGGCACTCATGTATAAGGAAGTGCCGAGCTATGTGGAAATCACTCCACAAAAGGAAGTAAGCCCAAAGCTTTGCGGAAAGCTTCAAACTTCTCCCTAGGCAGAGCCTTCGTGAAAAGGTCTGCAATGTTCTCTTGCGTGGGCACATATGCCAAGCTGATCTCCCCAGCAGAGAACCTCTCCCTGACATAGTGATAATGCACCTCAATGTGCTTAGTGCGAGCATGGAACACAGGGTTCCTCGCAACTGCCAATGCGCTCTGACTGTCAGTGAAGATGGTGGTGGCAGAAGACTGGCCAACACCCAAATCAGCCATAAGGCGTCTGAGCCACACACACTCAACAGTCGCTGTGAAAGCTGCCCTATACTCAGCCTCACAACTGGAAGTGGCCACAGTAGGCTGCTTCTTGCTCAACCAAGATATACATGAGCTACCAAGCATGAAGCAAAAACCACTGGTGGACACACGAGTGTCATAGCAACCAGCCCAATCTGAGTCAGAAAAAGCATGCAAATCTGGCGGTAGTGATCCCCCCTTGGGATAAAACAACCCAAGTAGCCGAGTACAACTCAAGTAGCGAAAGATGCGCTTAACCGCTTTCCAATGCGTGACTCCTGGGCAATGCATAAACCTGCTCATCTATGAGACAGCAAACTGAATATCTGGCCGAGTAATGCATAAGTAAATCAAGCATCCAACAGCCTGCTGATAGAGAACAGCATCAAATGCATCTCCAGCATCATGAAGACTCAATCGTAAACCTGTCTCCATAGGAGTGGCAATAGGCTTACAGTCTTCAAGGCCAAAACACTGCAATAATGTGTCAATATATTTCGTTTGACACAAAGCCATTCCACCATCAACTTGCATAAACTGAATGCCCAAATAGTGATGCAAATGCCCCAAATCAGACATCTCAAATGAGGCATGCAAATCAGCCTTGAAATTAGCAATATGCTTCTCAAGAGGACCAGTGAGCAGCATGTCGTCTACATAGACAACAATGATCAGAAGCACATCATTAGCACGCTTAACATATAAGGTGCTTTCAGTTGGACTGTTCTCAAAACCATGTGCAATCAGATAGGCATGTATTTTCTCATACCAAGCACGTGGTGCTTGCTTTAAACCATATAACGCCTTCTTTAACCTGCACACCTGGTTTTCATGCCCTTTCTGCACAAAGCCACGGGGCTGAAAAACATACACTTCTTCATGCAAGTCATCATTCAGAAATGCTGTTTTAATGTCCAACTGATGTACATTCCAACCATGATGGGCTGCAAGTGCACAAATGCTCCGAACAGTAGTCATACGACATGTAGGTGCAAAGGTCTCATCAAAATCAATGCCTCTTTCCTGTGCATAACCCTTTGCAACAAGCCTAGCCTTATACCTGTCAACTGTACCATCAGGTTTACGCTTCAGCTTGTATACCCACTTAGTGCCAATGGCCTTCTTGCGAGGAGGCAAGTCACATAAAGACCATGTACCATTCTTCATTATAGCATCATATTCAGATTGCATAGCAGCCATCCAATTTTCTGAATTTTGTGCTTCATCTAAAGAAACAGGCTCATTCTCATCACAGAGACTAGATGCAGCCATAGCATAGCAATCTAATGCAAAGGAGGTACTATGAGAGCCTGAACGAGTACGATATGACATAGGTGCATCTAATTTGCTGTCACGCAAAGTCTGCACCAGCCATTTTGGCATAGTTTTTGCCTGTTCAATATCAGCTCTCTCATCAACAAGTGCATCATGTAAATCTGCATCAGAAATGGAATGATCTGCATCATCATATGAAACCTGCAAAGGCTGAGAAGTTGCCTCATTAGGACCAGCGCTAGCCTGTCCACCTGTAAAAAGAGGCATCAAAGTATCATACATGTCTTTGGAGCTAATAGATGTCTCCTTAGTACATGAAAGCAATGGCTAAATAGCATCTTCCACAAAGACAACATCACGGCTAACCAGAATGCGTTTAGTCTGTGGATGATACAGACGATAGCCTTTACTTTCAGAACTATACCCAACAAAAATACATTTTACTGCCTTATCATCCAATTTTCTGCGATGTTGTTCAGGCACTAATGCATATGCCAAACAACCAAAAACACGCAGATGAGCAACAGATGGCTTGCGGTCATGCCAAGCCTCAATGGAGTGATAGACTGCAACGCTTTGGTGGGACACCTGTTCAGTACATATGTTGCACACATGACAGCCTCAAGCCAGAAACTATGTGGTAAAGCCTGACTTTTGACCATGCACCTTGCCATCTCCATGAGTGACCTGTTCTTTCGTTCAGCAACTCCATTCTGTTGAGGTGTATATGGCACTGTACACTGGTGTTTTATCCCACGTTCAGCCAGAAATGCATTAAAATTTGAAGACATATATTCCCCCCCTCGATCAGAACGGAGGGTGCCCATTTTACATGCTGATAGATTTTCAGCCAAAACCAAAAACTGTTTGAAGCACATGAACACTTCGGACTTTGCTTTGAGTGGATATACCCATGCATGCCTGGAAAAATCATCAATGAAAGTCACGAAGTAAAGGTAATTTCCAAAAGAGGGTGTCTGCATAGGACCACAGACATCACTATGTACAAGCTGCAATTTCTGCATAGCCCGAATTGAACCATCTTTTGGAAAGGAAGAACGCTGCATTTTGCCCAAAATACAGCCTTCACAAACATGTTTTCCAGGTGCCTCAAGTTTGGGCAAAGAGGACACCATTTCAGATTTCTACAGGCGTAACAAACTAGCAAAATTCAGATGACCAAAGCGTGCATGCCAAAGCTTTGCATCTGACATAGCCTGAGAATCATGAACTGCACATGCCGAATCATTCACAGATCTTTCATAGTCTATGAGCTTATACAGCCCACGACATAAAATTCCAGAAGCAATAATCACATCGCCATTTGAGAGATCATGGACTGTACACCTGTCATCAACGAATTTCACAACCAAGCCAATCTTGGCTAATGCAAAAACTGATAACAGGTTATTTTTGATCCGTGGCACAAATAAAGCATCTGACAAAGTGAAAGAACTACCATCAGCAGTAGTCAGAATGATCTTACCAACTCCCATAACAGGATAAGAGGAGTTATTGGCGCATGTGACAGTATTCCCTGTAGGGGCAGGCTCGAGTGAAGAGAAGAAACTGCGCTGCGAGGTAATATGTTTGGTCGCCCCACTGTCAAAGTACCAAACATCTGAGTCTACTGCAGACATGCACTGATCATGAGAAGATGGGTCAAAACTGCAGACAGTAGTAAACGCCCATTCTTCTTCCTGCACAAGATTTGCAGACTCTGTTTTTGGTGTAGAGGCCTCTGCAACAACCATTCCAGCCTCTTTCTTCTTTGCCTCTTTAGCAGCCAGTTTTGGACAGTTCTTTATAATATGATCATTTCCTTTACAGTACTTGCAGAACAATTTCTGCTTTTCTGATTTCTTCTCATCTTTATCCTGGTTCTTCGATTGTGCAGCATTTGCAGATTTCTGCTTACTAGTAGAAGAGCTCCATTTTCCTTTGCCCTTCTGACTAGCCAGGAAAGCTTGATCTGCAACACGCATAATGGACTTGTTCTGCCTGGACTGATCTTCCTGCAACAGAACAGAGACTAATTCCTCAAATGACAAGGCATTCGGATTGCCTTTCATCATCAATCGAAGAGTAGAGGCAAAACTCTGATATGAATCAGGAAGGCCATTCAGAACGGTCTGCACAAGTGAGCTATCTGGTATAACCTCATCAGCAGAAATCAATTGTTCCTTCAGGTCTTTGATCTTTGTAAGAAAACTGTCCATCGAATCACCTTCATTCATGTGCTCACTCTCCAACTGTTTTCGGAGGTAAGCAACACGAGCCTCATTCCTAGCCTGGTACAAAGTGGTAAGTGTATCCCAAGCATCCTTTGCTGTTCTGCAAGAGCGAATGTGAGGAATAATGGCACGTTTGACAGACAAAGCTATCAATGCATGTGCCTGGGCATCTCTGCCATCCCAACGAATCTGCTCTGCAGTAGGTGCAACAGAAACAGCAGCACGAATAGGAATCTGCGGAATATCATCTTCGACACCATCTTCATCAGCTCCAACACCTGTATTTGCAGTACCTATCGTTACAGGTGTAACAGGACGTCTTTCAACACCTTGCACAATGTTCCACAATCCTTTTGCAACCAGTACATGTCGCATCATATAAGCCCATAATGGGTAGTTGGTACCATCCAACTTATCCTCAACAGCCAACATGCGGAATACATCACTACTTTCAGCCATGGCCGGTGACTAAAATACCTTGATGCAGAAAATTGACTGTATCTCAAAAAGTTGAACAGAACTGCCCACATGAGTTCTGCTAGACCTGTAGCAGACTTCGAGACGCTTAAACTGGCGAACAGAAACTGGTATATACCTTTGGCACAAAAGGATGAAATAGCTTGCACAAGCACTGCGATAGTGCGTTCGGAGGCCGAAACGAGCTCAGATCGCGATTTCGGCACCACAGAGCGAAGCCGTTTTGATCTCGAAAACACCCTGAGTATGCTCACCAAATTTTGTGCGAATCTGAGACTGCAAACGGAGGAGTGTCGACGGCGCCCTAGAAGAAGCAACGACCTGCTCTGATACCAATTGTTGGAGTTAGACGTCTGCGGAAGCACGCAAACAACACAAGGAAGAAGAAGAAGCTTGGAGCACAACACACAAGACTGAATGTATTACTAGAGAATGTACAAAGATAAGTAGCCCATTAGGGCAATAGGCGTATATACAAGCCGGGGGAAAAAAACCTCCTAAAGAGGGAAAAAAGTGCCCCGGCGGTCCTAGAGTGTTCACACACATCACTACCTAAATATATCAACAGGAATCACCAACAGAAGCTCAATCTCTTATTTCTCACATATCCAATGTAGAAGAAAAACAAAAAAGAGATGAAGTTGAGCATAGTGAAAGAAGACTAACTCAAAAACAAACCTCAGAGGGAAGAGAAACAATCATAGAACAGGGAGAAATATCACAATCCAAAAATAAAAAACAAGAATCACAACCCAATGAACAAAAACAAGAGGAGAAACAAAAAGGGAAGAAGACAACGGAAAGAAAACCAGAACCAAAGGCTTTAGATAAACAAGAACAATCAAAACAAATTGAAGAACAAACACGAGAACATGAACAAAAACAAGATCCTGAGCAAAAACAAAAGAAACCAAAGAGAAAACCTAAAGCCATCTTGATTTCAAAAACTGAGAGAAAAATAGATCCTATGGAGATTTTAGATGACATTTTGCTTAAGAGTCAAGTGACTATGTCTTTAGAACACGTTTTCTCTATTGCAAAGCCTATTTTTAAAGATAACTTTATCGGCCTAATGAAAAGGAAGAGGTTTCTGCTTAATCTAGATACTGAGATGCAAGATTCTCTAGATCAAGATCAAGCTATGAGTGAAGCCTTAAACTTTGATGAATCTGATGAAGAGGACTTTGATGATCATGAAGTAAATGTTAATAAAAATTTCTTAGGACCTATTCAACCTGACCATGAAAATCATGAAAAACAATCTTAAAAGTCACTTTAAAAGAAAATTTTGGTCTACAGGTACATTAGAGATGCATGTTAAAATAGGAAATGACAAGAACATTATCACTGTAAATGCATAAGTAGATTCCAGCTCCGAAATCAATGTGATTTCAAGAGAAGTCTATGATAAGTTTCGATGGCCCATAGATAAAGATTGTGGATGGCTTATGAGAGCTGTAGATAATGGTGTAGGTACCCTGTATGGAGCTTGTGCTAGTGTGCCCATATCCATAGGCGGAATCATAGAAGAGTTTCACTTTTTTTTTTCAAGATAATTGCTCCTATGAAGTTCTCTTAGGTCAACACTTTATTTGTGAGAGTCGTATGGAAACTAAAGCCATGGATGATGGGTCTACCTATGCTAGATTTAAGTCTAAGGATGGAATGCAATCACTTCAAGTTATGATGGTAGGAGTAAATCATCCTAGGAATTGATTGTCAATTAGAAAGAAACCTATTGTTATTCAGGGTCATGAGCATGCTTGTAGTGATTGTGCACCTTGATTCATGTTTGGAGCTACATATGATCAAAATTTCGGATAGAATCCATTGTTGAGCGGGACAACAGTGGATATTGGTTTGACATCTCGCATCCAACCAACATGTACAATAGTTTGTCCCTTTGTTTTCCACATTCTAGATTAGATTTTCTTCATAAGAGTCAATTGTCCAAGTCTTTTATAAAAAAAACGCAAAAAAATTATAAAAACAACAGAATCATGGAACATGATGAGAACATTGCGCATGTGATTGAAACATCTCATTGTTTCTCTACTCTTGAGGAGTTAGAGTTATGTCTTCAACAAAATTCTAATTCCCATATTATTCTTCTTTCTTCCCTTGATATGCTCTAATCCAAGAGTATGCTCCCAATGTTGACAAGTGCTCAAAATTTAATCAAACACATGATGCCTTAGGTGAAACGAAGTACAAAACTATAGACAAAAAATCCAAACCCATAGCTCAACCATTACCTCAAGGAAGTAATGAAAAAATTATTGATGTGAAAAATGATCCAACTCTTCGGGATAAGAAAAACATTGGACATACATTCACGGATGAGACAATCAAACAGGTGAAAATTGGTAGAGATGATGACTTTCTTTTGCCAGTAGAGAGAGATAAATTTGAGAGAGTCATACGTAGCCATGGAAAAGCCTTTACTATGTATCCTCATGACATTGGTTGTGTAGATCCTAAGCTAGTTGCACCCATGATAATCTTTACTATTCCACATATTCCATGGAATCTTCGTCCTATACCAGTTCCAAAGGCTCACTTACCTGAGCTAATGAAACTACTTAAGGAGAAGATAAACATGACAATTTTAGAGCCATCTTTTGCACCTTACTCAAACAGATGGTTCACTGTGCCTAAAAAGAATGGAAAACTACATTTTATTCAGGATCTCCAACCTGTCAATAAAGCCACCATAAGGAATGTAGGAACAGGACCCATTGTAGATGAGTTTGCTGAATCATTTTTAGTACATTCTATCTATTCAATGGGTGATTTATATTCGGGATATGACCAATTCCAATTAGCAATTGATAGTCATGACATAACCACAAGGAAAACTCCTTTAGGCTTAGTTTGAATGTGTACTTTACCTCAAGAAGCGACCAATTCTGTGGCTCATATGATGAGTGCTATGAATATGGTCCTACATGATTTCATCCCTCATATAACTATGCCATTCATTGATCATATTCGAATTAAAGGGAGTGAGGAACGTGTAAAGGACATTACTTTAGACTCATCTGGATGTCGTAAATTTGTTCTTGACTGTATCTTTGATTGTGAAAGAATATTTCAACGATTTGAAGAGGTAGGTCTCACATTTTCCATAGAGAAATATGTTTTTGGTGTCAACGAGGTTCTTATTGTTGGACATTTATGTGTCCATTATGGTCGAAAGCCATACCCACAAAAAGTTGATGCCATTAACAAGATTTCTGAAACATGTAACAATGTGAGTGAGGTACGTAGATTTCTTGGTGCTTGCATCTTTTATGTTATTTGGATCCCACACTTTGTTCATGTTGCTGATTGTCTCTATGACTTGTTGAGGAAGAAAAGAAATTATATTTGGACTGACAAACACACTCAAGCTATGCGTAAATTGAAGAAATTATTGCCTAAAGCTCCCATCCTTAAGCGTGTAGACTATTCTGCTAACAAACCTATTTATTGACTACTAATACTAGTCTTATTGGTACAAGTTGGGTCATAAGTCAAGATGATAGTGAAGGGAATAGATATGCAATTAGGTTTGGCGCCAAAATTTTACATGAAACACAACAAAAATATCCACAGATCAAACGAGAACTATGGGGTATGGTAACAGCTTTGAAAACAGACAAAGAATATTTCATTGGTGCAAATGTCAAAGCTGAGACTTATTGTTTGCCTCTCATTGGAATGATAGCCAATTGTTCATCTCTTGATATAACCATGCTTAGATGGATCTTATATATTAAGTTCATAAATCCTGAGTTAGTTCATATTTCACGTAAGTCAAACTCAATTGCTGATATGTTATCGAGAGCTAGATTTGATGATCTTCAAAGTGATCTAATAAAGAATGTGAACTTAATTGACTATGTTCCACATATATACCAATATGAGAAATTTCATGAGTCTAAGTACGAAAATAAATGGAGAGAAATAGGAAAGTATCTGAGTACACTACAACCATTACCTAGCTGGACTACAAATAGATTCCGTAACATTAGGAAACGAGCTTATAACTTTTTCCTATATAATGGTTATCTTTGGAGACATGCTAAGGGTAAGGTTAAGAATCCACAACGATTCCTATGAAAACGAGTTCTTCAATTGCAAGTAATGAAGGAAATGCATGAGACATTATGGGCAGGTCATAAAGGACTTTTTGGAACATATGAAAAAATTAGAAGTACCTATTATTGGCCTAGGATGTACATTGACATTAGTAGCTATGTTTCTACATGTTCTACTTGTCAACTTCATTCATCAGTCAAACATAGAGATCCATTGCATCCTACTTATCTATCTTGTATTCACTATAAGTGGGTAGTAGATCTTATAACTATGCCTAAATGTATTGACAAAATGCGTTACATTGTACTTGCAAGAGAAGACTTAACTAATAATGTAGAGAGACGTGCACTATGATCTAAGACCACTTATAATGTTTGCAAATTCTTGCTTGAACATGTCATAAGTCGCTTTGGGTACATAGAGAAAGTAGTTGCTGATCGTGGAGAGTTAAATGCGAGAGAAGCCAAAGAAATCTTTGAACATCACAGTATTCGTTTGTCTCTCACTACTACATATAATCCAGAGGCCAATGGTAAAATAGAGAGAGGGCATCCACCTATTGTGAAAGCCATATCTAAAGCATGTAACGATGACATCAAACAATGGCCTAGATTCTTACCTTTTGCACTTTGGACGGATAGAATGACATGCACACGTACTATTGGGTATATGCCTGCTGAACTCATGTACTGTCAAAAACCATTGTTTCAGATTCAGTCTCATATTTTTGCATGGTCAAATTTGCCTTGGTCTGAAAACATGTCTACTAATGATTTTTTGAGTTTGCGCATTAAACAGTTAGAACAAGGTAAATTAAGACGATGATGCCATTGAAAAATTAAGAGAATCTAGAATGAAGAACAAGCATTATTTTGATAAAACTCATCGATTGCATCCTAAGCCAATTGAAGTAGGAGATTGGGTGCTCATTTATGATAGTACATTTGAGTATCAATATGATGCATGCAAAAAGCTCACTCAACGGTGGTTTGGGCCATACATTGTATCAAAAGTCCACAACAATGGTGCGTATGCTCTTTATGAATTAAATGGTGTTGCACTTAAAACTTTGATTGCAGGTAAAAGGATAAATCTATTCAAGAAACGTGATAATGATGAGTACATTTTGGATGAAGACATTGAAGAAGATGACAACAATGAGGCCGATTCATAAACAGGAGTATCCATGTTATAAAAATAATAAAAAAATTCATTAAAAAAAAAAGAAAAAAATATATATATATGAAAAAAACATATAAAAATATCATTAACTTTTCAAGTTCATGTTCCTTTGTGTTTTTTCAAGTTCGTTCTACTTTTTTTCCATTTTTGTTTCATGCATGTTTTTTTTTAGTCTTTGCATTGCATTGCATATCCACATCACTTGAGTCAAAAAAAAGGCAAATGATGATTTCTCTACTTGTGTAAAATTGTATCTTAAGTAGTAATTTATCTACTAAGAAATTGATTATAATCTAGGATTATGGAAAGATAGGGCATGTATGTTTTGAAGGTTTATTTTGATGACATGACTTTCATATATAAACATGCATATGTATCCTGTATTGATAGCATAATTGTTGAAATCCTAGCTCCTGCTACTACATGTTTCTACATCCTTAGTCCATCTCACAGCACTTGTATCGGAGTTTAAAGAACTGTTCTCCGTCATCAAAAATGGTTGTACCTTGTATCGGGGTTTAATTTTCCCCGTCATTAAAAAGAAAAGCTGCTACATGTTACTAGGAAGTTTTACACTTTCTTCTACCCCAAAAAAAGTGATTGTAACCATAAAGTTGCCGAATCATCATCACCATCACAAAAAAAAGAAAAAAAAAGGAAGCAATTTAAAGGAAGATAAAGAGGCATAGTAGAATAAATCACGGGCTATATATGTAGATTTATGCATTAGTGGAGTTTAGTTAGATTTCCTTGCATGTTATTAGAGAAAGAGCATATTCATATTTATGTAGGAAATAAGTTGATCTAAAATAAGCTATGGATGAAAGATGTCTCTTGAAAATCCTAAATCTTTGTTTATAATCATATTTAAGGTAGATAACTTTATGAAAAAGGTACAAATTTTTCTTCAAGATGAGAGGACCTAATGCTTAAGACAACTCAATACATCCACTTCCACTTCATATTGATGCTTGATTGTTTTCTTTCTTCTTGTCAATGTTGCTTGTTCATTTGCATATATGTTGCTTGATGGAGAGTGTTAATCTCCAAAAGAACAAGCTACTCTTGTAGGTAGAGCACCTCTATAACAAGAATAACTCAAACCTTCACCAAATTTAGAGGATCAATGCTCAATTATAAAGATTTTGAAAAATCTGTTAAGGAGATGACTACACAAAAAGTCTGTTGCACATATCTCTATTATTAACTTATGAATTGTGTAAAGTTTTTTATGAAACTTTGCACAAGGTGTGGCCTACAATTTGTGCACCTTCTCCAAGTTGGATCACTCCAAAATATTCAGTATATCGTGAGAAATGATCTCAACAAGTTACCTATGTCTAAAACTCCTCTTTTGTGAAGCTGATTTAGACACCTATAACTTTTAACACTTGGTTCTCTCAATACAGAACCCCTTTATGAAAATGCTTTTAGCTACAGATAGCTTACCTTCCAAATTAAATATTGAGTGCTCACTTGCTCAAAACTTTACACTATGGAAGGAGAATTGACCAAAACATTACATCAAATTTTGCGCCTGTTTGAGGAACCAGTGAACACTTCTTCACATATGAATGTTCCTACACATAATTCTCACAGCCTGTTTACAATTAGGCTCTCAAAATTTAACCATAGACTCATTAACTATGGACTTAGACATCTACAAAAGGATTCTCGAAATGATCAAATACAGAAGGAGAATGCATAGAAACATCAGGCGCAATTTTCTTTCATTCGTGAAGGAATTTACAACTGAATGATGAGAGAGAGACTCAACTCACTTCTAGGATTTCTAATAACTCATACAACTATTGATTTCTCTATTCTCATGCTCTCTCATATTTGCCCTGACTTTTTAACTTGTATATATAGGCAAATAGTTACAATATCATGACTATATAAAAGTATAAGTAAACTATCTCTGAATTAATATACATATGTGTACACATCTTCATCTTCTGAATATGCACTTCCTCCATGCTTCATAACTTGAACTTTTCTTCAGTCCTTAACTTCCAAACCTTCATTAAAACTTCAAGTGTTTATTGCCCTGCACCAACAGCTCCCCCTCAATCATCAATTGAGGTTTTCTCTATCTTCTTCATACCTGCCATGTCTTTGAATCTCTATAGCTTTGGTCCATCCAAGCTTTTGGTTAGCATATCATCTATCTGATCTTTTGTTGAAGTATGTATGACTTCAATCTCTTTATCCATCACCTTCTCTCTTAGAAAGTGATACTGAATCTTAATGTGTTTAGTCCTGGCATGAAACACATGATTAGCAGCTAAATACAATGAACTCATATTATCTACATGAATAGTGGGTGTACTCTGAATAAGGTCAAAACTCTTCATCAGAGTCTTAAGCCATATTACTTCCTTTGCAGCTTCAACCATACCTTTATACTCTGCTTCTGTAGATAACAAAGCAACTGTGTGTTTGTTGGAAGATGCATTTTTGGAAACCTTTTTGAAAGAAAATAATTGTAAAATGATAGAAATTTGTAGAAATATTTATGCAATTGTTGTAAAAATAAGGAAGAGTCTTCCTTATGTAGGATAGAATCTATTTTTTCTAGAATTTTTGGAAACTCCTACATAGCATATTTTTAGAATAGTAGAGGAAAGGACCAAAATCCAAGTGTGAAAAGGGACACTTGAAAATGTATATAAGCTAATTTCCTCTATTATGAGGGGGTTGGTTAATCATTTGTGTACTTGCTATCCAAGTGAATAGAGAAGGAGTTTCTGCTGAAAATCGTGTTTCTCCTCTTCTATGTGGTTTCTATGATTTGTGAGTCTAGATCTTGTGTATCCATGGAGATTTGTGAGTTTCTATTGTGTAAATCTATAGAATGTGTATGAAGAGAGCTGAATCCTGTTGTGTTGAGTGATGAGTTGATGAGAAATGGTGCTGGAGCTGAAAATTGTCTGTTTGCACAGAATCACGATTGTCTCGTTTGTATGATCCAGATGATATTTTTTTATTTTGACTTCATAATTGTGTTCTACTGATAAAATAGCATGGAATAGACACCAAGATTGTAGAAAATGGTGTAGATTTGCTCAAGATAATCCAAACCCTAGAAATTTCCTCTTCATCTTCACTATTCTCAGAATTCCAGCTATTATTCTCTTATTTCTTGGGTTCTATCATCTTGAAGGGGCTGTGGTCTCAAGAATACTTCCAGGATTGACAAAATCAAGATGTCTTGTTGATTCTTTATGCTAAATGATTGGAGAGGACAACTCCAAAGATTAATAACAAACATTTTTTGGCGCCGTTGTCGGGGAGTAATTCAAAAGCTTCATTGAAGTTGGACCTTGCTGGATCTTCTATTGATGATGGTAACAAACACAAGGGAAAGGTAACACTCTTTAATCAAGAAATGTGAACATGAAAAGGTAGATGTCTTTTGTTTGTCTTTTGGGAAAAGAAAGCAATAGATCATCTTTTAGAAATGGAAGTGCTGAAATTTTTGTAAATTGATAGTTGCTCATTACATTTTGGAAGTAAAAGTGTAGGTGTGTGGAAGATATAAGCCAAGAAAGCTGAAGATGAGGTAACATGTGTCTATTCTTGCATTTTTAGAGTTCTTTTTGACCAAGTACTAGGCACCAATGCGGATCTTGGGAAGATAACATTGTTGCACTAAGGAAAAGTCAGTTAAAGTAGCTAGATGCAAGTAGAAAAGATTCATTTGTTAACCAAATCTGAGCATGAATCTTGAGTTGAGCTGCATTTTGAAGAAAAATATGTGATTGAGTTTATCTTTGCAAAAATTGCTTGCACTTCATAGCACATTTTCTTTGGAAAAACTTTCTTATGAACTATTGTGATAGTTGAGCCATAAGAAATCATAACCAATAAAAAAACATAGGATCAGTAGATCACCAAAACAAGGAACCGTAAGTAAAGTGTTCACCTTTATTTTCGGGAAAAATACTAAAAAAATTCATAAAAACAATCAAACAAATTTCTTTTCTTCTTAGGAAGTTGTATTGAAGCTCTGTGGATGAGAATGATAGGGACCAAGTAAGAGAAAAGCAAAAAATTTGTCAAAAATTAGCAAATTTGAAAAACACGATTTTCTGTACAACATCACGATTTTCTGATTAATGATGGTGATTGTGAGGTAAACTTGTAGGTGATTGTGGAATTGGAGTTGGTAAAGGATACTGAAGGGGAACAAGAGTAGAGAATACTCAAATTTTCATAAAATCAAAAGTTTAGAAAAAACACGATTTTCTGCACAAAATCGCGATTTTCTGAGTAAGGTTGCGATTTTGGTGTAGAAGTACAGGAGTTTGGTGAATTACAAAGGAAAGAAGGTATTGAGAGAAAACAAGAAGAAAGAATACTCAAATTTGCACAAAATAAGATCTTCAGAAAAAAACACGATTTTCTGCACAAAATCGCGATTTTCTGTAAAGGAAAAATTTTTGGAATTTCTAGCATATTTGGGTACTGTGAGAAAGAAAATTGCAGAAGATGTCATCAAGATTGGGTAAGTAAGGATTGGACAAGTGGAAGAGTGAAGAATTTTGAAAATCACACAAAATCGCGATTTTTTGGACACTATAAAAACCTGGAACTCAAAGAAAAATTCTTTTGAGTGAGAGTGATAACACAAAAAATAGAAAATAATCAAAAATCATGGAATCGCGATCTTCTGATTTTTTGGGTTTTCTATAGGAAAAAAGTATTTTCTGATAAATTTCTTTCATTACATGTTAAAAAATCAATAAGGCGATTCTGTTAGGAGAAAGAGAAATCTGAAAATCAAAACTTGAAAAAATTCAAAAAATTGTTCAAAATCGCGATTCTGAGGTCAACACAAAATCGCGATTTTGAGCACTAAGAACAACATCGCGATTCCCAGAACACGATTTTCATCAGAAAATCGTGTCATATACAATTGTGAGCAATCACGATTGTCTGGGAACAAAATCGTGAAAAACACGATTTTGAGCACAGAATCGTGAAAAACACGATCGTGAAAAATACGATTTTGAACAGAAAATCGTGAAAAACACGATTTTGGAGCAGAGAATCGTGAAAAACACGATTTTGAGCACAAAATCGTGAAAAACACGATTTTGAACACAGAATCGTGAGAAACATGATTTTGAACACAAAGTCGTGAAAAACACGATTTTGAGCACAAAGTCGTGAAAAACACGATTTTGAGCACAGAATCGTGAGAAACACGATTTTGAGCACAAAGTCGTGAAAAACACGATTTTGAGCACAAAATCGTGAGAAACACGATTTTGAGCACAAAATCGTGAAAAACACGATTTTAGTCATAAAATCGTGAAAAAACAATAGCTTAGTCACAAAATCGTGAGAAACAGGATTTTGAGCACAAAGTCGTGAAAAACACGATTTTGAGCACAAAGTCGTGAAAAACATGATTTTGAGCACAAAATCGTGAGAAACACGATTTTGAGCAGAAAATCGTGAAAAACACGATTTTAGTCATAAAATCGTGAAAAAACAATAGCGTAGTCACAAAATCGTGAAAAACACGATTTTGAGCACAAAGTCGTGAAAAACACGATTTTGAGCACAAAGTCGTGAAAAACATGATTTTGAGCACAAATCGTGAAAAAACAATAGCCTAGTCACAGAATCGTGAAAAACACGATTTTGAGCACAGAATCGTGAAAAACACGATTTTGAGCACAGAATCGTGAAAAACACGATTTTGAGCACAAAATCGTGAAAAACACGATTTCCAACAGAATTTGTCAAAAAATCACTACTTTGATAACAAAATCGTGAAAAACAAGATTTTCATCCAAAAAAAAAAGGGAAAAAACACTTTCCTAGGTACAAAATCGTGGAAAACACGATTTTCAACAGAAAATAGTAAAAAAATAACTAGTTTGAACACAAAATTTTGAAAAACACGATTCTGAGTTCAAAATCGTGGAAAACACGATTTTAGTCACAAAATCGTGAAAAACACTTTCTCAGGTAGAAAATCGTGGGAAACACGATCTTCAATAGAAATTGGTGAAAAATCACTAATTTGAACACAAAATCGTGAAAAACACGATTTTGAGTTCAAAATCGTGAAAATTAGCTGAATGATCCTTAGGTCTGGGAACAAACTAAATTCACTTACCAAGCAAGACCTAGGAAGGAAGGAGGTAGAGTCAGGAGTAGGGGAAGCTCTAGAAAGAAATTTAGGGCAAGAAAACAACATGGAAAATTTAAATGAAACAAATGAGCCCATTGAAACTGGGGATTACAGAAACATCCTCAAGTACATGTATACAAATAGGTTTGGCACCTATGTATATCAGGATGGGATGCATAAGTTTCTCATTAGATTGAGAAACTTAGAAGTTCCCTTAAACATAACACCTGTAGCCCAGTTCAAAGATGGTAGGTATGAGGATAGGCAAGGGTGTGTGTACATCTTCTTGCTAGACCCAGAAAATTCAAATGACTTAGGACAATGTGCTAACAAAGGACCTTGGGAACATAACATGGGACAACCAGATTTACCCAGACCACATGAAAACTACACTAATACTGAGCAACAACATGGGAGAAGGACACATGCTTCACCAAATCCCTTTGATAAAGAACCAGAAGGATATAATGAATTTCCACTCAGAAGAAGACACCATTGGCAACCTCAGGGTAGAATTCTTAAACCATATCAAGTAGCCAAATGTATGAAAAATCAATATGAAGGGTATTCAGATCCCCATGCTCATGCTGCAGAGTTTAGGCAATTAATTAGAGCGGAGGAGGTGGAAGATTACAAAGTTCAATTTGAGGCATTTGGTCTAACCCTAACTGGACCAGCATTATCATGGTTCATCCCTTTAAGAAAAGAAATGTACCTAGATATTGAATCCTTCCTAGAGGCCTTTATTGGAGAATTCTCAAAGACTGGGATAAAACATAGCACAACCACTTTGATACATAGTTTTAGGCAACAAAAAGATGAAAATGTCAGAGAGGCAGCCATGAGATTTAAGCAATATATTGATAGATGCCCTAAAGAGGAAGTCCCTTCCATGGCTAGAAAGGTATCCCTATTCATAGAAGGGTTGAGAAGTGCTCAATTAAGAACCCTAGTATACTACAGGAGATGCCCTGATCTAGGAGCTTGTGTGAAAGAAGCAATAGATTTGGAGGACAATAGAGGCCAAGATTTGTTAGCATTTGATCAACCCATATCATATGAAGACAAAATTCCTCCAGCAGAAGAGGCCCTAGAGGTAAGTACTAGAACCAATTTGATAAACTCCAAGATAAACACAAATAAAAAATGCTACAATTGTGGAGAAAGTCATCTGATACAACATTGCCCATATCAAAAACCTCCACATTTGCAAGACAGAAAGACACTCAAATACTATACACTAGAGAGGAAATGGACCAACCATACCAGGGAGGAATGCTTCTATAATAAACAACCCATAAAGGAGAGAGACTATGGGAGCCAAAGGGAATCAGTGTATAGTGAGCAACCAAGACCTGTGCTAGGGCAACAACCTCCTATACCAACAAATGTAGTGCCAATCAAATACGCACCAATAGAGGAGGGAAATTCAAGAACACAGTCACCATACAAAGAAGATTATCAATGGAATGAGGGATTTCAAGAAGAATGGGAAGGTTATGAATCAAGAGAGCCAGAATTACAAGCCTTAGACTTGGGAAATGGAAGAATTGAGATGGACACTGCCACTTTCATGTATATAACCAATAATTACATGTCCAATCAAAAACCTCAATTCAAAGGAGGACCAAAGATAACTTGTTATAGGTGTGGGGGAGATCATTTTATTAGAGATTGTCCACAACCCCCTACATTAACAATAGAAGGAGCATATTGCAAGGATTGTGGTAGGGAGCATTTGATAAAGGATTGCCCAAAAAATCCCCAAAAACAACAAAACACATCTAATAACATACCACTAAAAGCAGTCAGTATCATGGAACAAGAAGAATTGAGTGACATTGAGTTAGTGGATGTAAATGTTGTAACAAGGTCACAAACAAAACAACAAAGAACAACTAAGGAACAAAATGAAGAATCAAACTCAAAGGTGAAGAAAAATAGACAAAAAGGGAAATGGGAGAGGAAGCAAAAAATGAGTAAAAATATGGAAGAAGAAAATAGGGAACAATCAAACAATACTTCTTAGACACAGACCCAGGTGGAAATAGGAAATTCAAAAAGTCTAGACACTCTGATAAAAGCATACAAAGGAATAATTCAAGAGGGACCAAGCCCTGCTGATCATACAATGGCTTATCCTATGCCAGACTTAGAACATGAAAGAATGTAGAAGTGTAAACAGATCATTCGCGAAGTACAACTCAAAATGGGGGAAGAAGACAATTCTCAAAAAATAGTTGAGGAATCTGAGTCAACAAAAACAAGAGGAAAGAGTATCAAGGAAGAAAACCCACAAGTAACACTCCAAGTGAATGTAGACAGAAGATGCACAATTCTGTATCACACCACATGGGAAGATTTAATAAAACAAAATCCTCACCTATAGAACCAAGTGAAAAAATGGGAGACAACACCAGAAAATCTTCACCCACAACTACAGGAAATGGAGGAGTTGTGGTATATTCCCATTGATAAGATAGGAGGATATTGTGAGGGAGAAGAGGGAAACTCAACTTTAAAAATACAATTTGGTAAAAACCAGGCCAAAGCTATTTTGGATAGTGGATCAGGAGTGGCCATCATGACTAAACAAACTTGGGAGAAATGGGAAAAAAGTGAATTATTACCCACAAAAATGAGATTGCAACTCGCAGATGGACACATTGAAAAACCCCTAGGGATATGGGAAAAAGTGATTGTGGACATATGTGGGATAGAGATAGAACATACCTTTGCTATAGTTGAATTCCCACAATCTACTTCATATGAAATTATCCTAGGAAGACCATTCATGAGACAAGTGCAAATTGTATAAGATTGGGGTAATAATTGCTTATACCTATAGAGCAAAGGAAGAATAACCAAGGTAAATCTAAGAAATGGGCACTACTGTGACATACCCCCTCAAGAATGGTATAAAATTCATCATAATCAAGAGTTGAGTGAGGAATCAGAAATGGAGGATCAAGATGAAGCTGAATCATCTATATGGAGGTGCAATATGATAAGAAATCTGACCAATAGGAAAAGGAGATTAAGAAGAGAGGATTGTGTGGAAGAAAGAGGGCTACAAGATGAGAATTACGTACCGCAACAATTCAAGGATGAGGAATTTGAGCCCTATGGGTGGAATCAAATTTTTTCTACCATGGATCTAGCGAGTGATGAATATGTAGGAGTGGAATTTCAAAATGAAGAAGGATATGATATTTTTCACATTGGAATACAAATGATAAAGGTATCCAGAACAGAAGAGGACATAGAAGAAGAAATAATATTACAAAAAGGAAAGACACAATTTTTGGAGGAAGTAAAAGCTGAAGATGCTATTAAGGATAAGATTTCAAGTAAGTACAAGAAAAACAAACACAAAGAAACAGAAGAAAATCAGGAAAATGAGAAGAAGACAAAGGAAATGAATAAAGACCAACAATTTGATGTACCAAAAAATTTCAAGACTTATGAAGTGGAAAATAGATTACTTCTCAGAAGGAAACCAAAGAGGGAAAAGAAGAAAGGAGAGCCTTATGATAATGAGGAAGAAACTAAAAAGATCATGATTGTTGATGTATGAAACACCACAAGAAATGATTTAAGGTGACACTAGAACACCTCTATGGTCACCATTAACTCATTGCCACTCCAAACTTTGAGAAATGATAGCCTAAAGTGAGAACTTTGCTTCTACAGAAATTCCTAGTCACCGAAATGACATACCTTCAGTATTTTGCTAATTTCTCCTAGTTCACATATTATTTCTCTATGAAACTTTATAGGCTGAAACTAGAAGAGTAGAGCTTTCCAACAAGCTATCATATGCATCAAACGGAGCTCTAGAACTCAAGTTATGGCCCTCACAAGATGACCCTGTATGACCTTCCAAAACTAGAAATTTTACCTGTTTTAGTAAGAGCGCCTGTTTAAAATTAGAATTCGATGCCTAGCATCGACTTGCAACGAGAATTCGATGCCGGGCATCAACTTGGAGTGTTTTTGGCCACTTTTCAGCAGGGATTCGATGCCGGGCATCGACTTCCCGCATAAATTCTTGATCTTCTGGACACCAAAACTATAGGTGATTTCATGCACACTTAGAATATGACTTATCAACTGGAATTCGATGCCAGGCATCGAGTTGCTCCAACAACATCATGTTTTTCAAACACTTCAGTACTGGATGAAAAATATAAATGAAAATATGACTTATCAGCAGAGATTCGATGCCAGGCATCGAGTTGCTTGGAAAACTTGATCTTTGTAACTCATCACACAGTAGGTAATCATGGAGATGATGGAGAGAGGCTCATACACAGAACTTTACTCAGTTCTTCTCATAACTATAAAAAACTCAGAAGTTTTACAGATGCTTTCTCACTCAGAGAAGCCCGACTATACTCAATCATACAAAAATGAGTTCTTCTCACTTTCTCATTGTCTTCCTCCTTCTTCTTCTCTCTTCTCTCTCACCGCGTCAGTTGATACAAACTAACTTATATAGATTTTCTCATTTCCGTAACTTTTGAAAAGCTTCCAGAACTAAAGTGAACTAACTTTACAAGTATAATACATTTGTGAATTTGTCCCTTCACATAGGCATGGGGTTTTCTTCCTAAGATTTGACCTTCAAATATATGTCCTGTTAGTGATCACTCAGGAGGAGGGAGAAGAAAGACACATTGTAGTGGCTGATGACATGACAACTCAAGAAGAAGAGGCACTAAGAAACTTGGCAAGAAAATATAGGGATGTATTTGCTTGCAGCTACAAAGATTTGAAGGGTATTGATCCTAAAATCTGTGAGCATAAGATTCCTATGACACCTGAAGCAAAACCTAGTAAACAGAGACATTACACATTTAATGATAAATACTCTGCTAAGATAAAGGAAGAAATTAACAAGCTATTAGCTACCAATTTCATCTATGAAATAGAGTATACAGAATGGATATCTCCTATAGTTGTGGTACCAAAAAATAATGGGAAACTTAGGGTATGCATTAACTTGAAAAAGGTAAATGCAGCAACTATAAGGGATAATTATCCACTGCCTATAACAGATCATCTTCTAGAAAGAGTTGCTGGGAAGGAGGTTTATAGTTTTTTAGATGGCTTTTCAGGATACAACCAAGTCCCTATAGCATTGGAAGACCAACATAAAACTGCCTTATCCACAGAATGGGGAATTTATGCCTTTAGGGTTATGCCCTTTGGGTTAACCAATGCTCCAACAACTTTTCAAAGATTGATGTGTCATATCTTCAAAGAGTTCCTGAGGAAGGTAATGGAAATCTATGTAGATGATCTTCGTACTTTTTCATTAAAAAGACAAGATCACTTGCAGGACTTAGAAAATATATTCAGGAAATGCAGAACCTACATAGTATGCTTAAATCCAGAGAAATGTGTATTCTTTGTGAGACAAGGAAGAATGCTGGGTCATATAGTCTCTAAAAATGGAATTTCAACTGATGAGAAGAAAATAAAGGCCATAATAGAGCTTTCAAGACCAACAAGTGTAAAAGAACTTCAAACTTTTATGGGACATTGTGGGTACTATAGGAAATTTGTACATAAATTTGCTGACATAGCAAAACCCTTATATGCCCTAATTACAAAGTTTGAGTGGACCGAGGAGTGTGACCAAGCCTTTGAAACTCTAAAAACTTGTTTGGTAACAGCCCCAATTTTGAAAACACCTCAATGGGACAAAATTTTTCATGTCCATGTGGATGCTTCCAATTATGCTTTGGGATGTGTGTTAGCACAACCAATAGAAGGAAGCAAGTTAGATTTTCTAGTGGCCTATGCTAGTAGACAATTGAATCTAGCAGAGAAAAATTACACAACCACTGAAAGAGAGGGATTGGGCATGGTATTTGCTGTAAAAAAATACAGACATTACCTTTTGGCCAACAAGTTTAAGTTCGTTGTAGACCATCAAGCTTTGTTATATTTGGTAAATAAACCTTGTCACACTGGGAGAATAGTCAGATGGTTTTTATTGCTAATGGAATTTGAGTTTGAAGTAGTGGTCAGACAAGGGAAAACACACTTGAGGGCAGATCATTTATCTCGAATCCAGTCTAAAGAACCCAGTTCACCTTTAGATGACAATCTGCCAGACACTTATCTCTTTAAGGTAGAAAGTGTTCCTGAGTGGGCCATGACTTTAGTAACATTATTAACCATGAGACCTTGTAGAACAATTGGGAATAATGCACACTTAGTTTTGCAAAGCAGGAACTTCATGTTACTAGCTGGGCATTTATACCATCTCAACCACATTGGCATATTAGAATATTGCACTCCTGAGGAGGAGCAACAAGAATACCTGAGGAGAGCTCATCATTGGAACCCTTGCACTCATGCTTCTAGGGTAGTCACCCTAAGTAATCTCAATAGGATGGGGGTACATTGGCCTAATAAAATTCAAGATGTATCGAAATACATTGCCAATTGCAAGAAGTGCCAAACATTACAAGATTCAGAATTCATAACTGTATATTGGTTCCAGAAAAATCTAGATTGGAGTGAGAATATCATTGGAGAATTGAGAAGGAAGGAGAAAGGAAAACAAGTGAAAACTGGTACAGAATCAAAAAACTTACAAGTAATCTCTGAGGAATATCAATTGATAGGGGAACAGTTGTATAAGAGAGGAATGGATGGATACCTAAGAATTTGTGTTCTTGAGAATAAATATCTGGAAATGTTGGAAATGGCACACTCTGGAGTGGCAGGAGGACACTTCTCAAGTGACAGAACTGCCAAACTCATTTTATATTCTGGCTTTTGGTGGCCAACGCTATTTCTTGATGCAAGAACTTATGTAAAAAAATGTGATATCTGTCAAAGGGTAAGTCAACCAAACAGAAGAAATGACATGCCATTGGTTCCATTAATTTCAGCCAGAGCCTTAGTAAATGGGGATTGGATTTCATTGGACCTATACATCCTCCAGCAAAACAATCCCATGCTGAATACATCATAGTGGCTACAGACTACCTGACAAAGTGGGCTGAAGCCAAAGCCACAAAGAGAAATGATGCTAATACTACTGCCAGATTCCTATATGAAAAAAAAACAAACAAAAAAATCTGTTGAAAAAAAGAGAATGAGAAATTGTGAAAAATTGTTTACTTTCTGTTGTTTTTTACAAAAATCATATGTCACAAAGCAAGATCTAGGGAGAAGAATAGTAGAGATCTATTTATTTTTTATGTTTTTATTTCTTGTTAGTTAGTTCTTTAGTTAATTTTTTGTTAATTCTTTGTTTTCTATCTCCTTCCAAAAGAATGATTAGGAAAAGGGATTGCACTAGACATCTTGCTACACTTGTGATGATCAATTGATTGAGTCTTTTCTGGAGAAATCAAGTTTATTTTGGATTTCTCATTCTTATGACATGACTTCTGGAAATGAATTCCTACATATTACTCTTTGATGTCTTGCAACTTATGTGGGTAGAGTTTTTCTTTATTTTAGTTTCCTCAGAAAATGGTGAACACTAAGGAGCTGCCAATTCATGACTTCAAGGCAGAATCAGTTGTGCTATCAAGAGGCCATTGGTTTCTGGATAGTGAAGCTGTGGAGGAACAGGTGGACTTAGAGTCAGAGGAAGAATCAGAAGTTCCAGAAGCTGAGAAAGTGGTGAAGGAACTTAAGGAGACCCTAAACATAATTGGCCAGCATATATTCACGGTGGGGGTAGGAGGATACAAGTATACAATGTTGTGTCAGGAATTCTACAGATTCCAAAGAGTGGCAGTCAACATGAAAAGATGGAAGGCAGTAGGGCTGCACAGAACATTGGAAGAACCTATCTTTTTCATTGACTTTGAGAGAGTATCACAGGTAATGAACAGTTTGACAGAAATAGGAAGAGGGAATGATGCCTATTTCAGATGCAAAGTCAAAAACAAGGATAATCAGGAAGTAGGTGTCACTATCAAGGCAGAACACATCAAAGCAGCACTGCAATTCTACACAATGGGAACCAAACTTGACCCAAGTTTTGTCAAAAAATAATAAGGAGACTTACACAGGATATGCAAAATTCACTGATTTCAAAGGAAGGGAGAATGAGGTTTATGCTGTAAGGATGTTCTTACAGTACTTTTGTTTTCCAAAATTACCAAGATACACAATGCCTCATAAGTTAGTCACATTATTGATGTTCAATAACAAAGATAGAACCAAACCTTTTGGAGTTATGGATGTCTCACCATACATCATGAACAACTGAAAGAAGCAGCAAAGCACTGGGAGCAGAAGAAGTTCATGAATGGAGCCCAGTTCTTAACAAGAATCATTTATCATGTTCTTGGGATGGAAGATCAACTAAAATTGGCTCCAGAGGCACAGTATTTCAGAAATCTTATGGCTGGAATCAAGAGTCATCCAAGGAAATTGACTGAAAGGGAAACAGAAGGACAAACCCGCATGAGGGGAACAGGTATGACAAGGAAAATGATATCTGAAGAAGTAATTCCTGTGAAGAAAAGAAGGTTGGACCCAAGGAAGGTGGAACTGGAAATGGAGGAAGCCACAAAAGAGGAACATGAGGAGGCACAGAAGCAGGTTCAAGCCTCTAGTGAACCACATCCACCCCAAACAAGCAAAGAGCAACTATACACCTATCTAACCCAAGGGAATAACAAGAGAGCTATGTATGAAGCACAATACCAGAAAATGCTGGAAGACTACTCATGCAAAGCTACAGACTGGATTCAGGAGGAGGTGGAGCACTATGAAGCTCTTCATGACCAAATGATGACAGCTGAAACTGAGGAGGTGTTTGTCAGGAAAGAGGTTGAATTGCTAGCTTATTTTAAGGAATTACAAGGACCCCCAGAGACCAGAACCACTGTGATGGTGAAAAAGAAGGTTCCAAAGAAGCCAGTACAAAAAAAGAAATTGACCAAGAAGGGAAAGGGTAAATCCATAGCTGAAACTGTTATCACCAAAGAGAGAGAGGAAGTAGTCATGGAAGAAACATAGAAGCCATCCTTGGTGGAAGAAGTATCAAGACCCACAGAACCAGAAAAAGGAGGACCTTCACACTTCTCATCTGATTCTGACAGTGATATTGAGAGCTTTCTATTAAAAAGTCTTAATTTGTCAATACCAAATACTCTCAATGTCATTATACAGACATCTGAGAAACAAAAGACACCTGAGGAATTAAAGAAGTAGTCTCAGGAGAAACCACTTCAGGAGCAGGCAGAAAAAGAGCTTAGTCTGGAAGATGAAAGAAGAATAATGAAGGGAAAGGCAGTAATGATAGAACAAGCAAATGAAATAAGGGAAGAAGTTAGTTGTGGAATAGTGCATAGTGGGATGAAATCTATATGGACAAAACCCTCACAGACCTACTTTAAACTGGATGAGAGCATAGAAGAAATAGCTAAGAAGGCACAGGTGTACAGCTCAGTCATAGAACAAAAAGGCACAGAACAAGATCCACTACAGGAGGTAGAGGAAGTATGTGAGAAAGGTAATGTTCAAAAGGTTACAGGGAAAGTAGTGGAAAAAGAAATCATTCAGAGTATAAAGGATGTGCTGCATGATTTGAAGAATAATGAGGAATTCACATCCAATGAGGATCAAGAACAAGAGTTAGAAAGGGACATCATGGACATTGATGAATAGGAAGAAGGATACAAAGAAGATAGAGGCAATGATCAGGTCAAAAATTTAGAAATAGTTGAAACACTTTTAGCACAGGAAAAGGAGAGACAGGAAGAACAAGTAGGTGAATGTCAGGGAAATTTTGGTGAAGAAACTGAATACAATTTGTTCCAGGAAACTATAAGCCAGGAAAAGGAGATGCAAACAAAGGAAGGATATTTTTCTAAAAAAACTCAACAGGTGTTGGAGAAAGAAAAGGTACAAGAAATAAAGCTGATCTCAGATGTTTTGGAGCAAAAGAGTTCAGGTGTTCAAGAAGACATGGCAGATTTAGAAACATTGGACACTCAGCCAAGCCATGAAGAAAACAAGGCCAAAATTATAGAATATGAGGGAGAAGAGGAAGAGGAGAGTGAATGCAGAGAGGACAAACAGCTAGAACCCAAACAAATAGCAATAGAAGGAGGACTGGAAAGAATCCCAAAGAGTATTAGATCAGCATGTCAGCTCATTATGAATAATATTGAACAGTTCAGACCCTCAAGCCGAAATATGATCATTTCAGGGATGGTAGCAGAGTCAGAATTTGAAAAAGGCAGTATGGTTATTAAAGAGCATAAAAGGGAAAAGGAGCATATGGCAGAGCAACTAAGGAAGGTGCAAGAGAAGAATGAGGAGTTTTCCAATAAAATAATTGCTTTGGAAGAACTCGAAGTACAGAAGCAAAACAAGATTCAATACTTGGAAGAGAAGAGTATGCAACTAACAGAGCAGAATGATAAATTGGAAAAAGAATTGAGAAAGATTGAGGGGAGATATAGAACTCTGCAAACTTCCTATCAAATTTTGACTAAAGCTAATGAAGAAATCAATAAGCTACTATTGGAGGAAGGACAATTGAAGGAGGAAAGTCAGACAGCCCAGTTGACAGAGGAGGAAAAAGAATGATTACATAAAGAGATTTAGAGATTACAAGGAGAATTGAAAGAAGCCAAAGAATTAGAAAAGCAGGCTAGTACACATACTGCTACGTCTATGAGAGGGTATAATAAGCTATACTTGGATATGGAAAAGGAAAGAGGTGAGTGGTAGACAAAGAGAGAAAAGGAACGGAATGAGGTGGAAAAAAGAAAGGGAATTATGGGCACAACAGAATGGGAGTCTGATGTTGACTATAGAAGAATTGTAGAAGAAATTGAATAAGCCACAAATCCAGGAAGAGACACATGTGGAAACCACACATGCAGAAGAATATGGGGTAGACAATATTGTGGGAATACAACATGACAATGAACCAACAGAAAAAAGATCAGAAGAAGAATATTCAGAGGATTTTGTGAAGAAATTGCTGACAAGTAGAGATTCTAGAATGGAGTTCATCAGAAAGATGCATGATGAGTACGAAGAGCAAATTGTCACATTCACATTGAATAAGGGAATCAATCCAGATCAGCATCACTGGGAAGCAGATGGATTGGGGATACCATTTTGTATGATTTTGGAGAGTATAAAGAACTACCAGATGGCCAGAGTTGGGCTACCTCCAAACAAATACTTTGAGTATGAAGAGGACATCAATGTCACTAAAGAACTATTTGAGAGAGCCAACCCTAAGTGGAGAAATAAATGGTTGGATGTCAACAAAGAATGTAGGAAAATCTGGAAAGAGGCACCTCTTCATTTAAAGATCAATCCAGCCTATTGTCCAGTGGCACGGAGAAGAGAATGGACAACTTTTTGGGATAGAAGAAGAGAAGGTCAAATTCCACCAAAGTGGATGAATTTCCCGAAAGTAGCAGGTCCAAAGGCAAGCACATGGCCTACCAAGAGTTATATGGTGAATATTGCTGAGTCTGTAATAACTACATACAAAGATGTCAATGACCCTGCTTGCATACTACTTGTAAGAATAATGAGGTTAATTCTGGCTTGTATAGAAACTTATACTGACACAGATATTAGAACCTTGAATTATATCGGCTTTAATTCTCCAACAGACGCCTTATTATTTGATTTGAGCGAAACACCTGACAGAATCTGCTTAATGGCCTACTACAGCACAATTATATTTTTGGGTAGTCATTACTTACAGATTTTTGAGGATGCCTTTGATTATGGGTTTTTTGAGAGGGAGTCAGAGATTTTTGGAAACCTATCAGTTGTTACAAAGTCCAGACTTACAGCATATGAAGCTGCCTACACAGAGTACTTGAAAAAGGATGTCATAGATAAACCTGAAGCTGCAGTACAGTGGAGAAAGGTGTTATTTGAGATGGTCAACAATCTAAATACAAGAGAAAGAAAAAGTCATGATTTGCTGTCACAAGTATATCAAAGAAAGAAGAAATGAAGAAAAGTGATCAGTGCAGAGGAGCAGGAAAATCTTTCGTCAGGAGCCGAAAGGCTTAGGAGGGGAAGGATGTTGGAAGATGCATTTTTGGAAACCTTTTTGAAAGAAAATAATTGTAAAATGATAGAAATTTGTAGAAATATTTATGCAATTGTTGTAAAAATAAGGAAGAGTCTTCCTTATGTAGGATAGAATCTTATGTATTTTTTCTAGAATTTTTGGAAACTCCTAGATAGCATATTTTTAGAATAGTAGAGGAAAGGACCAAAATCCAAGTGTGAAAAGGGACACTTGAAAATGTATATAAGCTAATGTCCTCTATTATGAGGGGGTTGGTTAATCATTTGTGTACTTGCTATCCAAGTGAATAGAGAAGGAGTTTCTGCTGAAAATCGTGTTTCTCCTCTTCTATGTGGTTTCTATGATTTGTGAGTCTAGATCTTGTGTATCCATGGAGATTTGTGAGTTTCTATTGTGTAAATCTGTAGAATGTGTATGAAGAGAGCTGAATCCTGTTGTGTTGAGTGATGAGTTGATGAGAAATGGTGCTGGAGCTGAAAATTGTCTGTTTGCATAAAATCGCGATTGTCTCGTCTGTATGATCCAGGTGATATTTTTTGATTTTGACTTCATAATTGTGTTATGCTGATAAAATAGCATGGAATAAACACCAAGATTGTAGAAAATGGTGTAGATTTGCTCAAGATAATCCAAACCCTAGAAATTTCCTCTTCATCTTCACTATTCTCAGAATTCCAGCTATTATTCTCTTATTTCTTGGATTCTATCATCTTGAAGGGGCTGTGGTCTCAAGAATACTTCCAAGATTGACAAAATCAAGATGTCTTGTTGATTCTTTATGCTAAATGATTGGAGAGGACAACTCCAAAGATTAATAACAAACAGTGTTGTTTCTTTGAACACCATGAAATTAACTTATCTCCCACATAACACAAGTATCCATAAGTTGATCTCCTATCATCACGATTACCTACCCAATTTGTATCACTATAGATCTTGATGTTTGTATTTGATGTAAACCCATAATACACACCTTCTTTGAGTGTACCCTTAATGTACCTCAACACTCTTTGACCTGCAATCCAATGTTCTTTCCTAGGACAATGCATGAATTGAGACAAAACTCCAACTGCATATGACAAGTCAGGCCTAGTTAATGTAGCATATATCAAACTACTAACCAAACTCTGATATAGTTTCATGTCCTTGAGCTCTTCACCTCCATATCAGCTCAATTTGTGATTCACCTCCATTGGAGTAGGTGCTACCCTGCAATCATCCATTTTAAACTTGATCAACAAGTTTCTCAAATACCTTTCTTGAGTTACATACACTCCATGTTGAGTGTATGAGATTTCTATGCCCAAGAAATATGACAAGTCTCCCAAGTCACTGATTTTTAACTCTTTCTCCATTTTCTTCTTTAGGCTTTGAATGCCTTTCTCATCTGCACCTGTAAGAATTATATCATCAACATATATGCACATGTATATCAACCCAACTTCACTTGCTTTGACAAGCAAGCTACTATCTGCTTTAGATACTTGGAACCCAAGTTCTTTCAAGAACTTCATAAGTCTATAGTTCCATGCCCTTGGGGCCTGCTTCAAGCTAGACAAGGATCTCTTGAGCTTGCACACATGATCTGGATACCTTCCATCTCTGAATCCTTATGGTTGCTCCATGAAAACGTCATCTCAAATATAACCATTTAAAAAAGCATTCTTCACATCTAATTGACATAATTTCCAACCTTTACATGTAGCAATGGCTATGAGTGTCCTGATGGTTTTCATCTTTGCCACAGGACTATAAGTCTCATCATAATGTATACCATAAATCTGAGCAAAACCTTTCACAACAAGTATAGCTTTATATCTAGACACACTTCCATCTGCATACCTCTGTCTTGTAGACCCACTTGCATCCAATGATCTTCTGGCTATTTGGTTTAGGAACCAACTCCCATGTCTGATTCTCCATCAATGCATCATAATCTTCCTGTATAGCTTTCTCCCAATTTTCCTTACCTTTTGCCTCTTCATATGTAGAAGGATCTTCATTTGCCTTTATCATATAAGCATAATCTTTGGTAGCCAAAAACGAAGTGTCATAGCTATACCTTGTAGGTTGCCATTTGTGTCTTGATGACCTTCTGAGTTCTCCACTCCTTGAGGTTTATAGTTCATCACACTCTGGATCAAACCTTGGCACTTCTTCAATTTCAACCTGTACTTCATTATTCTCCTCTTCATCAAATATCTGAACCTTTGATTTACCTTTCTTTTGATTCACAACTTCTTCATCACCTGCATTAATATGGATTGTACCTACATACCAAGTACCTTGCTCATCAAATGTAACATCCTTAGACACAAGTAATTTCTTTGTGGATGGACTCCACAACCTATATCCCATCTGCTTATCATCATAACCAGTGAATACATACTTTTCAACTTTAGGTTCCAATTTGTGCCTTAATTGAGATGGCACATATGCATATGACAAACATCCAAATACTTTGCAATGATCTAGGGTAGGTCTCTTACCCCACCATGCCTCATATGGTGTCATACCCTGCAAAGCTTTACATGGTAATCTATTGACCAAATAAGTAGTTGTGTTTACAGCCTCAGCCCACAAGTAATTTGGGCAATTTTTCTCCTTCATCATGGATCTTGCAAACTCAACAAGAGTTCTATTCCTCCTTTCTGCTACACCATTCTGTTGAGGAGAATACCTGCAAGTCATTTCCTTGTTTATACCTGCATTCCACAAGTAATCACTGAACTCATTAGAGAAATACTCTCCCCCTCCATCTGATCCTAGTCTCTTCAACTTATGACCTGTAATTCTCTCTACATACACATCATAGTGTTTGAATGTATTAAATACTTCTGACTTATCTTTGATCACATAGATAGTGATCCATCTGGTAGCATCATCAACATAAATCACATAATACCTTGAACCATTGATACTAAAATCTTTTGATGGTCCCCACACATCTGTATGTACCAATTCAAGCTTCTCTGAATACATAAAACCATGCTTGGAATAAGATAGCTTATGAGCCTTAGCTAATTGACATGCCTCACATCTGTATGTCATATGTTGACCTGCAACATTAGGCAATCCAAGCATTGAACCATTCTTAATCATATCTTTGATACCTCTTTCATTAAAATGTCCAAGCCTTTTGTGCTAAAGATCTAACTCAGAGATCTTATGTCCTCCATAGGTGAACAAGGCATGCCCAACACTACCTTGGATCTTCAATGTGAACAATCTTCCTTCTTTCTTCCCTGAAACAATCTATTTATACCCATTGCTAGGGTCTTCCACAAAAACTCCTTCATTAGTGAACCTAACTTCATAACCCTTTTCAACAATTTGTCCTACACTTATCAGATTCTTAGGAATTCTAGGAACATACAAGACCTTACTCAAGAGGGTGCTACCATCCTTGGCCTTCATTGATCCAATTGACTTCACATTGTGCTTTGTATTATCACCTGTTTGAACTACATGATTAGTTACCTTATTTTCCAAATTAGTCGTCAATGCTATGTTACCACTTAGATGATTGCTACATCCTGAGTCAATGTAGAAGACTCTCTGATCTTCACTTTTCCTTTCACAAGTTGTATTCATTTTCAATATTGAATCTTCGTTCTGATCTGAAACATAATTGTAGTAGGTATTGTTGTAGTGTTGGCTTTGGAATCCTCTACTTGCATTTCTTCCAAAGTAACCTCTACTAACTCTACCTCTGAAATTACCTCTTTGATTTCTACCACCTCTTCCTCTTGAGTTAAAGTTGTGATTATATCCACCATTACTCTGAGTATTATGCCAACAATCATTAGCTAAGTGATTTGTCTTACCACAAATCCAGCAAGCTTTGACTCCATCTTTATTACTCCTGCCTCTTCCTCTACCTTTGCCACCTCCTCTTCCTCTTAGGAAGTTAGCTTGACTAGTTGTACCTTCATCTTCATTTGTTTGTTGCTTTCCTTTGATATTCTTCTTCTTATCCTTTGAATACATTGCATGACCTGTACTCTTGTCACCTTCACCTTTGACATCCTGCTCAAAGGTTAACATTGATGGAGAGTATTAATCTCCAAAAGCACAAGTTAACCTTGAATTTAGATCACCTCTATATCAAGATCAACTTTAGACTCCACCTAATTTAGAGAATCTTCACCAAATTATCAGAAAATTGATTATTCTGAAAATTTCAGTTTCTTCAGAAAAGTCTGCTGCAGATTAGTCACTCATTGACTAATCAATCCTGTAAAGTTTTTGATAAAACTTTGCACAACACTTCCCCTTAAGGTTGCGCAACTTTGCCAAGTTAAATCTCTCAAAAAGATTAAGTACACACTGAGAAATGTGTGAAACACTTTACCTATGTCTGAAAGTGCTTCTCTGCAATGGCGACTTTGACACCTGCAACTTCTTAGCACTGGTTCTCCCAAAGTAAATCCCGTTTGATCAAGATCTTTTAGCCATAGATAGCTTACCTTCCAACTTAGATTTTAAGCCCTCATTTGTGTAAAACTTTACACTGTAGACTGAGCAATGATCATTTCATTGAAGATGAAATGTGCGCCAGATTTCTCGACTGTTAGAACATTCTTACATATGAATGTTCCTAATCAAAATTCTCACAGCCTGATTACAATTAACCTCTCAAATTCTAGCCATAGATGGATTAGCTATGGACTTAGATACGTGCAAAAGGATTTCTCAAAAGATTAAACACAGAGGGAGCAGACAGCAAAATATCGGGCGCAAAATTTTTTGATTTCTCAGAAAATTTACATCTAAGTGAGGATGGACAATTCACTCACTCTTCATGTGTCTAATGACACTAATTTCTCTCTTCCTATTCTCGAATCTCTTCTGCTCTACTTTCCCGACATTTTCAAACATATTTATAGATGAATATATACAAGTGTATGACTTAAACAAGGTATAAGTCAGCTAATGTACATATGTGTACATATCTTTGAGTTTTCTGAAAATGTCCTTCCTTCAACCATCTGACTTTGTTTCCTTCTTGACTCCTTGACTTCATTTCTCCATAATCCTTCAATTGATGATTGTCATGCACCAACAGCTCCCCCTCAATCATTAATTGAGGTTCTTTTCTATCTTCTTTACTCCAGCCATATCCTTGAATCTTTGTAGTTTTGGTCCATCTAGACTTTTAGTCATCATATCTGCAACTTGATCTTTTGTGGGAGTGTGTATGACTTCAATCTCTTTCTCAATGACCTTCTCTCTCAGAAAATGATACTGTATTTCAATATGCTTAGTTCTAGCATGAAATACAGGATTAGCTGCCAAATATAATGAACTCATATTGTCTCCACAAATAATAGGAGTACTCTCAATCACATCAAAAACTTTCAAAAGTGTCTTTAGCCATATTACCTCTTTTGCAGCTTCCACCATACCTTTATATTCTGCTTCTGTAGATGACAAAGCAACTGTATGTTGCTTCTTGGAACACCATGAAATCAATTTGTCTCCTACATAGCACAAGTATCCATGTGTTGATCTTCTATCATCCACATTACCTGCCCAATCTGCATCACTATATATCTTGATTCTTATATCTGAAGTAAATCCATAGTACAACCCTTCTTTGAGTGTACCCTTGATGTACCTAAGTACTCTTTGTCCTGCAATCCAATGTTCCTTTCTAGGACAATGCATGAATTGTGAAAGCACACCAACTGCATATGACAAGTCAGGCCTTGTCAATGTAGCATAAATCAAGCTACCAACCAAACTTTGATAGAGTTTCATATCTCTGAACTCTTCTCCTCCAAACCTAGACAATTTATGGTTCACTTCCAAAGGTGTAGGTGCAACCCTGCAATCTTCCATTTTAAATTTGGTTAGCAAATTTTTAAGATACCTTTCTTTGGTCACATATACTCCATGTTGAGTATAAGAGATCTCCATTCCCAAGAAGAATGATAGGTTCCCCAAATCACTAATTTTGAACTCTTTCTCCATCTGCTTTTTGATCATTTGTATCCCCTTATCATCTGTTCCTGTAAGTATTATGTCATCAACATAAATACACACATAAATAAACCCATCTTCACTTGCTTTGACTAGCAAGCTACTATCTGCCTTTGATGCTTGAAATCCAAGATCATTCAAGAATTTTACAAGCCTATAATTCCAAGCCCTTGGGGCTTGCTTCAACCCATACAAAGCTCTCTTGAGCTTACACACATAATTTGGACTCACTTGATCTTTGAATCCATCTGGTTGCTCCATGTAGACTTCATCTGAAATGTAACCATTCAAGAAAGCATTTTTAACATCTAATTGAGACAACTTCCAACCTTTACAAGCAGCAATTGCAATGAGTGTCCTGATGGTTGTCATCTTTGCCACAGGACTATAAGTCTCATCATAGTCCACTCCATATGTCTGTGCATACCCTTTCACAACAAGTCTAGCTTTGTACCTAGACACACTTCCATCTGCAAATCTTTTAGTCTTGTAAACCCACTTACATCCAATGATCTTCTGACTATTAGGTTTAGGAACCAAATCCCATGTTTGATTCTCTATCAATGCATCATACTCCTCTTGCATAGCATCTTCCCAATTCTTCTTCCCTTTGGCTTCTTCATATGTAGAAGGGTCTTCATCTGCTTTTACCAAATAAGCATAATCTTTAGTAGTCAAGAATGAAGTGTCATAGCTATACCTTGTAGGTTGCCATTTGTGCCTAGATGATCTCCTAACTTCTGCACTTCTTGAGGTCTCTGGTTCATCACATTCTGGATCAAACCTTGGCCTCTCTTCAACTTCAATCTGCACTTCATTACTCTCACTTTCATCAAGTAATTGAACCTTTGCTTTACCTTTTCTTTGTTCCACTACTTCTTCATCATCTGCATGTACATTATATTTACCTGCATACCAAGTACCTTGCTCATCAAATGTAACATCCTTGGATACAATAAATTGCTTTGTGGATGGACTCCACAACCTGTATCCCATTTGCTTATCATCATAACCAATGAATACATACTTCTCTGCCTTAGGCTCCAACTTATGCCTCAATTGAGATGGCACATATGCATATGCCAAGCATCCAAATATTCTGCAATGATCCAAGGTAGGTTTCTTACCCCACCAAGCTTCATATGGTGTCATACCGTGCAAAGCTTTACAAGGCAATCTATTAACCAAATATGTAGCTGTATTAACAGCCTCAGCCCACAAATAATTTGGGCAATTCTTCTCTTTCATCATGGACCTTGCAAACTCAACAAGAGTCCTATTTCTTCTTTCTGCTACCCCATTTTGTTGAGGAGAGTACCTGCAAGTAACTTCTCTCTTTATACCTGCATTCCACAAATAATCATTGAACTCATTTGAAAAATACTCTCCCCCTCCATCTGACCTTAGTCTCTTCAATTTTTGACCTGTAATCCTTTCTGCATATGCATGATAGTGTTTAAATGTATTAAACACTTCTGACTTTTCCTTAATCACATAAATTGTGATCCACCTGGTAGCATCATCAACATATATGACATAATATCTTGAACCATTTATACTAAAGTCCTTTGAAGGACCCCACACATCTGTATGCACCAATTCAAGTCTTTCTGAATACATAAATCCATGCTTGGAATAGGATTGCTTATGAGCCTTACCTAATTGACATGCCTCACATCTGTATGTCATGTGTTGACCTGCAATGTTAGGCATTCCAAGCACTAAATCATTGTTAATCATTTCTTTGATACCTCTTTCATTAAAGTGTCCAAGTCTTTTGTGCCAAAGATCCAATTCTGACACCTTCTGCTCTCCATATGTGAACATAGCATGTCCAACATTTCCTTGTACCTTCAATGTGAAAAGCCTTCCTTCTTTCTTTCCTGCAATAACTTGTTTATACCCTTGACTAGGGTCTTCCACATAAACTCCATCATTTGTGAACCTTACCTCATATCCTTTTTCCACAATTTGACCTACACTGATCAAATTCTTTGGAATTGTGGGAACATAAAGTACCTTACTCAGAAGAGTGCTCCCATCCTTAGCTTTGACTGAACCAATTGACTTTACCTTATGCTTTGTATTATCACCTGTCTGCACTCTATGATTAATTGCATTATGATCTAGGTCAGTCATCAAAGCAATATTTCCACTTAAATGCGATTACTACATCCTGAATCAATATAGAACACTCTCATGTCCTCATGTGAGGTTTCACATGTATTCATAATGAGAGTCGAATCCTCCTTTTGATCTGATGCATAGTTGTAGTAGGTGTTATTATAGGATTGACTTTGGAAGTTTCTTCCACCACCTCTTCCAAAAGAATTCCTACCACCTCTACCTCTGAAATTTCCTCTCTGAAATCTACCTCCTCTTGCTCTTTGATTAAAGTTCTGATAATTACCATTGTTTTGATTATTGTGCCAACAATCATGAGATAGATGATTGGTCTTACCACATATCCAACAAGCTCTTGCATTATCTTTGTTGTTTCTGCCTCTTCCTCTACTTCTGCCATTTCCTCTTCCTCTTATGAAGTTTGCTTGGTTTGATGTACCTTCTTCTTCACCTCATTGTTGCTTCCCTTTGTTGGCTTTCTTCTTGTCTTTAGAATACATTGCATGACCTGCACTCTTATCAACATCTCCTTTGATATCATTCTCAAAAGTTAGCATATGACCTAACAATTGATTCAAATCAGGAGTAAAGTGATCTAATGAAAGTTCTGTAGATAAAATGAAAGGCTTCCATTTCTCATCTCCTCTTAGTCCTGTGAGTATTTGTCTTACCAATTTGTCTTCTTCAACATCTTCATCAACTGCACCTAAAGAATCTGCAATGTCCTTCATCTTTGTCACATAATCAGAAATTGATTGTGAGGCCTTCTTCTTGAAGGTAGTAAACTCTGCCCATAGTGAAGCCTTCCTTGATTTGGTTGTATTTTGGAAATGCTCTTCCAAAGCATTCCAAATATCACAAGCACTTTCAAGTCCTCTAATGTGAGGAAGCAAATAGTCATTAACTGCCATGTAGATGATGCTTCTTGCTTGAGCATCCTTCTTCATCCAATTCTTCAAATCTGCAAGCTCCTCCCTAGTTGGAACACTAGGATCTCTGAATTCTGGCTTTTCTTCATCTCTTGTGATGTATCCTATCAGATCTTTGCTCATAAGGTGAGCTTCCATCCTCATAGACCATGCAGGATAGTTCTCTCTATCCAATTTTTCAATTTGGAGACTATCTCCCATCTTTACTTCACCTGTAGCTTCAAATCTTTAACCTTTACAGATAATAAATGTACCTTTACTTCGAATGTTGCTCCTTCTGATCTTTTTGATGCTCTTTGTATGTCTTCCTTTGATCTTTCTTCAACCTTTACCCTTCTGCACCTTCAAAATGTAAAGTTTTGTATTTCTGCAATAGTCGGAGTCTTCTTCACTTCAATTTTGACACAACCTACTCTGATACCACTGATGGAGAGTATTAATCTCCAAAAGAACAAGTTAACCTTGAATTTAGATCACCTCTATATCAAGATCAACTTTAGACTCCACCTAATTTAGAGAATCTTCACCAAATTATCAGAAAATTGATTATTCTGAAAATTTCAGTTTCTTCAGAAAAGTCTGCTGCAGATTAGTCACTCATTGACTAATCAATCCTGTAAAGTTTTTGATAAAACTTTGCACAACACTTCGCCTTAAGGTTGCGCAACTTTGCCAAGTTAAATCTCTCAAAAAGATTAAGTACACACTGAGAAATGTGTGAAACACTTTACCTATGTCTGAAAGTGCTTCTCTGCAATGGCGACTTTGACACCTGCAACTTCTTAGCACTGGTTCTCCCAAAGTAAATCCCGTTTGATCAAGATCTTTTAGCCATAGATAGCTTACCTTCCAACTTAGATTTTAAGCCCTCATTTGTGTAAAACTTTACACTGTAGACTGAGCAATGATCATTTCATTGAAGATGAAATGTGCGCCATATTTCTCGACTGTTAGAACATTCTTACATATGAATGTTCCTAATCAAAATTCTCACAGCCTGATTACAATTAACCTCTCAAATTCTAGCCATAGATGGATTAGCTATGGACTTAGATACGTGCAAAAGGATTTCTCAAAAGATTAAACACAGAGGGAGCAGACAGCAAAATATCGGGCGCAAAATTATTCGATTTCTCAGAAAATTTACATCTAAGTGAGGATGGACAATTCACTCACTCTTCATGTGTCTAATGACACTAATTTCTCTCTTCCTATTCTCGAATCTCTTCTGCTCTACTTGCCCGACATTTTCAAACATATTTATAGATGAATATATACAAGTGTATGACTTAAACAAGGTATAAGTCAGCTAATGTACATATGTGTACATATCTTTGAGTTTTCTGAAAATGTCCTTCCTTCAACCATCTGACTTTGTTTCCTTCTTGACTCCTTGACTTCATTTCTCCATAATCCTTCAATTGATGATTGTCATGCACCAACAAACATATGTCCTAGCATCTGATTTAAGTCAGGAGTAAAATGATCAAGTGATAATTTAGTAGACAAAATGAATGGCTTCCATTTGTCATCACCTCTCAACCCTGTGAGGATTTGCCTTACCAATTTATCCTCCTCAATGTCTTCATCAACTGCTCCTAATGCATCTGCAATGTCCTTCATCCTTGTTACATAGGCTGAAATGGATTGAGAGGCCTTCTTCTTGAAAGTGGTAAATTCTGCCCACAAAGATGCCTTCCTTGACTTTGTGGTGTTTTGGAAATGCTCTTCCAAAGCATTCCATATATCACTTGCACTTTCAAGACCTCTAATGTGAGATAGCAAGTAGTCATTGATTGCCATATAGATAATGCTCCTAGCTTGAGCATCTCTCTTCATCCAATTCTTCAAATATGATAATTCCTCCCTAGTTGGAACACGAGTGTTGAGAGTGATGGATGGATGCACTCAAGAAATGAGTTGGTGCTGCAAAACCTGCTTCACACTTGCCCTCTTTTCTCTTCAGATATGCTTAGTGGACTTGCTTAGCTTCCAAATGACACAAAGAAACCATATATGTACTTTGGAAATGGTTTGGGTAATGATCAAACCAAAACAGATAACTTGGTACTTCAAAAATCAAGAAAAACTTTCTATTCCTGTAGTGATACCTGCTCAGACTTTTACTCAGTGTGTCCAGCACACTTAAAATTGGAACAATTCCTTTTGGGAGTATTAAAGTACCGTAGTAAGCTACCAATCACAAGTGGAATCACTTCAATTGATAAACTATGCACTGAGAAATAAGTTTAGCAAGATTCTAATTACCCCCGACTTTTTAGGAACTCTGCAGACACAGACCAGTGTGCACTTCGAAGCGGCTTTCTCCCAAATGGCTGAATGAAATCCTCTGAGATTTTGTATGCTTGTAGTAGACTTTGAGCTGGTTCCAATGAGCTATAGATCTCTTGATTTGGTTCAGTAGATCTTGAGTTATGCTCCTTTGAAGTTGACAGACTTGGAGAAGATAACAGAGAGAACCAGAAATGATGAATGTGTATATATATATTGATTGATAAGATTGTACAAGCTCAATAGCATGACAAGCATAGCTAATTGAGGTGTGGTGGTGTAGGCTATGGAGTAGCACTAACACACACTCAGTTACAATGAAAATATGCCTCGGGGAATGAGCTAAAATGGCAGGACTGACCGCGACTTTTTTATTGTATCTTTTATAGAGAAGGAGTTGAGATTTGAATTTGAATTCAAATTCAAATCTCCTATATTCTCTACTCTAGAATTAAGGAGATATTCTCTCCAATCATTCCACCCAAAAAATCCACGACTAATCAATTAGGTGTAATGTAAATGAATGTCAAGTCATATAGACCTTTTTACAATGAGTAAAAGATAATAACTCATAAGTATGAGTTCCTATGCCTTATCCTTCATGTAGATATATCCTTCAAGGGTTCCAAGTCCATCTCCCAAAGTTCCAATGTTCCAAGCCAATGTGTGAAGGCTTGACATGCACCAACAGCTCCCCCTCAAGCCAAACACTTTGGATTAAGTCTTCTCTTTCATTCTTCAATCACTTCCTGCAATCCAATCATAGATTTGAATCTGCATAACTTGTTTCCATCCAATGCCTTTGTAAGTAAATCTGCACATTGCATATTAGTAGACACATATGTCAATTGAATCTCCTTGCTAAGTAACTTCTCTCTCACATAGTGGTAATGAACCTCTATGTGTTTGGTTCTGGCATGATAAATTGGATTTGCTGCAAGGTGAAGAGAGCTAGTGTTGTCTCCAAAGATAATAGGTGGTCTTGTGTGTAGACCTAACTCTGTATATAGAAGCTTCAACCAGATAGCTTCTTGAGTTGCATTGGCAAGCCCTCTATACTCTGCTTCAGTGGATGACAATGCCACTGTAGGTTGCTTCTTGGCTGACCAAGAAATAGGCTTATCTCCTGCAAAACAAATGTAACCTGAGGTGCTCCTCCTATCATCCTTGCATCCTGCCCAATCTGCATCTGAGTAGACTTTTATGTCAATATCTGATGTATAAGGAAAAAACAAACCATGACTTTGTGTTCCCTTCAAATACTTCAAGATTTTCTTTGCTGCCTCTAGGTGAGGTACCCTTGGTTTGTGCATGAATTGACTAAGTACACTCACTCCATATGCTATGTCAATTCTTGTCAAGGTAGCATAGTTCAAATTACCTACCATACTTTGGTATCCTGTAATGTCTTTGATTTCTTCTCCTTCATGAGCACTTAGCTTTTGGTTAACCTCCATTGGAGTAGTAGATACCTTAGCATCCTGCAAACCAAATTTTTTGACCATATCCTGTACATACTTCTTTTGAGTGATGTAGATACCTGAATTTGTGTAGACCAATTCAAGACCTAAGAAATACTTTAATAGTCCAAGATCACTGATCTTGAATTCTTTCATCATCTGTCCTTTGATGTGTCTAATCCCATTGACATCATTGCCTGTAATGATGATGTCATCAACATAAACACATAAGTAGATTACCTCTGTACTACTTCTCTTTATGAATAGAGAAGTGTCTGCTTTGCTCATCACAAATCCTTGGTCTAGGAGGTAGGTGGTCAATCTGTAATTCCATGCTCTAGGTGCCTGCTTTAAACCATACAGAGCCTTCTTCAATTTACAAACATGATTTACCTTATTGGAATCTTCATAGCCAGGTGGTTGTGACATGTAGACTTCTTCAGATATCCATCCATTCAAGAATGCATTCTTCACATCCAATTGGTACATGTTCCAATTCTTGGATGCAGCTACACTCACCAATACTCTGATAGTTGGCATCTTGGCCACAGGAGAAAATGTCTCCTCATAATCAATGCCTTGGGTTTGTGCAAAACCCTTGGCTACCAACCTAGCTTTGTACCTGTTTATTGTTCCATCTGAATTCTTCTTTAGTTTGTAGATCCATCTGGATCCTATCACCTTCATAGAATCCTTCTTGGGTACCAAGTCCCAAGTATCACTTTCCTTAAGGGCTTCTATCTCTTCATCCATGGCTTCTCTCCATTCTGGTTTAGTAATTGCTTCTTCATAGGTACCTGGTTCTTCATTCAACAAGTCTTTTGCAAGATATACAGAATGTTTAGTTACAAGTGATGTGTCATACCCAAATCTGATGGGCTTCTTCTTTTCTCTTTGAGATCTCCTCATTGCTTGAGTAGAAGTCTCTGGCTTATCCTCTAATTGCTTCATCTTCATCTTTCCTTTGGACTTCCAAGCCTTGAACTCTTCAAGGTTTATTGTATCATCATCTGAGCTTGAATCTTCTTGCTGAGTTGGTTCTTCCTTAGTGAGCTTTGGAAAATCTTCTTCCATGTCATAGGGTAGACTCACTTTCCTGCATTCATTCTCATACCATGAGTCATTCTCATCAAATATGACATCTCTGCTTACCTTGAATCCTTTGTTTGTGGGGTTGTAGAATCTGTATCCCTTTTGGTTCAAATCATAACCAATGAAGATACATTTTTCAGCCTTGGGATCTAGCTTTCCTCTTACCTGTGAGGGAATATGCACATATGCTACACAACCAAAGATTTTACAATGATCCAGAGAGGGTCTCTTACCATGCCAAGCTTCATAGGGTGTCATGCCATCAAGTGATTTGGATGGCAACCTATTGATGAGATAAGTGGCAGTGGATACACTCTCTGCCCATAGGTAATTTGGCAACTTTTTCTCATTAAGCATAGACCTAGCTGTTTCTACTATAAGTCTATTCCTTCTTTCTGCTACCCCATTTTGTTCAGGTGAATACCTTGTAGTGATCTCTCTTTTGATGCCTCTTTCCTGCAAGAAATCTTCAAACTCATTGGAGAAGTACTCTCCTCCACCATCTGACCTTAGCCTTTTCAAGCTTCTACCTGTTTGATTTTCAACAAGTGCAAGATACCTCTTGAAACAATTAAATACTTCATCCTTATGCTTCATAAAGTATAAAATGGTCCACCTGCTATAGTCATCAATGAAGGACACATAATACCTTGAACCAGAAATGGAAGGGTCCTTGCTAGGTCCCCAAACATCTGTGTGTACCAAGTCTAGGTAGTCTTCATGCATGAAACCTTTCCTTGAGTAGGGTAATCTGTGAGACTTACCAAATTGACATGATCCACATTTGTAAATCATGTGTTGCTTGGATACATTAGGTATCCCAAGCACACATTGATCCCTGCACATTTGCTTAAGATTTCTTTCTCCTATGTGCCCTAATCTCTTATGCCATATTTCTAACTCTGAAAGTGTCTGATCCTTATAATTATACAAAGCAATGTTCTTGGTATCTTCTAGCTCAAATGTAAATAATCTACCTGATTTCTCCCCTTTGGCTATCCTTCTGAATCCATGTTTTGGATCCTCCACATATGCTCCATGTTGTGTGAATCTGACCTGCAAACCTTTCTCCACAATCTGACCAACACTCATTAAATTCTTAGTTATTGTTGGTACATAGAGTACCCTGCTTAATAGGTTCTGATTACCATCACATGTCTTCACATTTCCAATTTTGACAACAGAGTGTTTAGTGTCATCACCTGTTTGTACCTGATGTTTGCCCTTGGGTTCTTCCAAATCAGAAAGTAGTGCCACATTGCCAGCTACATGGTTAGAACATCCTGAGTCAATGTAAAATAAATGATCATCATTTGTACCTATCTTGGAGGTCATATTCATGATCAATAGTGAGTCATCTTGCTCCTCTGTGTAATTGTTGTAGTCTCTTCTATTTCTGAATCCACCTTGGTAGTTTCCATTGTGGTTGTTGTTGTAGTTGTTGTTGTATTGGTTGTTGTATCCATTGTAGCTTTGATGTTGGTTGAATCTGCCTCTTCCTTGAGAGTATCCACCTCTTGAGTAGCCTCTTCCTCTCTGATTTTTGTAGTTCTTGTAGCATTCATCTGTGGTATGATTAGACAATCCACAAATGTTGCATGGTGATGAGTTGTAGGGTCTCCCCCTACCTGATTTACTTCCTCTGCCTCTTCCTCTAGATGACCTACCTCTCCCTGCATAATTAGCTTGAGAGGTAGAGCCTTCTTCATCCTGTTTCTTCTTGCCTTTATCTTTAATCTTCTTATCAGTATAGAGAGCAGAGGGGTTATTACCTTTTGATTGATCTCCAGCCTTTGTAAACTTTGCTTCATGTGTAAATAGTTGGCCCATGAGTGTTGTGAGATCAGGGGTATGCATGTCCATATAGAGGTCCATTGCAGTGGTGAAACTTTCCCACTTATCATCTGCCTTGAGTCCATTTGTCACTTGCCTGACTATTTGCTCCTCTTCAATTTCCTCTCCAATGCTTGCTAGTTGGTCTGCCACATCTTTGATCTTTGTCACATACTCTGAGACTGATTGCTTGGGCTGCTTCCTAAGGGTTGTGAACTCTATCCATAATTGATTCTTCCTAGCCCTTGTGTTGGAAGAAAAATAATTTGACAAGGTTTCCCAAGTCTCTTGGGAAGTCTTACAGTTCCTTACATGTGGTAAAAGAAAATCAGATATAGAGTTTAAGAGATAAGACCTTGCCAAAGCATCCTTTGCACACCATTGGTTGAGCCTTTCATGTTCATCCTTTGTAGGTAGTCCTCTAGTCTTGAATGAGGGCAACTCCTCATCTCCTGATATGTATCCAAATAAACTTCTCCCTTGTAGATAGGTCTTCATTCTTAATGAACAAGCTTGATAATTGTTTCTGTCCAATTTGTCAATGAAGGAAGGGAAACCATCACCCATGATTACCTTATTTGCTCTGATACCACTGTTGAGAGTGATGGATGGATGCACTCAAGAAATGAGTTGGTGCTGCAAAACCTGCTTCACACCTGCCCTCTTTTCTCTTCAGATATGCTTAGTGGACTTGCTTAGCTTCCAAATGACACAAAGAAACCATATATGTACTTTGGAAATGGTTTGGGTAATGATCAAACCAAAACAGATAACTTGGTACTTCAAAAATCAAGAAAAACTTTCTATTCCTGTAGTGATACCTGCTCAGACTTTTACTCAGTGTGTCCAGCACACTTAAAATTGGAACAATTCCTTTTGGGAGTATTAAAGTACCTTAGTAAGCTACCAATCACAAGTGGAATCACTTCAATTGATAAACTATGCACTGAGAAATAAGTTTAGCAAGATTCTAATTACCCCCGACTTTTTAGGAACTCTGCAGACAGAGACCAGTGTGCACTTCGAAGCGGATTTCGCCCAAATGGCTGAATGAAATCCTCTGAGATTTTGTATGCTTGTAGTAGACTTTGAGCTGGTTCCAATGAGCTATAGATCTCTTGATTTGGTTCAGTAGATCGTGAGTTATGCTCCTTTGAAGTTGACAGACTTGGAGAAGATAACACAGAGAACCAGAAATGATGAATGTGTATATATCTATTGATTGATAAGATTGTACAAGCTCAATAGCATGACAAGCATAGCTAATTGAGGTGTGGTGGTGTAGGCTATGGAGTAGCACTAACACACACTCAGTTACAATGAAAATATGCCTCGGGGAGTGAGCTAAAATGGCAGGATTGACCGCGACTTTTTTATTGTATCTTTTATAGAGAAGGAGTTGAGATTTGAATTTGAATTCAAATTCAAATCTCCTATATTCTCTACTCTAGAATTAAGGAGATATTCTCTCCAATCATTCCACCCAAAAAATCCACGACTAATCAATTAGGTGTAATGTAAATGAATGTCAAGTCATATAGACCTTTTTACAATGAGTAAAAGATAATAACTCATAAGTATGAGTTCCTATGCCTTATCCTTCATGTAGATATATCCTTCAAGGGTTCCAAGTCCATCTCCCAAAGTTCCAATGTTCCAAGCCAATGTGTGAAGGCTTGACATGCACCAACAACGAGGATCTCTGAAGTGAGGCTTTTCTTCTTCACCTGTGATATAACTTATCAAGTCTTTGCTCATATGATGAGCTTCCATCCTCATTGACCATGTTGGATAGTTCTCTCTATCCAATTTCTCTATTTGAAGAGAATCTCCCATCCTTGCTTCACCTATGTATTGAATTCTTCAAACTTTATCAGTAATAGATGTACCTTTACTTCGAATAATTCCTTTTGTCTTCCTTGATGTCGTATGACCTCCTTCTCAAGCTTTGCCCTCAAGCTTTCACCTTTTGAACCTTGAGATGTTGAAATCTTTGCAGCTGCAGCAGTCGGGATCCTCCTTCCTTCAATTTTGATACTTCCTGCTCTGATACCACTAATGGAGAGTGTTAATCTCCAAAAGAACAAGCTCTCTTGTAGTTAGAGCACCTCTATATTACAAATAACTCAAACCTTCACCAAATTTAGAGGAACAATGATCAATTATAAAGATTTTGAAAAATCTATGAAGGAGATGACTACACAGAAAGTCTGCTCCACATATCTCTATTATTAACTTATGAATTGTGTAAAGTTTTTTATGAAACTTTGCACAAGGTGTCAGCTTCATTTTGTGCACCTCCTCCAAGTTGAATCACTCCAAAAGATGCAGTATATCTTGAGAAATGATCTCAACAAGTTACCTATGTCTAAAACTGCTCTTCTGTGAAGTCGATTTAGACACCTATAACTTTTAACACTTAGTTCTCTCAATATAGGACCCGTTTATGAAAATGCTTTTAGCTACAGGTAGCTTACCTTCCAACTTAAAGATTGAGTGCTCACTTGCTCAAAACTTTACAGTGTGGAAGGAGAACTGACCAAAACATTAACATCGAATTTTGCGCCTGTTTCAGGAGCCAGTGACACTTCTTCACATATGAATGTTCCTAGACATAATTCTCACAGCCTGTTTATAATTAGGCTCTCAAACTTTAACCATAGACTCATTAACTATGAACTTAGACATCTACGAAAGGATTCTCGAAATGATCAAGTACAGAATTCACACATGCTAGAGTGGCACTTCCGGAGGAATCGGAGGTTTAGTGGGGGCGAATGTCGTCAAAAGTTTCTCTCCTCTCTCACTCATAAAGGCCTACAGGAAACACATTTGGTGAAGGTAGCCAGAATTCCCTGAGAAGTCCAAGATGCATCGAGGATGTCAAAGGGAGTTCACATGCAAACTTTGGAAGAAATCGAGCAAATCTAGGGTAGCGGTCAAAGCTCGTCAAACTTTGGAAATTAGGGCAAAAATTTCAATATCTCCAAATCACATGAAAATTCATATACTTGTAAACCCTATCAAAGGTAGTGTATAGCCTGAATTTCACATATAAATGGATTTTCTAGCACATTCATATGCCATGTGCATTTTGTAAAACCTATAATTTTTCCACTTAGACCCTCCAAAATCTTGTATAGGAATTTTTGTTAGCCATATGGTTTGGCACGTATAAAGAAATATGTGGCTACATATTTGTACAAAGTTTCAAGGCTATCAGAGTTTCCTAGACACCTTAATGCCACCTTGCAAGCTTCCAAATGTAGTCAAACTTGTATAAGGGAGATTTAGATAAAAGTTTGTTCTGCATATTCCTAAAGGAGATCTTTGGAAACATAGTCCTACAAAGTTTGATCTTCATCAAAGCCTTTTTGGAGGGTCAAAGAGCACAAAGTCTAGTTTTCAAGGTCACCACAATTTTCTAGTTTAAGCAAATTGAAGGGTTGAAGGACTGCCACATGGTGAAAGCTGATTGAGCCATGTTGTATGCAATTCCGAGCCATTGATTTGATTAATCAAATGGTTGTAATCGAAAGTAGTGATCCTAGAGTTGAGAGTTGATTTCTCTAGATCCAAGGGCCCAAATTCATTCAAAAAACAATATAAACCCCCCTCCAAACTCCTAGAGCATCATTGTTAGGCATCCATAGGCCTCTTGCTAGCTTAAGGTTTCCTTGAGACGATCACCCTCGATTGGGCGAATGAGGATCCAAGGTGGGCTAGTATGAGTATAGTACCTAGTTTCAAATTTAAGGTAGAACTCCAATCTAGGATAGGCTCTTGCAACTAGCATCTCTATCTTGACTCACCCTCGGTGGAGCGTGTGAGTGAGTTAGAGCTGGTTTTAATGAGTCTTAGACTTCTTTAGTTAGACGTTACGAGCCTAGACATACATAGTGTCAATGAAGTGGAACTCATCTTCTTACATGTGACATTCGATTGAACTGTCATGGTTTGAGGGTCGGAACCGCCTTTGATCAGTAAACTGCTTAGCTTGACGTATCGCGACCATCTTATACATGTATCTTAATTCAAATCCTTTTAATTCATGTCACTTGTCACTTGTCTCTTGTCTCTTTTCTCTCAGTCTCTTAAGTATTTTTACATGTCTTCTATTTTCTTCTATGTGTGAGAAGGCTCCACAGTATTGCATTGAACTAGTGAGGATGTTTCATTGAGCTTGTGATTAAACTCTATCATCATAATTCACTTCCATACATATAATCCATACATACCCATACATATTGATTAGTTTCTAAAAGTGTATAAGAAGCTCAAAATATTGGACCATTCTTCCTTTCAAAATTGATTTATGTGTAAGGATTCCATCTATTCTCGTCATGCATAATATCATCCAGAGAAGACTATGCATATGGATTAGAATTAGGAAGTGTTTAAGAAGCTCCTTCAATGAACCATTCTTCCTTCCAAATTTGATTTGTGTGTATGGTTCTCTTTCATTCTTCTCATTCATGTTCATAAATCTAACTTGCACTCCAACATTCCCATTCCCATAATCATTTCAACATCTCTCTCTTCTCCATACTCAACATTAATTTCACTTTCACATCCTTAAACCTTCCAACATTCATTAGATTCATACACCTTGTGTGTGCCACGACCGGACCCGATCCACCCTGATTGCGATCACCTCCACATCGCGACATGAGCAAAGTGAGGGATCCAGACATAGAAAACACATGCACCTAAGAATCTCCTTACTTCACTAACATTATGATACCTCTCATAAATTCTACTAATGGCATCAACTTTTGCTGGATAAGTTCAATGACCATAATGCTCACATAAATGTCCAACTATCAATACTTCGTTAATACCAAAAGTAGAGTTCTCTAAGGAGAAAGTCGGTCGAACCTCCTCAAACCTTTGAAATATCTTCTCACAATCGGAAATATGGTTGGAAACAAACTTTCTACATCCAGATGAATCTAGAGTCTCATCTTTTTCTTTTTCGACACACCCTTTTATTGGAATATCATCAATAAAAGGCATTCTCACTTTTGGTATAAACTCATGTACGAATAGATTTATAGTGTTCATCATGTGTGCCACAAAATTCGTCGCTCCTTGTGGTGAAGGACACATATGTACTAGACCCAAAGGAGTTTTCATCGTGATCACATCTCGATTTTTTATAGCTAATTGAAACTGATCATATCCCGAATATAGATCTCCCATTGAATAGATGGAGTGATCCGCAAATGCCTCAGCAAATTCATCTACAATAGGACCCGTTCCTACACTTTTAATAGTGACTTTATTCACACATTGCAGATCCTTACATATGCACTCATAATGAAGATGCACCTTTATAGCTCAAATAACATGGATCTATCCTCATGGTGCACATACATCAAATCTTATAGAGCTAAACACATAGGCACACCTACAAACATATTAACACACATGCACATACATGCTCACTTATGGAAAGCTAAACACATACTCACATATAGTGATGGCTAGTTAAATTCAACTATATAGACACACACAAAAGTATTTATCTCATATGAGCATTCATGCTCACGTACATATCACCATATATCATGGACCCACATATCATTTTCATGCATAGGTAGTCAAAAACACACAAACACATAGTCATAGGTACACACACATATCTTTTAAGTATAGATATACAAGCACATACATATATGCATAAAACGCTTGTGCAAAACTTTATACTGTGCACTGAGAAATGACCATTTCTTTGACCATCGAGATTGCCCCTGTTTCAGAAGACACTCAACACTTCCTCACATATGAATGTTCCTACTCATAATTCTCACAACCTGTTTACAATTAGGATCTCAAACTTTAACCATAGACTCATCAACTATGGAATTAGACACCTACCAAAGGATTCTTGAATTGATCAAGCACAGTAGGAGAACACATAGAAAAATCGGGCGTAATTTTTTCTCATTACTGAAAAGTTTTACATCTGGATGAGAGAGCTATCTTACTCACTTCACAAGTGTCTAATGACTTCTAATTCTCCTCAATTCTTGTTCTCTCACACTCTCTCATATTTGCGCTGATATTTCTCCTTGTATATATAGGCAAATATGTATAACCATACAAAAGTATAAGTGAGCTAACTCTAAGTTAATGTACGTATGTATACACATCTTCATTCTCTGAACATGTACTTTCTTCATGCTTCATATCTTGACCTTCTCTTCAATCCTTTACTTCAAAACTTCATCAAAACTTCAATTGTTGATTACGTTGCACCAACATCTCCCCCTCAATCATCAATTGAGGTTTTCTTTATCTTCTTTATACCTGCCATGTCTTTGAATCTCTCTAGCTTTGGTCCATCAAAGCTTTTGGTTAGGATATCAGCTATCTGATCTTTTGTTGAAGTATGTATGACTTCAATCTCCTTATCCATTACCTTCTCTCTTAGAAAATGATACTGAATCTCAATGTGTTTAGTCCTGGCATGAAAAACAAGATTAGTAGCTAAATACAATGAACTCATGTTATCTCCATGAATAGTGGGTGTACTCTGAATGATGTCAAAACTCTTCATAAGAGTCTTAAGCCATATCACTTCCTTTGCAGCTTCAACCATTCGTTTGTACTCAGCCTCTGTGGATGATAAAGCAACCATGTGTTGCTTCTTTGAACACCATGAGATTAACTTATCTCCCACATAACACAAGTATCCATAAGTTGATCTCCTATCATTAGGATTACCTGCCCAATCTGTATCACTATATATCTTGATGTTTGTATCTGATGTAAAACCATAACACAAACCTTCTTGGAGTGTACCCTTAATGTACCTCAACACTCTTTGTCTTGCAACCCCATGTTCTTTTCTAGGACAATGCATAAATTGAGACAATGCTCCTACTGCATATGACAAGTCAGGCCTAGTTAATGTAGCATAGATCAGACTACCAACCAAACTTTGATATAGCTTCATGTCCTTGAATACTTCTCCGCCATATCTGTGTCAATTTGTGATTCACTTCCATTGGAGTAGGTGCTACCTTGCAATCATCCATTTTAAACTTGATCAACAAGTTTTTCAAATACCTTTCTTGAGTTACATATACTCCATGTTGAGTGTATGAGATCTCCATGCCCAAGAAATATGACAAATCTCCCAAGTCACTAATCTTGAACTCTTTCTCCATTTGCTTCATTAGGCTTTGAATTCCTTTCTCATATGTACCTATAAGAATTATATCATCATCATATATACACATGTAAATGAACCCATGATCACTTGCTTCAACAAGCAAGCTACTATTTGCTTTAGATACTCGAAAACCAAGTTCCTTCAAGAACTTCACAAGTCTATAATTCCATGCCCTTGGGGCCTGCTTCAAACCATACAAAGCTCTCTTGAGCTTGCATACATTATCTGGATACCTTTCATCTCTGAATCCTTGTGGTTGCTCCATGAAAACATTATCTAAAATATAGCCATTTAGAAAGGCATTATTCACATCAAATTGACATAATTTCCAACCTTTACATGCAGCAATGGCTATAAGTGTTCTGATGGTTGTCATCTTTGCCACAGGACTATAGGTCTCATCATAATCTATACCATATGTCTGAGCAAACCCTTTCACAACAAGTCTAGCTTTATACCTAGACACACTGCCATCTGCAAACCTCTTTGTCTTGTAGACCCATTTGCATCCAATGATCTTCTGACTATTTGATTTAGCAACCAAATCCCATGTGTCATTATCCATCAATGCATCATACTCTTCCTGCATAGCTTTCTCCCAATTTTCCTTGCCTTTTGCCTCTTCATATGTAGAAGGGTCTTCATCTGCCTTTACCATATAAGCATAATCTTTAGTAGCCAAAAAAGAAGTGTCATAGCTATACCCTGTAGGTTGCCATTTGTGTCTTGATGACCTTCTGAGTTTGTCACTTCTTGATGTTTCTGGTTTATCACATTCTGGATCAAACCTTGGCACTTCTTCAACTTGAACCTGTACTTCATTGTTCTCCCCTTCATCAAATATCTGAACCTTTGATTTACCTTTATTCTGATTCGCAGCCTCTTCATCACCTGCATAAATATTGATTGTACCTACATACCAAGTACCTTGCTCATAAAATGTAACATCTTTTGACACAAGGAATTGTTTTGTGGATGGACTCCACAACCTATATCCCATCTGCTTATCATCATATCCAATGAACACATACTTTTCAGCTTTAGGTTCCAATTTGTGCCTCAATTGAGATGGTACATATGCATATGCCAAACATCCAAATACTTTGCAATGATCTAGATTAGGTCTCTTACTCCACCATGCCTTATATGGTGTCATACCCTACAAAGCTTTATATGGTAATCTATTGGCCAAATATGTAGCTGTATTTACAGCCTCAGCCCACAAATAATTGGGACAATTTTTCTCCTTCATCATGGATCTTGCAAAATCAACAAGAGTTCTATTCCTCCTTTCTGCTACACCATTTTGTTGAGGAGAGTACCTACAAGTAATTTCCCTATTTATACCTCCATTCCACAAGTAATCACTGAACTCATTAGAGAAATACTCTCGCCCTCCATCTGACCTTAGTCTCTTCAACTTTTGACCTGTAATGTTTTCTGCATACACATGATAATGCTTGAATGTATTGACCTCTGATTTATCTTTGATCACATAGATAGTGATCCATTTGGTAGCATCATCAATATAAATCACATAATACCTTGAACCATTGATACTGAAATCCTTTGATGGTCCCCACATATCTGTGTGTACCAACTCAAGCTTCTCTGAATACATAAAACCATGCTTGAAATAAGATTGCTTATGAGCCTTGCCTAAGTGACATGCCTCACATCTGTATGTCATATGCTGACCTGCAACATTAGGCAATCCAAACACTGAACCATTGTTAACCATATCTTTAATGCTTCTTTCATCGAAATGTCCAAGTCTTTTGTGCTAAAGATCTAACTTAGAGATCTTATGTCCTCCATAAGTGAACAAGGCATGACCAACATTACCTTGAATCTTCAATGTGAACAATCTTCCTTCTTCCTTCCCTGAAACAATTTTTTTATATCCATTGCTAGGGTCTTCCACAAAAACTCCTTCATTAGTGAATCTAACTTCATATCCTTTTTCAACAATTTTTCCTACACTTATCACATTCTTTGGAATTGTAGGAACATAAAAAACCTTACTCAAGAGAGTACTTCCATCCTTGGCCTTCAATGATCCAGTTGACTTCACATTGTGCTTTGTATTGTAACCTATTTGAACTACATGATTAGTTTCCTTATTCTCCAAATCATTCATCAAAGCTATGTTGCCACTCAGGTGATTGCTACACCCTGAGTCAATATAGAAGACTCTTTGGTCTTCACTTTGCCTTTCACAAGTTGCATTCATTATCAATGTTGAATCCTCCTTCTAATCTGAAGCCTAATTTTAGTAGGTATTGTTGTATTGTTGGCTTTGGAATCCTCTACCTGCATTTCTTCCAAAATAACCTCTACTACCTCTACCTCTGAAATTACCTCTTTGATTTTTACCACCTCTTCCTCTTGAATTAAATTTCTGATTATATCCACCATTATTATGAGTATTATGCCAACAATCATGAGCTAAGTGATTTGTCTTACCATAGATCTAGCAAGCTTTGACTCCATCTTTATTACTTCTGCCTCTTCCTCTACCTTTGCCATCTCCTCTTCCTCTTAGGAAGTTAGCTTGGCTAGTTGTACCATCATCTTCATTTGCTAGTTGTGTCCCTTTGCTATTCTTCTTTTTATCCTTTGAATACATTGCTTGACCTGCACTCTTATCACTTTCACCTTTGACATCCTTCTCAAAAGTTAGCATGTGTCCTAGCAGCTGATTCAGATCAGGAGTTAAATGATCTAGTGATAATTCAGTAGACAAAATGAATGGTTTCCATTTGTCATCACCTCTCAAACCTGTGAGGATTTGCATTACCAGTTTATCCTCCTCAATATCTTCATCAATTGCTCCTAATGCATCTGCAATGTCCTTCATCCTTGTTACATAATCAGAAATTGATTGAGAGGCCTTCTTCTTGAATGTGGTAACTCTGCCAACAAAGATGCCTTCCTTGACTTTATGGTGTTTCAGAAATGCTCCTCCAAAGCATTCCATATATCACTTGCACTTTCAAGACCTCTAATGTGAGGTAGCAAGTAGTCATTAACTCCCATATAGATAATGCTTCTAGCTTGAGCATCTCTCTTCATCCAAGTCTTCAAATATGACCATTCATCCCTAGTTGGAACACTAGGATCTCTTGACCATGCTGGATAGTTCTCTCTATCCAGTTTCTCTATATGAAGAGAATCTCTATCCAGTTTCTTCACCTGTGTATTAAACTCTTCAACCTTTATAAGAAATAAGTGTACTTTTGCTTCGAACGAAGTTCCTTTTGTCTTCCTTGATATCTTCTGGCCTCCTTCTGAAGCTCTACTTTCAAGCTTTCACCTTTTGTATCTTCAAATGTTGAATTATTTATAACTTCAACAGTCGGGGTCCTCCTTTCTTCAATTTTGATGCTTCCTGCTCTGATACCACTGATAGAGAGTGTTAATCTCCAAAAGAACAAGTTACTCTTGAAGTTAGATGACCTCTATATCAAGAATAACTTAAAACCCTCACCAATTTGGAGGATCAATACTCAACTACCAAAATCTTGAACAAATTGTGAAGAAGATGACTACACAGAAAGTCTGTTGCACATAACTCATTCATTGGCTTATCAAATGTGTAATGTTTTTTATAAAACTTTGTATAAGGTGTAATGTATAGTTTGCACAACTCCTCCAAGTTAAATCATTCCAAAAGACTTAGTAGATCTTGAGAAATGATCTCAACAAGTCACCTATGTCTAAAACTATAGTTCTTTACAATCGACTTTGACACCTGCAACTTCTAAATCTTGGTTCTCCCAAACTAGAACTCGTCTATGCAAATGCTTTTAGCCACCGATGGATTATGTCTCAACTTAGATTTTCGCTCCTCATTTGTGCAAAGATTTATACTGTTCACAGAGAACTGACCATTTCTTTGACCATCAAGATTTCCCCTGTTTCAGAAGACACTCAATACTTCCTCACATATGAATGGTCCTACTCATAATTCTCATAGCTTGTTTACAATTAGGCTCTCAAACTTGAACCATAGACTCATCAACTATGGAATTAGAGACCTACAAAAGGATTCTTGAATTGATCAAGCATAGAGGGAGAACATACAGAAAAATCCGGTGCAATTTTTCTTCATTACTGAAAAGTTTTACATCACAAGTGTTTAATGACTTCCAATTCTCCTCAATTCTTGTTCTCTCACACTCTCATATTTTCCCCGACATTTTTCCTTGTATATATAGGCAAATATGTACAAGCTCATAACAATACAAAAGTATAAGTGAGCTAACTCTAAATTAATGTACATATGTATACACATCTTCATTCTTTGATCATGTACTTTCTTCATGCTTCATATCTTGACCTTCTCTTCAATCCTTAACTTCAAAACTTCAATTGTTGATTGCTTTGCACCAACAATAGCAATATATGAAAGTTCTCCTTTGGAAAGCTAAAAGGGCCCACCACATATCTGTTGAGTTCATTTGGCTAGTGTAGTGCAAAGTTTTTGCAGCACCACTTCATTTTCATCAAGTACAAATCCATGCTCACAGTGGTATCAGAGCAAGGTTAGACAATATGGTAGATGGATTTCCTTCATCAATTGACAAGAATGGGAGCTTGTCTTCAAGTTAGGAATCCATATGGTTATATAGCTGGAAATGATGGTATGCCAAGTTTCAAGAATAAAGGTGAACTTGCACAAGAAGATCAAGAAAGATTAAGTAGATGGAGCTCCAAGGATGCACCTGCAAGGTCTTATCTTCTCAACTCTATCTCATATTTTTTGTTGCCTCACATTAGAAGTTGTAAAACATCCTAGGAAGTGTGGAATGCACTCGAGGCCTTCTTCTCTTCAAGCACAAAGGCTAGAAAGAACCAACTATGGTTGGACTTTACAACGCTCAAGAAATCTTCCAAGAAAAATGTGACTAATTTTGTCACAAAGATCGAAGACATTGCTGATCAACTAGGAAGCATTGGGGAAGTGATAGATGAAAAACAAGTTGTAAGGCAAGTCATCAATGGCCTGAAGGAAAATGAAAAGTGGGAAGCCTTTACAACAACAATGGATCTATACATGGATATGCATGTACCAGATTTCATTACACTCATGGGACACCTACTTCCTCAAGAGGCCAAGCTTATGAAGAATGGAGAAGATTCCAAAGGTAATCAATCTTCTGCTTTGTATAAGCCAAAGACAACAAAGGGAAAGGAAAAAAAGTGGATGATGAAGCAGGTACATACCAAGCTAACTATGCAGGTAGAGGAAGACATGCTAGAGGTCGAGGTAGAGGAGGAAGACAAGGCAAGGGGAGACCCCACACTCTAATCCTTGTTCTATTTGTGTATTAACTAATCATACAACTGAGAATCACTTAAGGAATTCCAACAATCAAAGAGGGAGATGCTACAATGGAGGAGGTTATGGTTACTCAAGATGAAGGGTCAACAATTTCCATGGCAACCACAACAACTACAACAATGCAACCTACCAAGGAGGATACAAAGGGAGAAGAGATTACAATAATTACATAGAAGACTCAAATCAAGAAGACTCTCTACTTCTCATGAATATGACAATGTCACAAGGTAAATTTGATGAGCATGTTTTCTACATAGATTCAAGTTGCTCAAATCATGTGGCAGGAAATGTGGCCCTCCTATCAGATTTAAAAGATCCAAGGAACAAGCATGAAGTGCAAATAGGTGACGATAGAGGGCATCTAGTGGAGAAGATAGGAAATGTAAAAGCACCTGATGGAAACATCAACCTACTTATCAAGGTACCCTATGTCCCTACCATCTGAAAGAATTTGATAAGTGTAGGACACATTGTGGAGAAAGGCCTACAAGTTAGGTTCACAAAACGAGGAGCATTTGTTGAAGATCCAAGTCAAGGATTCAGGAGGATTGCAAAGGGTGAAAAGAGAGGTAGATTATTCACATTTGAATTATAAGACACAAGGAACATTACTCTTTTTAATTATGGTAATCAAACACTTATAGAATTGGAAGTATGGCACAAAAGGTTAGCACATATTGGTGAAAGATCATTAAATAAAATTTGCAGGGACCAAACTGTACTTGAACTCCCCAATCTCACAAAGCAACACATGATTTATAAGTGTAGTGCATATAAATTTGGAAAGTTGCACAGGTTACCATTCATGAAGAAAGGATATATGTGTGGAGATCTCTTGTACTTGGCTCATGCAGATGTATGTGGACCTAGCAAGGATGCTTCAATATCTCGATCGAGGTATTATGTCTCCTTCATTGATGATTGGAGTAGATGGACTATACAGTACTTTATGAAACACAAGGATGAAGTCTATTCAGGCTTCAAAAGATATTTAGCTTTTGTGGAGAACCAAACAGGTAAAACACTAAAAAGGCTAAGGTTAGATGGATGGGGAGAGTACTTCTCCCATGAATTTGATTCCTTTCTTCAAGAGAGGGGAATCAAAAGAGAAATTACTACAAGGTACACTCCTAAGAAAAATGGAGTGGCAAAGAGAAGGAATAGGACAATTGTTGAAGCTACAAGGTCTATGCTAAATGAAGAACACTTACCTAATTATTTATGGGCTGATGCAATATCCATAGCCACTTATTTAATTAATAGGTTACCTTCAAATTCACTAGATGGCATGACACCATATGAGGCTTGGAATGGAAGAAGACCAAGCTTGGATCATTGTAAGATTTTTGGATGTATTGCTTATGGTCATGTTCCTTCACAGGTTAGAGGAAGGATGGATCCAAAAGCTGAAAGATGTGTGTTCATTGGATATGACAACAACCAAGAAGTTTACATGTTATACAACCCAACAACCAAAGGATTCTTGGTAAGTAGAGATGTATTTGATGAGAATAGTTCTTGGTATGAAGAATCATGTAGTAAGATCAAGTTACCTTATGATCCTGAAGAAGATTTCCCAAAACTTGTTAAGGATAACCATATAAAAATTGAAGAACATGATACCTTAGAAGATGAGGAAGCATCTCAGCTTGAAAGACTCAAAATGTGGAAGTCTAAAGTTAAAGCTAAAATGCAGGAGCTTGGACAAGAGGCAGAATCATCACATCATGGCCTAAGAAGGTCCATGATGGAGAAAAGAGAACCAGAGAGGTATGGGTTTGATACTTCTCTAGTTACTAAATATTCAATCTATCTAGCATAGGACATAAATCAAGAGGAACCCTCCACATTCGAGGAAGCCAAGGAAAAATCTGAGTGGAAGCATGCAATGGAAGAGGAAATTGAAGAGCTTGAGGAAAATAACATTTGGGAATTAGTTCCCAAGTCTTCCTCAATGAAAGTGATAGGTTGAAGATGGATTTACAAATTGAAGAAGAACTCAAATGGCTCCATTAACATGTATAAGGCAAGGCTTGTGGCCAAAGACTTTGCACAAAATCAGGGAATTGATTATGAGGAGAATTTCTCTCCTATGGCAAAGATGCCTACAATTAGAGTTCTACTTAGTATTGCTTCTTCCAAGAATTGGAAGATACTTCCATTGGATGAAAAAATGCATTTCTTACTGGATGGATAATAGAAGAAGTTTAAATGGCACAACCACCTAGTTTTGGGAATCAAGTACATCGTGATTATGTGTGTAAGCTTAATAAAGCTCTACATGGACTCAAACAAGCTCCAAGGGCTTGGAATCATAGGCTTGTTTCATTCTTGCAAGATAAAGGATTTCAATCTAGCAAGCCAGATCCATCACTCTTTATCAAAAAGAGTAATTCTGAAGTCATCTATTTATGTGTGTATGTGGATGATATTCTACTCACAAGAAATGATGCAGATGGGATAAAGAAGATCAAGAAGCACATGAAAGAAGAATTCAAGATAAGTGACTTAGGTTTACTTACATACTTCTTAGGTTTGGAAGTAGTATACAGAGATCATGGTCTATATCTTACTCAAAGAAATTACATTAAAGACTTGTTGAAAAAGTTCAAGATGCAAGATTGTAGGATTGCAAGTACTCCAATGGAAGTTAATCACAAATTAAGCTCACATGAAGGTGAAACCATCAAAGATGTCACAAGTTATCAAAGCCTTGTGGATAGTTTGAACTATGCCATGTTGACAAGAGTGGATATATGTTAGAGTGTGAGTGCTAAGTCAATTTATGCACACACCCAAGAAACCTCACATGGATGCTGCCAAGAGGATACTCAAATATCTCGAAGGGACCAAAAATGAAGGGTTATATTGCCCTTATGCATCTAAATTAAGTCTAAAGTTGTTCTGTGATGCAGATTGGGTTGGCTCCAAGGAAGACAGAAGGAGCACCTCTGGATACCTTACCTTTGTAGGGTCAAAACTTGTCTCATGGTTATCTAAGAAGCAACCCATAGTTGCTCTCTCTTCTACTGAAGCTGAATACAGAGGTCTTGCTATAGCTACTCAAGAAACAATGTGGATGAAGACACTATTTATAGATCTTGGATTGGAAATTGGAACTCCAAGTATTTTTTGTGATAATATGAGTTCCATTCACTTGGCATCTAATCCAATTTTCTGTGCAGGGACTAAACATATTGAAGTACATTATCAATATGCAAGAGAGAAGATTGTGAGAAAGGAAATTTAGCTATCATATGTGTCAGCTCATCAACAATGTGTAGACATTCTAACTAAGGCATTAGATGGAACAAAACTGAGTAAATTCAAAGGTATGATTGGTTTGCAGGTAATCTTGGAAGATTGAAGAACTCAAAATTACTTGACTTGAGGGGGAGTTGCTCGAACAAGTACATGGCAAGTCTAAGTGTTGGCTTGAGTCTTCAAATGTCATAAAATCTTATGCTATAATTGAGGCCAATAATTAAGATATGAGAAGTTCACTTATGAACTCACCCTTGTAACTCTTTGAGTATTTACCTGATGTAAAAGTAAAGGAATCAAAAGTGGTTGAATCCACTTGATGAGTAGGAAAAGAACTCCACAAATTCTTAATTGAATTAGTTGGAGAGTCAATCACTAAAAGATAGGAGGATTGATTCAGGTGAGCAAGATTTCAAATTCAAATCTTGGCTTCAACATCCACTATATATGCATGACTGTCTATTTGTGGAACGTGTCTCCATTTTAGATGAGCTCCTCGCCATATCAAAGTGTGATCATATTGTATTTTATGGAGTCATGGAAGGTTAAATGGATTTTTTATGTTTTAAATATCGAGAAGGTTTTAATATGGTTGTGTTTGATCTAGCAGGTGAAGACGCATGAGTGCATGGATACAAGTGGATGCATGTAAATAAATAAATTCGAAGACTAAATCGAAGACTTCTAGAATAGTTATATTGAGGTTTATCTTGTTGTAAAAGTAGTGGTTAGCTTTAAAAAGCGATGCCTTTTGTAAATAAAGTAGTTTTTCCTAAAATACGCCTCTAAAAGCGATGGCCCTCATGTAACTTCTATTTTCAGGATGTTATAGAAATAAACCTATAAATACATGTATTCTGAGAGACTCATCCATCAAAGTATAGGGGGGAGATTGCACCCAATATCGCATTGATTGTTTCTCTGTTTTCGATTCCTATTTCGTCTTCTTTCTTCCTTTGTGTGTGCATGCACTAAAGGTCATAATAACAATGGTATCAGAGCCTTGCACGTATTATTCTAGAGGGGTTTTTTGTGTTTATCTCTGTGATTGATTCCTGTTTGTGTTCTCTGTTCGCGATCCAAATCCGAATCCGAATCCACGTCCGTATTCATGGTCGCGACCACTTCTGCTTCTGTCTCTATCTCCGATTCCAGTTCCAAAACCAGAACCTACATTTACACCTATGTTTACACCTACATTTACACCTATGCTTACACCTACGCTTCCACCTACGCTTACACCTATGCTTACACCTACGCTTACACCTTCGCATACTCCAAGGCGTTGACTGAGGAAAAGAACTTAGGCAATACATTGGCAACATTGGTACCCAAGGCTCCCTTGGTGACCCTTGGCTATGTGCAAGGCAATTTTAATTTTGAGTGGCAATAGAGGGTTTTAGATTCCCTAAGGTAGGAGGATTTGAACCCACAACCTCCTACTTACAAGGGAAGTACTTTAACCACTGCTTCATCTCTTTGAGTTATCACTCTATCTCCCTTTTGTCATATTTACATCAACTTTCACCTCCTTCTTCCTTTTACAATTTCCAAGATGATCTCACACATGTGGAAGCGCCTGTCGATTTTCTAGAGGAGTGCATCAAAGAATAGGGCATAATTTACAATATATAACTCGGATTTTAGCATATAATATATCGTTGGAAAGCTCTTGGAACGAGCTTTTCAAGTAACCTGTTAGATTGAGGATCCAAAATAGTTTGAAAGAGGTGTTTTTTTCTTTAGATATGGACCCTACAATAATGGAGGATTTTGGCAATTCACCTTTACCTGGGGTCTCACTCGAGCAACAATTAGAGCTTATGCGACAAGAACGTCAAGCAACTCAACAAGTTGTACAAGAATGTGATGCTATGCTCCAGCAAGTACAAAGTGATGATCGAAGCTTAATCAAAGTGGTGAAAGCGATTATTATTGCACACGAAGAAGGTGCAAGTTCCAAGATAGGTGCTAAGAACTTCCAATTTTCTAGATTCGATGGACGAAAAGATGGCCAATTTGTCCTATCATGGCTCTCTCAATTCAATGATTTCTGCACTGATGAGTCATATTCAGAAAGTGAGAAAGTCAAGTTTGCTACCAATTATTTGGTAGGAAGAGCTCAGCTATGGTGGAATGTTTTACGAGATAGTACCAACTGTCCTACCACATGGGACGCAACTTCCTTCCCAGTTCCATCTACATGCACGTCATGCATGGATAACTTTTGGATGGAGAGAAGTAGATAATGTATCCATTTATAGTGAACATTTTTGGCAATGTCTTTTATTACTTCGTTCACTTGAGCAGGTTCCTGAAGCAAGTTTGCAATGAAAATATGAAGATGGCTTGAAGATGAGAATCCAAGCAAAGCTCCATACCGTCCGACCTGCAACCTTATATGAAGCTATCTCTTTTGTGCATGATGCTTAAAAGGAGTTCCAATCTATCACCAAAACACTTTGCTTACAGCAAATTTGTCAACGTCAACCACCTGTCAAAGCCAATTTTCCTTTTAAGCATCCTTTTACTATGCTCACTTCACCTACTTTCCAACACCCTCCTCAATCAAATCATCCAACAAATCAACCCTTGGCCAACCTCAAAAACCTACCACTCTTCAAAATACGACGATGAATGCTCAACAAAAACGACCCTGTATAACTTGTTGGAATTGTGGAAAGATTGGTCATACCAAAGCTACTTGTAGGATGAGACCTGCTAATAGGCAACCCATTGAAGCTCAAGTACACAACATGGCGGTTGTTCCTGCTGACATTGAACCTAACTAGTCTAAAGAAGTATTAGAGCAAGAACTAAGTACCATGGGTAATGGAGTGTCTAACTCTTCTCCTTTTGGAGCCCCTGATCTTGAAAAGAAGAACAAGACGTATAGAATGTGCATTGATTATAGAGCACTTAGTAAAATTACCATTAAGAATAGGTATCCTATCCCTAGGATAGATGACTTGCTAGATAAACTTCGTGGAGCTTGTGCCTTCAATAAAATTGACCTCAAATCTGGGTATCATCAGATAAGAATGACATCATATGACATTTATAAAATTGCTTTTAGAACTCAACATGACCATTTTGAATTCATGGTAATGCCTTTTGGACTTACTAATGCACCCGCCACCTTTGCACGTATGATGAATAATAGTTTCCTTGAGTACCAGGACTTTGTTCTTATCTTCTTTGATGATATACTTATTTATAGTAGGAATGATAGTGAACATGAAACTCATTTAACAACACTCGTTGATTTGTTACGTAAAAATAAACTTTATGCTAATTTTGAAAAGAGTTGTTTCTTTCAAAACATGATAGAGTATCTTGGACATCTAATAAAAAAGAAGTTTCATTTATTTTCTCAATAATGCAAAAAGGTCCATAATATCGTGGGGCAAGTTTTACCTTAGGATGTTGAGAAATATTTTTTAATTGCCTTTTAATGATTCGTAACCGAACTAAATCATTTTCATTAAATTGTTTGGCTATGCACTTCTTATTAATACTATGCATGTAATGTTCTTGACTCTTCCTAATATGCACGTGCACTTCAGCAAGTGTAGAAATATGATCTTGTGCAAAAGAATCAGCCATACGAATGTCAGTTTGAGTGAGACTGATGGGAGTGGGAAGCTTTCTTCCATAATCAATTTCATATGGTGCATGACCACTAGCATTGTGTGGGGTGTTATTATATGAAAACTGAAGTAAAGGGAGTTTTTCATCCCAATTACTTAGATTATCTAAAGAGTGACAACCTAGATGTTGAAATAATTCCACCCAAAAATGGTTACAAAAACGAACATCTCGATCTGAAAGAATAACTTTAGGAAAACCATGATGTGGAAAAATATATTTAATAAATAACTTAGTAGCTTGAGGTGTAGTTAAAGTCTTTTTAGAAGGAATGAAGTATGCATGTTTACTAAACCTATCAACAATTGTCCAAATCATATCATTATGAGGTGTAGTTGTAGGAAGACCAGTAATGAAATCCATAGAAATCTGATCCCATGGTCCATCAGGTATAGGAAGTGGCATTAATAATCCGAATGGTTTACCATGATGTTGTTTTACATGTTGACAAACAATGCAGTGAGAAACATACTGTGCAACATCTTTTTCCATGTTAGGCCAAAAGAAGAAATCTTTAAATGCAGAAATAGTACTTTGTATGCCCCTATGACCAATATATGGTGGTTCATGCATCTCTTTCATAACAAACTCTTTGAATACTTGTGTAATGCATAACTTGTGTTGGAAACACAACAATCCATTATGAAATGTGTAATGATCCTCATGATGTGATGTGGAATTATTGAAAGCAATCCATGCTTGTGAAAAATATAGGTCACATGCATAAGTGGAAATCATATCATGAAATGAATGAATCTGAATAGCAAAAATATTATTAATTGAAACAGTAGTTGTTTGTGGGGATGGGAGATGACTTAAAGCATCAGCTACAACATTAGCTTTTCCTGGGTGATATTGAATCAGGGGTTGGAAGTTTTGTAGAAATGAAGCCCATTTAATATGTCTATTGAAAATCAATGGTTGATGTAATAAATGCTTAATAGCTTGTTGGTTGGTTTTAATTAGAACTTCCGAACTCATAAGGTAATGTTTCCAAATTTTCAATGCATGCACAACAACTATTAGTTCCTTATCATATGTACTATAGTTGCATTCAGAAGGTTTGAGTTTCCTACTTTCAAATGCAAGAGGATGTTCGTTTTGCATTAAAACAACACCTATACCAGAACCACTAGCATCTATAACTACATGAACTGGTTGTGCAAAATCAGGTAATTGTAGAACATGCGCATGGGAAAGTGCATACTTAAGTTCATCAAAAGATTGTTGTTGGGCTAGTTCTCATGGGGGTATACATAATTCTTTCCATATAAGTTTGTTGAAATCTTTTCAAGGTACTTTACCACTCACGCCTATTTTAGATTATCCTCCTTTACTTGAAGAGGATGCAAAAATATTGATTCCTGAGAAAGTAATAGATTATGACGTTACCACTACAAAAACTGGTAAGCAATACTAGAGGTATTTAGTCAAATATAAAAATCACTCACTTGAGGAAGCACAATGGATACATAAGACCTCCTTATCACCTCACTATGATCATTTAATTTCTGCATATCATTCCCAATTACATAAAAAAAAACTTTCAGGTTTCCCATTCCATGCATGTGTTTTACATGGTTCATGCTTCATATTGTTCAGTGATGCGACATGCGACTGATTATCCATGTCTATTTTTATATTTATCAATTGAGGTCAGTTGCTTGTCAACTGGGAGGCATGTTGTATTTTATGGAATCATGGAAGGTTAAATGGATTTTTAATGCTTTAAATTTCCAGAAGGTTTTAATGTGGTTGTGTTTGATATAACAGGTGAAGAAGCATGAGGGCGTGGATACAAGTGGATGCACGTAAATAAATTTCAAAGACTAAATTGAAGACTTCTAGAATAGTTATATTTAGCTTTATCTTGTTGTAAAAGTAGTGGTTCGCTTTAGAAAGTGACACCTTTTGTAAATAAAGTATTTTTACCTAAAAGACGCTTCTAAAAGTGATGGCCCTCATGTAACCTCTATTTTCAAGAAATAATAGAAATAAACCTATAAATACATGTACTCTGAGAGACTCGTCCATTAGAGTACGGGGGGGAGATTGCACCAAATATCGTGTCGATTGGTTCTCTGTTTCTGATTCCTATTTCGTCTTCTTTCTACCTCTGAGTATGCGTGTGCTGAAGGTCTTGATAATAGATCGCAAGGCACACACATGTATCACTAAGTCCATTGTAGTTTCTATTCAATATACATGTGATTGTATGATCATTTATGACCATAGCTTCATGCATATGTGAGTGCACTGTTCATTGTTAGAGTTCTCAATTTTTCAATCAGATTACAGAAAGGATTTCTCCTAGCATACTTGATCATTTCCAATGCTTTAACTTGGTAATGATAGCTCTCTAAGTCTATTTTTAGCTTACAAAATTCTATTCCTTTGGATCTATGCACTATGAGTAATGTTCATAAAAGCTTCATTGTGTATTCATGCCTGTTGCCTCGTGAAAAGTTAGGTTTACAAAGGTGCATTGCCAAATTGATTTCTCATCATACAATCAATCATTTTTAGTGAAACAACTAACAATAGGTCGCTTTGCTTCCTAATTAGATTCCTCTAAAAGC